>OX381712.1:44207258-44807258 GCA_947462335.1 Harmothoe impar | reverse complement strand
GCAAGCACCACAATTCATTAAAAAATACGTCACAAAACACATTATACTGTCATTAGAGAGTCATGCTATTCATACTCGTAAAAGACACAGACTAAGATAAAATCGATTCAGTAATCTTCTACACCTCATACCAAAATGTAAACAGATGCAACTATAGTTAGTGTGAGAACACAGTAGAGTTGTAAGAGAAATTGTATGAAACATAACATGAGAGAGTGAAATAAGGTTTTAGTGCAACAGCATTAAAGGCTGATTAGCTGAACACCCATTACCAAAAAAAGACTAAAGTAAGCCATATACCACCGCAAAGCTCTGATCATGGGCTTTTCAGACATGCCGTGATAACTATGGGATGGTGCCCCTACTTATACTCACATCTACCATTTATGCATACTGAGGAATATTCTCATTATAGTTGGCAGGTGAGACAAGTTGTTCTGGCATTGTATACACCAAAGAGCTTTGGGACACCAAATTCGAAAGAGCAGAACCTTTAATATAATACATTCAGTACCACATGTTTCCTCCATACTGTCCATATGTCCGGGTCAGATGGTTGGAAAACCATTCTAGAAGATAGGTTAGTAAGTTCTCATTTCCTACAATTTTAGGGCCCTCGGAAAGGATGGACTGAAGCCAATCCCTTAAACCATGTAAATATATAATATGACATTCCCTTCCCTTCCCTTCCTCCCCTTTTGTATACCTCCCCATTCAGGAGCCTGCTGTCAGACACCATTAGCACCCCTACCCTTCTCCTCCCCTCAGTATTGTTCAAATCTTATAATGAAGCTGTCATCGGCAGCCATGACTTACAATCACCCACAAGGGAAGTGCAATATTCCTCCATGAATTATCAAAGGAGCATCAATACCTACTGAATAGTTTCCTGATGCTATCAGCTGCTCCCTATATGCCTGTGGCTGTGTCTTATATTCCCTCAGATTGGTACCATCCTTGAGAGGAAGACAAAGGGAATATAGGGTAATCCTGTAGACCCCCCACCCCCCACTCCCAATCAGAATCTGCCTCAAATCCCCATGATGAGCTCCACAGGGACACTAATTTACAGATTTCACCTAGGCTGCTCCAAAACAAGCGTGTAGTTATTGGGAAGAGGCATATCATCTCTCTATTCTGAATATTTCTACTACTATACCGATGCTGCTGAATACTAGACGATTGAATGTCAGCCAGAATCAATGCTATCCCATATATGGGTACTGGTAGCAGAGGTGTCATAATGTATGGGTAGCTGGAGCTGAATGACGGTCACATGGTTAGGCTGGTAACTGTCCAATTACAAGAACCCTACCCCTCCACTGCCAGGTGCTGGTGGCCATAATACTATACTGCAGCTCTGAGCTGTTGGCCATGACATCAGTTACCAAGCACCTGCCATATTAAGACCTCATGTTGCCAGGCAACCTGGCCTAATAACCAGTGGCGGATCCAGGATTTGGAAATGGAGGGGACGCGCCACCCTTTCTTGGTAAAAAGAAGGGGCTCACCCCAAATCTCTGTGCTAAATTTGGGTGTAAGAATGACAGATAAACTCTGAACTAGAGGCCAAAAGGAGAGAGGTGCACACAGATGCTGCCATGATGTCATTATCTAATAATTTGGCTTTGGTAGAAGAACTGCAAGTGGTAGTTGAACAGGGCGATGAACAGGTGCTATACGACAGTGGCTGGTCAGGTCAACAAGCATTTGCTTTTAAATCAACATTTAGATCGATTCTGTAACATACATCAGATGCATATAGAGGCTTCCAACAATACTTCTAATGAACGGTATATATGCAACAGATAGAAGGGAAAATGTCACCAATTTTGCCCATTCAGCCCTTTTACTGACAAATGGTTAATCTCCTTCCCCCTCTCGCTCTGGACACCATTACTTAAAATCAGCTTTAACTGTAAATGAGTTACCATTAATGGGGCAAATTTCCTATTGTGGAAACGACCTGATGGCCGTACATAGTAGTCCTTTTATATGCCTCAGTGCCACCTTTACAATCGGGACGAGACTTTAGAAGTTCCAATGACTATGAGGGGCCATGACCCCCAGATCGACTCGCTGACGTACAACAATCAATGGCGGGCGGCCGCGGTCCTGAGTTCAATACTGCCTATTTGCATGTTTATATTTGCTGTGTGTGTCATGTTGGCCAATGCACATGGTAGGTTAACCCTTCAGAGCTAAGTAGGCCCATCGGCCAGTTACCTGGTGATTACGTTATCTATACACCCTGGGATATTTTTATCTATAAATTACTAAAATTTTGGTTAATATCATATCAGATTTATTGTCTTAGTCTTAGATGATTATGCTCAATGTCTTTAATGCGTACACTGTAAAAACTGTGTTTAACTTTAAACACCAAAAAAGCTAAATGTGTTTAATCTCTACACACTTAAGCAATCTAAACAGACATTTTGTATGTTAAACACATCATTTCTAAATGCCTAAACACCAAAGACATGTATGTGTTTAGACATTTAGAAAGTAAACACTTATGCAGATGGGTGTTTACTATTTAAACATATGTTTTCTTTGTGTTTAGGCTTTAAACATACATCTACCACCTGTTCAGCATTTAAACAATGAGGTGTTTAGATACCAAATCGTGCATGAAACACTTTTTAATTATTCCAATTAGCTTAGCAGTTTTTTTATAACCTATTGGAATGAAAATTTAGTTCTGATCCAAACATAAGTTTGGCTTTTCCTAAATACATGTATCTCTCTGTAGTTCAGATAATCTGCAGAAATGAGATAAGTACTCCAATTACAAGCAGAATTATAATCAGAAAAGTGGTAATTAATGGAGTATAATCCCCTGCCTATATTAGAGGCACAGCTTATAATCAAGAAAAAGTGGCTGATCATGTGTCTGTTTGTCATGATTGGTATAGTTGTTTAAACACTTAACAAATACATTGTAAGCATGCTAAACACTTTATCAGGTGAGATTTAAACACATTTAATCTAAACATCTAAACACCTAAACATGTTTAAGTGTTTAGATATTATACACAATTCTATCCCACCAGGTGGCAGTTAAGTCATTGGATGGACTTTCCCCACCCATTTATAAGCTGATCCTTGAATAAACATGCAAAAGCAAACAAAGAATCACATCAATTGAGTGATTTAAATATGGGAACATTATTATTACTGAGAGGGTAATTTTATGATTTGGGGTTTAGACTATGTGCAGAAAAGCTATAATCACTAGGGACACCTATTCTGTGGGATATAAGAAAATATATAGCAATATTCTCTCCACCATTCAATTGTGCACATTTCCCAGTTACTTTGCATGGATGCTATGTAACATATGTGATGACACTCTACAAAAGTGGTATAAAACTATATCTATCTGAATGATAAGATGATAGATTGGACTGATAATATATTCTCATATGCAAATTAGATCAACTTACCTAAACACTATGTAACTAAACACCTACTAAATCTAAATGCTATTTATCTAAATGTCTAATAATTCTAAACACTACAAATGTAAACACTCTATAGATCTACACATTAATTATCTAAACCCTTCCTTGGTCTAAACTCTATAATTGTAAACACCTACTAGATCTAAACACTTTGCACACTAAACACATTTTATCTAAACATGTTTAGAAATTAAACATGTTTAGATGGAAAAAGGTGTCTCAAAATGTGGGACAAGATGGTGTTTAGAAAAGTGTTTAGCCACTAAACATGCACAGTTATCACCTAAACACTGTTTTTACAGTGTAGGGAGTGCAACCCAACCGTAGAGAGAGTTGGTATATCCGCCCAAACTGTGGATACTTATACTTACTCAACAATCCCACATTTAGGGTTGACACTGACAGTATATATAAAATGGTACAATCCAGCAGCAGTAAAAGCTAAATATATGGGGAGCCATGGCACATTTTCAGAGGATTGATTAACAACAAGTTAGCTATTATCTATGGAGGTATTAACTTGAATTCAACAAGATACATCAGTAATTGTAAAGGATTCAAATATCTACACATCATCTAATTTGACCGCTATTAAACCTCCAGATTATCTCAGCAGCTTGGGTTACACACTTGAAGTGTTAATGTTACTTTCTAGAGAGTTCCATTGGGGACCGATTGTTAGTTATGTCGATACATGCAGGCTGTTTGGTCGGCAACAGTCAATAGTCTACAATGCACATACTGGCAGGTGTGCATGTAAAACATGGACGGACCTTGTGAAGTATCTTTTTAATGATACTTTAAAAACTGCACTGAAGTGATGACATGCTATAGTTACTGTCATAATGTTAGGAGTTATAAAGCGGGCCTTCCACCGAAGCAGCTGAAAATGGTTTTGCTTGATACACCTTTCTTCTTTTGTCGGTGGGACATAGCCCTTTTCAGGGTTGATCGAATATCGGTCCACTGACAAACAGCTATAGTTTGATATGAGCATAGAGATTAAAATCATCATGATCGATGGAGTTAAAAAAAACATGTATGAATGAACACTGCTCCGACTTATATTTAGCTTACGATCTGATATCCAGGAAATGCATAAAGGTGATCCGTTTGGTAGAAGAGTGGACGAGGTGTGTGGGTGTGTGGGGCATGCTATATAGCGTGGTGTTAGTGTAAGAACAGCAGGTGTCTGGGACAAGGGTTTACATGTCCATTCATGTGTGTAATATGGACCAGCCAGCATACAGAGCTGCCTGATGCTAAAGGTTGGAATTGGGGGGGGGGGGGGGGGGGGATATTTAGAGCAGTTCAACCCACAATGTATTTAACACATTCTACACTAAATATTTTTATGTTATGGCATGAATGAGAGGGAAAGCGTCACAAAATGTCCCCAACGGCTTTATTGGATTTACTACTATAGGTATCTTTTCCACTTTCCTCACAATCAGTGATATCATAAAATATAGCGCATATAGATATAGATATACAAGATTAACCTAGTCTGAATTAAAATCTAATGTATACACGTCATTCTCAAAATCAATATTCTGAGAACAACACATTAAGATTTTTTTTAAAGTGCTGCTCACAGGCACAGGCGACGGAGCAGCTCAAAAAGTGCTGTTGATGAGCTGTATGGGTTGAAGGCGGGGGTGAAGGGCGGGGCAACTGGGCGGGAAGGGGGATCTGGAAGAGGAGGGGCGTGGAAGGGCGTTAGTAATGGTCTATGTAATATTTGGGTGACATGAGGGAAGTAACTTGATATCAGGGCCAACATTTATCAGAATTACGATAAATTCATTTATATTTTCCTTCCCTCCATAGAACCAGAACAGAGCTTTTTGGAGTGTGTTATGGCATGCCAGACTTGATATATGGACCTTGGATGGGGCTTGCTAGTAGTGAAACGTTGAAAATGAGTAGATATGTGCATTCTAAGCAACATTATGCACGTATTCTACCCCATGCCCTTGAGCATGTTTTGAACGTTTTGAAAACGTTTAGATACTTAGAGATATTAAAGTGAGTATGTCTGACGATTAGGTCTCATTATTGCCATATTTCATGTACTACCCACTTTTTCTGATCTCATTCTCTATAATTCAGCTCAGAATCCAACTACTTTTGGTATGCGAACTGAAATTCCACTGTAATAATAATAATACCGGGTACACTGCTAAAGACTATACTTGGGTCTCATGAATGAGACCCCCTATTTGGGCTCTTATTGCCCAAAAGAAGGACTTTTATTGCATGTACCCCCTCCAAATATACTTAATATTTCACTAGGATATGGATACACACTTAAGTAGGATTTAGAACCATGCCACTTTAAAAGCTGGTTCTTGAGAAAGAGAAATATCAATAGCGTGTAGTGAAAAAATTACGACGAGAGTAAACTTTAATAACCATACTCCTTGCATGAGGAACAGGCCCCGCCGTGGTGAATTATCGCTGTTTTCCCGCTCGAGGATGTGAGGGAATATTTGAACCATGGGTGAGATATTTCTGCACCTAAAATATAGTACAGAATAATGTGCTTTTAATCATTCTTTCCTAACCAACTAGTGGTGGTACTGCATAGCATATCTGCATCCATGGCTGTGCCCTGTACATGGTCTAAGTAACACATGGCATTCTCGGTGCGTTGATCATTTATTAACGTCAGTGGAAGCAACCTCTGCTAAGAATAGGATCTGACTAGTGATCAAGTTATGTATGTATCAGGGTTGGTACAGGCAAGTGAAACGAAGAGTGTATTATGATGGATCGTATGCTGACCAGACTAGTGCAGGGAAAAAAGGTTTTGTGCAAATAACAGTCAAGGAGATAAGGAAAATATTGTTACCTCATGTCGTGTTTTTTTCAGTGTTAATTGAATGTGTCTGGCTGGATTTATTTTTCTGTCAATAAAACTGCACCAATAATTATAGTGCTGCACACGGTATCCTGCACATCGTTCAGTGATTTGACACCACTATCGCCATAGTATTACCGGTACGCACGTGCACGTGGTGATAATCGGAAATAAAGCTACTCATTTGCTAAGGACTTGGTATTATTCATTTATCAAAACTACAGAAACACCTAAACATGTGTGCAAGAGCAAGTAAATATTTCATTATCTCACGAGGTGGACTAAGCAACTATGGGGATTTTCTTTTACACCAGTGGAACATGACTTTGAATCCACTTTGGACAAACAACTCATTTGTTTCCACATGGCCATTCTCACATCACTGTTGTTTTTGTTTTGAAGAAATTATTAAAGAAGATGTGGAAGAAACTTAAACTTTTTGGCATCATTTACCACAAATCTTGTAGGATATGCCACTGTAGGTTGGAGAACTTGTTTGGGGGTGAGGCTTAAGAATAACAAGGGTTTAGTAACGGTTTGTTATGACTGTATAAGTTGTGCTAAATGAAAGGGTTACCACGACAACCCTGTAAACTATTCAGATTTGCATTTTATCTGAATCTTACAATTACTGCCCCAAGACCCCATGCACACATCTTGTGCTTTTATAATGATTTCAATAGGTGTTATCCAGGGACTTTTTTCATTACAAATTTTGTTTTCCGGTTTTGTGCGTAGTAAAACCGTGATAATCATCCTCAGAAATTACCTTTAATAGTCGACTCATTTCGACTAATTTAGAATAACGCTACTTGGACCATTTTAAAAGGTGTATTTCGTTAATTAGTCTCGAATACCGATAGGCATAGTTATTATAATGGTAGACCAATGAGCAGCAGGCCCAGGATTATATAGGCTCAGAACTAAACGGAGTAGATGTAGACCAATAGATGTGAGAGTAGGTCTAGAGGACTAAGTACTGCGGCCCTAGTACTAAGTCTGGCCCCCGGGAGCAGACCTGCAAGTAGCTCCAGGTGCAGGCAGGCATTTTAGGGTCTTTCCTCAATAGTGAACAGCTAATAAGCGAAAAAGCCTTGGCACCTCCAGGCCTGGCATCACTTCTCCAGTAGAGTCGCGTATTATAGGTGCAGTGCAGCTGGACTCTCCCAATAAACATCCCCTACCAAACCGCTCCCTAGACACATAGATAGCTGCAGGGCATATTTACAACCCCCAATAGTTATTTACTTTTCATAAAATACCCTGCGATTTATCACTAATTATACGTGAATTTACAATCTGGATATCCTACTTATGATATGAATTGATAAGTAGAAGACAAACAGAACCATGATGGCTGTAACCATAGGACTAATTCCCTTTTCCTCCAAAGAGGAAAAATTGCTCAAATAATCAGCCGAATTCAGTTTCTGACCAACATGTTAATGTCACCAATTTGAATTAAACATAACAGAAAGGAGATAATATATTGCATTACTGCCATGCCAATTTATATTATATCACAGAAAAACCCTATTGACATAGTTATCCTTGGGAAAAACACACACGTTTCTGATTGGAAATGTTTTTCATAGATATAACAAAAGTAGATACAGACATATATATAATATATATAGAGAGAGTTGTAGCTACACAATAAGAATTCCCTTGGGGCATGAATTGACCGACAAAGGGAATCTATTTTCCTCTGTGTTTCTGAAGGATGGCGGGATGGCCTCCTTCACGACCCCTGTGGCTGTATACAGCAGCAGGACACATCCTCCTGGGGGACGATGCATGTTTCATTAAGATGTTCTCTCCAAAGAAAGGATGCTGCTCTCAGGGACACAGCTGTGTATGTGTGTGTGTGTGTGGGGGGGGGGGGGGGGTGATGGTGGTGGTGGAGAGGGGGTTACCACCCATCCACCTATCTATGATGTCTGGTGTCTGTATTATATTGGTTTATTGTTTACTTATAACAGGGTAGGACGCATGGCTGCAAGGTTAGTGCCTGTTTTAAGGGGCCTTGGTTTCGGGTACTGATTAGTGGGTAGATGGTAAGAGGAAATTAAGGTATGGTAGGGGCTGAAGTGGACAGGAAACAGACAAAAAGAGTAGGGGGATATTAATGTGGTGTTTTAGAGGGAAATGAGGAGGACAGGAAATATATTTACAACAACAGTAAATATAACAAAGGGAGGTCTAAATAACGTATAGGGGTGAAGGTAGTCGTTTGAAGAGAAGCAGGTGACCTATAGAAAAGGGAACCTCTTCATTGTTGTATATGATATTTTCAATCCAAATCAAGTTTAGTGTTGGTTACTGACTGGTTTCCCAGCAGGCAGGCTAACGTAGGCGTTAACCTATATTAAATGTGATATTTGAGCAATAGGCCCAGTACTGAGCACTGACCAATGGGCACAATGTAGTAACTCTAGAGGACTGTGCATATGAGTCATGTGAGGGCGACCGAGTACTGAGTCTGGCCCTGGGAGTAGACCTGCAAGTAGATCCCGGTGCAAGCCGGCATTTTAGGGTATTTCCTCGATAGTGAGCAGTGAAAAAGTGTAATACACTTGGCACCTCCCGGCTGGCATCAGTTCTCCAGTAGGGTCTCGTAGGTGCAGTCCAGCTGGACCCTCCCACTGAGTCCCAGTAAACATCTCCTACCAAACAACTCTCAAGGCACATAGATTTTACCCAGCAAAGCATATTACTAACCACATATTTTCCTTTTCTGGCAACAGCATTTTAAATAAAGTCCATTTTTATGGCCAAGATCAGATAAAAGAAAAAATGCGGTGTATCTATAAGTATAACACTATAGCTACACTATTCTTTCCATCTCCATATCTATCTCTTCATCCATCTATTTAGCTAGCTATCTATATAAATTGTTATGCATGTACATATGGGCTGCTAATAGGATTCTACATATAATTCATTGAATTTGTTCTTTTCTACGTCCCTGAGGCCTGGAGGATGGAGAGATGGTCTCGGACATGGCTGTATGGTTGTACACAGCCCTCTGACATTCTCCAGGGAGCCAATGCATGTTTCATTAAGGTGCTCTCTTCAAAGAATGGCTGCTGGTCTTCTGGACAGGACTGTTTGTGTGTGTGGGAGCGAGAGAGCTAGTGCTACCCCTCTGATAAGGGACATCACTCATTAGAAAGGGAAGGGAAGGAAACTGGAAGAGCTTAATTTTGGGTATTACATTTAAAGAACTTAAATGACTTTAAATCTTATTTCAAGTTCAAAATGATGTTTTTCTCATGCAATTATGGGGAAAATGTGTTCTTGACAAGAGCAGATAATGAGCCCGTTTGGAAAAGACTTTCAGTGGGGTTTAAACTGTTGAAACAGAACTGATGACACACTATCCTGGTTTAGCTAGAAGAATAAACATTATTATATCCAAATGTTATTGATTTCTTTCTAAAGTTATATTGAGACTCATGAATTAACATACCCATCCTAATAATGCTCTTGTTTGGAACATCGAATCTCTAAACAACAATACTCTTTTAGTTCTAACTGCATTCAACTGCCAATATCATATTGGGGCTGATAAAGTGGCCTACTGTTCAGTTCTGCTGCATCTCCATTACAAGTAGGCACTATATAGTAGAGGTATATTACAGTCCCACCAGGCCTTGTTTCTGAGTCCAGCCTTTTAAGCGTCATGGCCTTCGATCAATTATTCACCATTGTGGTACCTAACAGCCTCTATGCACTCAATAGGGATCATACATCTATGGCTGGGACAAGGTCTCAAACTATGATGAGCCTTTGCTGTATCTATGCTGGTATCAGACTGGAGTCTACAAAAGAACATCCTGTATCTAGAGCAGTTTCCTCTGGTGTGTTGGAAAGGACCTATCATGTGAGTTATCAGAATTATTTCAATAATATTTAGTTTTGTTGAATTAGGCCTCTTGATGGATGCAAGGAAATGCACTCTTTAGCTACGGTGATACTGACCAGAAATACGTCTTTTAGATTCCCAATCAGATAATATTAAACACACTAAGCACCCTATGGCGATATCTTAACCAGGTATTAAAGTAGTTGCTATTTTGGTTTAATGCTGTTATTCTAACTTCCCAAGACTCTATGGAAGTACTCAGCCCACATGTGTGTTGCATTGGAAGTGGTTGTTGGTGGGTGAGGGGTGTTTGTTCTACCTTACTTCTGACTGCTCCACCTCCAGTACCCCCAGGCACTCTGACCGATGGCTTAATGCTGCTATCACCCTGTGCACCTCATAGCTCAGGTCTCCGGGATGCTTCTGTCTGGGTCGGTGCACACCTTTATAGTTGCTCTTTGGGTCGTTGATTTAATCTGTGTGGTGCGTCTATAGTTGAATATTGGGGGACTGGCACTTTGAAGAATGTGGCGTGTGAATAAACTGAACCTTTAATATACTTTAGAGGTTTTACATGGCTTCGCTAAAGAAAAAACCCATGAGTTCTGTGTGCTGATTGGTCAATACAGTACAAAGGGCGGAGCCTATTCCAAATAATGGCTTCTCATTGTTACAGACGTTCCAAAAAAAGCATACTACTCATTACAGTGGTATCTCATTTACCGAAACTATTCTCCGAGGCAATATGTTAATCATTCTTGGTTCTTACAGCCATGTAACCAGAATCGACTATTACTATGAGTTTAGCTACGGACTCATCACTAGATATTTGCTAATCAAGGGACTGGGCAGGACTCAATTGTATTTGGATATTTAGTAGAGCCACTGTGAGACACAGGCAGGGGGAAGCAGTAAAAGCTACCCATCTCTCTGTACCTTATTTATGGGACCCGTGTAGCAGAGTGGCTGTACATGGGCCTTATCGTACGTAGAGTATTATATTTCCAAAATAATTCCAAAAGAAAGGCTTTGGTGACAACCACTATGACCGTGAACCTGAATTTTGGCGAGTTTTGGCAATCCCTGCTGGTAGCTTGGAACCAGTGAAGAGGAACCAGAATGTATTATGGTAGTTTTACCATCATACTTTCTGGGTCCATTTCAGGTTCCTGTTCACTGGTTTCAAGCTAACCCCAGAGACTGTCCAAACCCTGTGAAATCTAAGTTCAAGGTCATGGTGGTTATCACCGGAGTCTTCCTTCGAAAGGATTTGGGGACGAGAGTATTATGTAGACTACCATGTGGCACAGGTCACATGGGCCCCACATGCTACAGAAAACAAAACACCTGCCATACATCGCACCGGAAGTCAATGACCAGACATGAGTATTGTGATTCTTTCTCACTGACTGCAGTCAAAGGAGGGTGGGGACTGAGGTCCAGGACACAGGTGGGGGAGTTATAATACATACCGCACTATCGCGTTTGATTTGGAGGTATGATTACCCTTGGCGCTTACAGAGGTTTTTAGTGCTTAAGAGATCTATATTATTTTGAAAGTTCCCCTAATCCTGGTGAATATATATGCAAGACCGGCGATACGGTAGTGATATACTAGTGGTCTTAACGCAATAAAGGCAGTCAGTGCATAATCTGCTGACCTTACTTTTATACATGTGCTCATATTCTGCTTAAACTGGAGCATTATAGAAAAAACTTGTGTTAAATAAGAAGCTTACTCTTGCTGTAAATAATCAATTTCAATTAGACGTTAGACCTATATGGAAAATCATCTTATAAGTACTGTGGGTATAACTTGCATCCTACCCATTCTTTTAGCCTCCACATTATCCCTACATAATGCCTTATGCCGTCTCTTGTGCCTCACAAAATATCATTCACATGTTCCAAGTCCTTGTCATGCTGGAACTACAAAGCCCACATATTGTCATGCCTCCCCAGTCCACCTGCTTAGAAGAAGAGCCAAAGCTGGCTTTCAGTACATACAAACACTGGTAAAAAGCCTCAGAATTAAGAAATGAGGGTGCAGGAATGGAGTCAAGTCACACTCTCAATGGGAAGTGTATTCGCACACATGTTCACAGCGCCTCAGAAGGGTGGGGGGGAAGTGGGCGAGAAACACTGCGAGAAATGATGAGGAGACCGCCAGCACTCAGACTCCATTACTTGTTGACAAAAAGGGAGAAATAAAGAGCTTACATGGCTGCCCGCGTAAATTGACTTTGGCTTAGCATTATATCAATATTAAGTCGACTCTGGGTGGCCATGAAGGATGGCTGTCTGTATTCTTCTAGCTTGCAGATCAGAGACAAAAAAGCCAGCAAGGCGATGCAGACTTGGCATGACAGAGCAGGCCAGCGCTTGCCATTGCAATGTGCAGTGCCTGTCATGCAGGTATGGCAAGCAGAATGGGTTATACATAAAAAAAAAGCTACCTACAAACATCGTTGTTTTGCCAATGTTCAATGAAAACCATGTATACACACTATAGCATCAATTAACACGTGCACATCAACTTCAACTTTAACCCAACATGCTGTTGGTATTGACCAAAGCCTTTGCCACTTATCATGTAGCCCTCCACCACCTAAAAAGGGTTTATTTCAAATGTTTGGTTTTCGTTTTTTCTTGGGGTAAACCCTTTTCTTCCTTTTGCCTTATTACCCGTTCAGCTCACCATAACACAGGGCCCTTGATTGAGCATCTCATACACGAGGGCAGCGCCGCGAGCAATTGCCGTCAAAAGAGCTGCTCTGTTGAGACTGAGAAAAACCCCAGAGGAGGCGTATTCAGGGAAAATATATGCCCCCAAAAAACTAATTGATGCTAGTCATTAGCAACTGTATGCATGCAAAGCGTATACATGTAGTCCATACCATGTGATTGCTACATCATGCAGGTTTGGTATTAGAATTATGATTGAGCCCATCATTTCCCACAATTAATTTTACATGAGCCCAGACCCTTACGAGGACACACAGGATAGATGAACACATTCTGATTAGGTTAAGTCACAAATTGATTCTATAATAGACCACGGATAGCAATATTCAGAGTTGACTCGAGAAGAGCCAATGTTCTCCTAGATAGTGAAGAGTACATTGTATTTGCTAACAGTATGAGTTTATTGAGGGACATCAATATCCACCAGTTTGACAGGTGAGCTTTTATGGTACTGCTAATGTCTCAGGCAGGTCTTTCAGCGACCCTCTCATCAGTCACCATTAGTTGACTAGAACAGCGACTTGCCAAATCTGCAAAATGAACTTTAGCTGTTACGATGATCTGAACAAACAGAACACGATCCGAGCTCTTCTTACATGACAGAATTGTGTCACAGCACCTGAGGTGAATACTGCTCATTTAGCATGCCTGGTTCAGTGTTCTACACATCACGCCATGTTGTAATAAACTGTACAGAAGGGAATGCTACATACAGTAAACACTGGTTAATGAGTACTCACTCAAAACTGAACTACATCCAGTGCAAAACGTGCTCAAACATTGCTCACACTAACTAAAAGTGTAACAGCTGCGTTTCTTTACCAGCTAACTAGTCTGCCCACTAGATTGCGCCGGCTGAATGATTTTAGTATGGTCCATATGATTATTATTTAGTATTGGAAGCATTACTATGGGAGTGAAAATACTAGGTGTTATAAAGGATCTTTACACAGTTTTCCATAGAGGAAACTCCCGCAAACTGTATACAAATATGCAAAATGTAAATCTATATACACCGCATTTAGCAAACGTTACACACTGTAAGAAAAATGTTGTCAAATTAACAGTGATTTACTGGCAACGTTTGGGACATAGCTTTCACAGTTTTTAAAGGAGATGGTCACCGTTAATTTCATATAGAATCACCATTGCAAATAGACAGGGATTCAGTGTTTTTGCCAGTGCTATTACAGTACAGTAACTCGATATTTACGACGGTTCAATTGTATTCAGAAGAAAAGAGTCACCTCTGAGTTTTACACGATAAACCCGTAAAAAGTACATCCATTACAGTGCATAGTATCACGTAAACAGCCTACTCCCACTCAAGTCACACGAAATGTGTCTTGTAACCTAAATGATACTCTCATACAGACACCACATACGACTATGTATAAGCTGCTCTTAAACTTATGATATGCTCGTCTCCACACGGTGTATGTTAATTGTACTACAACTTGGCTACACCTATACCTGGAAACTCATTCAGAACAAGTCAACAATTTGCAGACAATTCATCACGTAACGAAACCTGTTTGGTCACCAATTGACGCTCACGATTGCTGTCGTCAATTGCAAATATTGCACTATTGAGGAAAACCCAATTCTAAGGAGTCACGAGCGTATTCCGATAGATATTCCAGCTCTCATACACATTGCTTATATCACATGGACTACCGTATACTCCCTAAATTAATTCAAATACAACTCATACATTTCATGCATTTCAAATAGCCCGTACTATACTCCCTATGTCTTTCCAATAAACTACTGTACTCTCTATATCCTCCTGTAAACCCTGCTATGATATTTATTTCATGTGTTTTAAACAAACTATCGTTCTCCCTATACATACTCACACACAGCATATCGACCCAGTGCACCAGGCCCACCCCCTGATGGAAATAGGATTACATGAGGTGCACCTCTTCTATAATTATGTTTCTGCTTTGATCCAACATGGCTGAGGGATTTGATTCAGGGGGTCGGGGGTAGGCAGAGCATGTGAAGCCAGCAGCAGGGACAACCAAAGACAGAAACCTCTCATGTTCTGACTGATATATATAGTCATGTAACAATAATTAAGGGGCTGTGATACATCCAAACTGATGCACTTATTCTCCCTGTATTTTCTCCTATTAGTCTATGTGACGTGCATGACACTCAAGAGGAAACTGCAATCGGTATTTGGTGTTAGCAATGCGTGAGTGTACACTTCAAATTGAAACAAATCTGATTCATATTTTATTGCTTTTGCACAATTCCCTGCCAGGATTGCATGTCTAGTGAACATTGGATATACTCGGTAGGCCTATCAATCTTGCAGTTTGGCACTTTTTCTCCCTATGAGGAATTCACTTGTGGGAAATGATGATTGAATAAGAAGCAAAGAAATATTTGTGTCGTGACATAGTTACATGGGGTTGCTACAGGATAGTTGCGGCCAATACAATGAATAACCAAGATAGGATTACTACTGCCAAATAAGTCGATCAGTTATGCATATTTCACACCCTTATTAATGGTTATGGAGCAGCAATATATAATAGCTTATAACACTTATAAACGTATACTATATTGTTGTTTACTCAAAGTTGATCAATATAAACACGAACGTGTATCGAATAGGAATTTGTGGAATGAAAGTCATATCTTGGAGAGGAAGGAAAATACCAGATCTAGGCTAGAGCACCCAGGGAGAAATCCACAGCCAATTCATGCGACACGTGTTGCCGGGTTGCAGCTGTTATACATCGAGGAGTGAGAGCCCCCTGGCGATTTCTGAAATTATGCCCACGTTGGCTCTTGAACGACATCATATTTGAGTATGAATGCATGGGACATTATACTTATGTAATCTGAAACCAATAAATGTTTTTATCAGCATGTGTAAAAAGCTAAGCTTTATGGGATCTCTTATACCACCGAGCCCGGAGGCTATTACTGGTTGAAATGCATACAAGTTTGCGTTTGCTGTATATATATATATATATATATATATATATATATATATATATATATATATATATATATATATATGTATATGTATATGTATATGTATATGTATATGTATATGTATATGTATATATATATATATATATATATATATATATATATATATATATATATATATATATATATATACTTATCTGTATAATACGAGTCTGTGGGTGGATTTGAAAAGAAGTGGAATGTGATATATTACAATGCTATGTATGTGAATGGGACACCAGTTCCACATGGTAAATGATGGGGAGAAGGGGAGGGAGGAGCCACAAGCCAGTTGTGGTGCATGGTGGGGGGGGGGGGGGACACAGCTTGTGCTACAGACTGACTTGGAGCTGGATCTGAGCCTGCACTTTGGCAGGCCCGAGCTGAGTGCACCCTGGCTGCAGGTGGTCCTTCTAGGCTGCCTGCTGCAAGTTGGGGTAGGAGAGAAGGCGGCATTCTCCAACACATCATCTCTTATCTCCTGCCACTGCGACGCAGCACCAAAGCCGACATCTTGGGTGGATATAGAGGTAGAATACTAGAGATCAGAGATTATAATACACTACCCCCACTTTTTGTTACTTTGGTGATCTGGTTATATAAAGGCCCAAGCAAGCACCACCACTATAGGCGGTGGCAGAATTACTGGTATTCGAAAAAAAAAGTCATGCATCGCACTTACATTAGCTGGACTACAGCTAACACTAAGTGCCTCAGAGAGGAAAATAATATACACTGGGATACACTGAATGTTTTGCAGTGGTGATAACAAAGATTAATCTTTACTTAATCGCAAATTCATTTTGTCTCATTTCAATTTAATTGTACTCAAAGGCTACTTTGAGATATTTGACCAAAAGTTACACAATGAACAAACAGCATAGAGGTGAACTAGCAAAGTGGGGCAGAGACACAGGTGACTAACCAAAACCAGGAGCGTGCAGATCTCTGTGAGTAGAGTAGGAGGGCTCATGACAGCTAGAGTAGTGAGACTGTGGGTGGGCTCCTCTGGCAGCCACAGCCGCGTACAGTAGTGCTGTAGCACAGGTGGGATGGGAGCTGCTTACCTACCTGGGTCTATGTGTGGTGCTGTGCGGTTAGCATCCGGGGGGAGTGGTGTGGTATGGGGATTGAGGGAAATGACTCACTTCAACTCGAGTCGTCTTCCATTTTTGTAACGGTTTTTCTTGAGAAAGATATATTAATTATTTTGTATTTGACGCTTTTATACATTTATATGTTTCTTGAGATGTTACACAACTAGAATAATTGGACTGGTTATTCTTGATTATTCATGATAATGATGAGAGAGGTTTAGGTATATTTCCCCAAAGTTTTCTGCGCTATGAGTTATCTTTATTTATATTTATCATTTTAGCCAGATGTGGATATGATTATGATTAGGCCTAATCTATAGGTCATAGCATAATAAGCGTTTGTAACTCCCATTGCTTCTATCAGTTTTAGCTTGGTCCTGCAAGGAGCTTTAATACTAGTTATAGTAATCGGTACGCAGCGGGTTTCTCAGTGATCTATGTATAAATAATGATCACAGCTGCTCAAAGCAGCTGTAATCCACATGGACCTGTACTTATCAGCCACCTGCTGATTGCCTGTTGCATGTGTTCCTATGTAGTAGAACTTCTATATTATTTTTCAGATCAAAATTTGATGGTGTTCTGCATTGGCTCATGTTACCCTTTGAACTACAGCAGAATTCCTCGTAGGATTAGCCAAGGTGTATACAGTCACAGGGTTTGTAACATATGACCCTATGGCAGATAATTCTATGGAAAAAAGGAAAGTATCCAACTGGCTTCACGCAGCATGGCACTAATTTGCTGGGATAACAATGTTATAAATCAGGTTAAGGTGTCATAATGGTATCCAGACGGATCAATGGCAACTCCTTGTGTCCTGAGCTGCCATATAGAATATGCCATTGGTCTCCAATAATAGAGCAAATGCTCAGATTGATGGCTGCAGAGGCCCAATATACCATGTCACTGTTAGGGAGATTGAGCAAGGCACACTCTCCAATGGAAGCAGGGGACCTCCTCCACAGCTAATAGACCATTTACAGGCAGTGCGCCTATCAGTGTTTCCAGAAGGAACCTGTATAATGTGGATGGAGATGCTGTTGCCTCCATATAAATATGCAGTTATACAATAGGCGGGCCTTTTATTCATAGTCCCGGGCCCTGTGGCAGGCTGATCAGACATTATCCACCTCAGACGCCGATCACACTGGGCCCCAATAAGGAGAGCAGCTATTTAATGAGCTCAGGCACGCCTGTGGGGGAGTTGTTTATATGTCTATGTTAAGGGGATGGGGGGCCCGGTGCTCCGTTCACACCAAGCTTAAAGGCGAAACGCTTTCTGCTCCTCCAACAACAGTCGTACTGAGCGAGGACCGGCAGTCTGGGCCTATATACAAAATGTATACAGAAGCTAGTGTGAATTTAGAATCAAGTAAAGTAATGCTAGTATGAACCTAGCATCAGGTAAAGTACTGCTAGTGTGAACATGGCATCATGATTTGTGTGTTGGGAGAGGGGTTACACCAAAGAGGGGGATCCTACATTGTCTATATACACTCACCTTCTTCCTGATTCTTCCCTTGTACGTACATCGGATTCACTCCTCTCTATAAACACAATTTACAATAATTGAAAGCATGCCTGTTGAAATAACCATTGTAAACCCATATAGTCATAGTGGTCAGCAGTTTTCTGGTTGACAAAAACATAATGAAATGAGCATTGTCTCATTCTTTGTAGAATGTTGGTGCATTGTTTTCCTACAATCCCAAGGGTACTACCAGCAACACGACCATTTGTTTCGTTGTCTTGATTGGGAGACCACAATTTCTATTTGTATTCACATAGATATCAGAATACATTGTTCCTATGCAGCGTCAGACACACATACAACAAACACCCTCATCCGTCATAAGACGTCACTTTGGCGTTTGGGAATGGTAATGCCGTCTTAAATATTTCATAGATCCATCCAGTTGTCTTCCACTGCCGTGGAAAAGCAGTCACATTTGCTACATGTGATGCCCACCGTCCACTGGGCTCTTTACATAGGGAATTTATATAGCAATATAAAACCCATCCTCTTTACTACCTATTGTAAATTATTGTTTCGGTAATGAAGTATTGTTAAGTGTCTTGGTAATTGGAAACTTATTTTGATCAATGATTATTTCTGATGTATGGAATCAACCTGGATGTATTTTTGCGCTTGACGGTTATCGAAAGGCATACAACTTGTTTGTGGATTGGTGCCAATAAAAATGTGAAAACTCAAACTCAACTCAAACTTAATCGGTCATATTGAGCTATATTGAGACCCAGTGGACGCTGACCATTAGCAGTGGTACGCAGTGACATAGGCTACCTTATAAGTTATTCTGCGAGAGTAGTCCGGTCCCATTGGATAAAAGTAGTGGGCCTCCATATTTTCACCATCTTATTTAATATTCATATTGAATAACACCATATTATATATCCCCTACCTATATGTATACGTAAAATTACCCCTCTAAGAGTCTTCACAGTCTCTTCCTCCTATACCCCCCCCCCCAACACACACATCACATCCATCCCCTATACCCCTACATCTGTACATAGTGGATGAATCACTGAGAGGGTGGATCCGTGTTGGACAATAATATTTGTGTTTACACCATGCTTACGGTGGCCGACAAGGCTCACGCCCAAAAAAACACTGTTATGAAAAAAAAAAAAAATTTCACCTGAAAAAACAGGCGAAAAAAAAAAATTTAATTTTTTTTCACAAATATTTTTTTTTTCATTTTTGAAAAACATGAAAAAAAGTTGCTGTCAACTGTCAACTACGAAAATTGGCGCTGTCAACTGTCAATTTCCGCCATACCGCCCTGCGCCATGTATACTTTGTTATACAGCCTCCCATTGGTCCGGGGGCGGTACTACTTTTTCTTCATATTAAACGAACGCACTGTCCTCAAGTTAAACAATACCCAGGGTATGCCATTCCTTCTGCAGTAGAGCACGCGGTAAGTCACAATTTGTTCATACTCCTTCTTGTACTGTACGCTATGTAATACAATACTATGTTAAATGTCTCATGTTTACTGTATTGTACGGTGTTCTGTCACGTTGAATATACATGACGGTATAGTGAGCAGGCATTATACGTGCAATAACGCATACCGCCCGATACCGCGCCGACCTGCTGCCATCTGGCGGTATATTTCCGTACCATAACGTTTCACGCTAGGCGGCGACACATCCCTATTCTACTTCCGGTCAAAACAAGGTAAGTCTTCACGTACGGTCTTTCTGCATTGTTTTATTGTATTACAGATGAAATAAGCTAGAATAAAACGGATAAAGTGTAGAATATGGCTCAACTACATCGTTACTATCTACTGTATTAAGTACAAAGCATGTCTTAGCTCTAAATTAATCGTGTGGCCACTTTCCGAGCGCACGCCTTGGTGGATAATAAACAGGACGTCGACAATAAACAGGATGGTGATAATAAACAGGATGGCAATATTAAACAGGACACTCATACGAATCATGTGAATATTCCACAATGTGACGCAAATATTTTCATATTGCAGATGTCTCTTCCATATGAAACCCCGTTGATTGCCCCGCAGTCTGGCTGCACCCAGCAAGAGCTGGACGACTGGGTTGCCAGAGTCAAACCTCACTCACAGCACCTTCTGCCCGCAGACCGCATCATATATGATGATACAAGGCATAGGGCCAATTCAAAAAGATATTACTCAAAGAAGTTCAAAAAGGGTCCGGCGGCAGCGGCAGAAGCCAGAGAATACCACCGAAAGCAGGCAGCAGTACGTACAACCATTATGGCAATTTCCATGTGGGCATTTCAGTAACATAATATATGAGGAAAATATGTTCCGACAAAATTAAAGATATTTATACTCCTTTTTGGAATATATTAAAGAAAGAAGAAAAAAATATATGCTTATTATAATGCGTTTGTATCTGTTATTTGGGGCTTTTCGTTTTAAAATGTGGACAACTTTATCTGATATATAAAAATGTGCTGCAATATACCCTGCAACTTTCTATTACACTTGAATAACACAGATTGTTATAATCAAATTTTATTGATATCAATCCTTTATCATAATGATTTTTTAACATATTTTGAGAATGGAGGGATATTAAATGAAAAAATGTGTGCCAACGAAGAAATTCAAAAGGTTTAAAACGTGCCAAACACACCCCGCTTTGGGGAACCTTTTAAGCTATAGCATTTTTTCACCAAAGCTTTTTCATATGTAAATTATGCATCCTATCCCTCATACCCACACAGTAGGGCTGTCCCCCCATCCAAATATTTTTTAAACCCAAATGAGCCAATATCCTGGGTGACTTTAGGTGACGTTTAAACTGGGAAAGAAACAACTTCAAATGCATACATATAATTTTTTGTTTCATGCCAGTGGAAGAAATTAACTCCCTTTACAATATATTCAATTTAACCCTATTTTTTGGTACATTATTTATCCACAGAAATACCGGCCGCTACCAGGGACCGATGAGTGGGCTCACGCCCAGGATCTGAACAACAGGCTTCATAGGCAGTACCGGGCAGAGGCTGCGGCGCAGCAAGTCCAGAGCATTGCAGGACCCTCCACCCCGTCAGATCTTGAGCAAGGTAAGCCTTATTGTTTCTACTATATTCCAGTCATTACGCTGTGCACGCTACGTTGGGAAAAGTAAATCATACAGTACACATGTAACGCATCCTTTACCCATGTACTTCGTTGTACACAGGAGACATACCGGTAGATTTACGGTAGGAGTAAACAAGGGAGGCATACATATTTAAACACGGGTGGGCTATACCTTTATCACATGGTTCAGTTGTCCCCCCAACAGATGCCTCCCATCACAAACTGTACAAGTATTACGGTATATAATGGGCTTAATGTAGACAGGAGACATCCTTCAGTACCGGTATCCAGTGTCCTGTTTATTATCGGCTAAATGTACACCACATATCTAACACTTTTTATCTTTCCTTTTTCAAAACAGAGGGAGAGCCGGACAGCGAGCAGGAGGGGGGCGGGTCGACGGCAACTGCCACCAGCCCTGTCACCCAGCGTGACTGTCAGGAGGACGAGCAGCAGAGCGAGCAGGAGGGGGGCGGGTCCCCGGCCACTGCCACCAGCCCTGTCACTCGGTGGTCACTGGAGAACCCTCCCACCTTCAACGATATCCCATCAGCTTCACACGGTGGGGTTTTCCACACATTGCACTGTAAGTACGGCAGAACAAAATCAAAATTCCCTATATATATCAGTATCATATAAAAAATTCTCTGCACGCTCTACATACGGGGTGGGAAACAGCTTTGGATAAAGGAATGGTGTATGAGATATAATCCCTACCTCCCACATCCTGTTCACAAAGCAAAAAAAAATTTCTTTCCCTCATTACAATGTAATTTATTTTATCTATAGCCGAGGTACACGTGGCACAACAGCACTCCCCCGCTGTTCACTCCACCCCTCTTCCCGGGCCCTGTCCCGACCTGTCTACCTTCTTTAGCCAGGAGTGCGCTGAAGGTACGTACACTACTCACTAGTACTACCATATCACTGTTGGCCATGCTGTTTAGCGTAGTCCTGTTAATTTTTGGCGGGAATAATACAGCAGGTATCCTTCCCTGTACCGTCGGCATGGCGTGTCCTGTTTATTTTCGGGGAAGCATAGACACGATATATTCCTCTTTCCACCCAGTATAGCAGTAGTCCTGTTTATTGTCGGTAGTATGTAGACCAGAGTAATCCTTCAATATACCAGGAGCATGGCCCGTCCTGTTTATTATTGATGCTAGTTACACACAACACATGCCTCCCATCACAAACTGTACAAGTAGTACGGTATATAATGGGCTTAATGTAGACAGGAGACATCCTTCAGTACCGGTATCCAGTGTCCTGTTTATTATCCGCTAAACACTTTTTATCTTTCCTTTTTCAAAACAGAGGGAGAGCCGGACAGCGAGCAGGAGGGGGTCGGGTCCCCGGCAACTGCCACCAGCCCTGTCACCCAGCGTGACTGTCAGGAGGACGAGGAGCAGAGCGAGCAGGAGGTGGGCGGGTCCCCGGTCACTGCCACCAGCCCTGTCACGGAGGGTGACAGTCAGGAGGAACAGGAGGACAGCGAGCAGGAGGGGGGCGGGTCCCAGGCCACTGCCACCAGCCCTGTGAGCCAGGGTGACACCGACCAGCAAGAGGGGGACACGGAGCAGGAGGAACGCGACACCCCCATGACAGCCAGCAGTCCTGGGTCCTCCTCTTCCTGTGTTTCACAGCCGGGGACCCCGGACCCTGACTTTGTGCCAAGTCAACAGGACTCAACCAGCTCTGAGGAGGAGGGGGCAGTGGGCACACGGTATGTATTTTTTTAACGCTTTGCTATACCGAAAATGTAGTATGTAATGTAGCAGACATGTAGTGTAATTCGTGATGCACATGTCAAGTGGTGTCCTGTACCAAGTCCTGTTTCCATGTAATGTCATCCTTTTCCTTTAGTATCTTCCTGTCCTTTTATTTCTATTTATTTTTAGTGCAAACCGTTTGTGTATTTTCTTTACAGAACGCGGAACGCGGAGGAGGAAATGCTGCGCACAGCAGCACTGACGGTCATGATGAAGATACAGAGGCAGAATGAGGGGAAATAGAAGAATTTGTTAATTTTTTGCGTTCGCTTTTATTAAGTAGCTCGGCCGAAAAACCTAACATTTTGTATATCCATATATTATTGATTTTGATGAAAGAATATCATTCAGACATGCATATACAGTAATGACAATGACAATTCAGATACGATTGGGAACTTTATGTGGTATTTCAGAGGGGTTTGGTTTTATCCCAGGTGTGTCATGTACAAAAAGGCGCAGGGGTGCAGAGAACACAGGGGGGGGGGGCCTCACTGACCCTCACCCACCGGGAGCTGCAGCAACGGGCTTGGGTAACCACTACACAGGCGGTCTCTTTGAGGCTATATGTCATATTTTTTAATGTTGTGCGTCTGAATGCGGTAATATATACAGCATGTTTGTGATTTTATATGATATCATCAGTATTTGGGTGATGCATTCCCATTCTCATGTAGTATTCTACTGGGTATTTCACTCGCTGTGACTATTTAAAGTTAGGACATCTGGTACTATAGCTGTGAGTATAATATTATACATAAAAATGCTAAAGTGACCTATCTACAAAGCCTTTTCGCTTGAGTGTCAGCCCGCCAAGAATGGTACGAATGTCTTCACATTAGGTCCCCCTTTTACATAAAAATGCACTCATATATGTATACTGGCAATGAGTACTATATAGTTTCCTAGATGTTAAGTGTATTCTTGTTATTTGTATTATCTTTTTGCATGGTATTTACATCATTGTGTGTTCATGTATGTTTTCATACAGTAGGAAAGATCTTAGTTTTCATGATATACGAGTTTAATGAACAGGGGTAATAAACAGGACACAGGATACCGGTACTTAGTTTTTATGCTATAACAAATGTATGATACCATGGTAATGTTTTGGACAGTAACATATTCTTCACGCTATGACATAGTTGGTCTTTTAATTTGGCATCACGGTATATTATTTTATACCTAACCCGTATAACGTTGAAATAAGGCCGCATGACTTGAACGGATTGTTTATCATCACAATGCTGTCAAATAAAAAAGTAAGGCGTTTTATTTCTTAACTTGTCTCTCTCTCTCTTTTATGTATTTATCTACATAAGGTAGAGAAAAAAAAAATCCCTTTCTTCAAATTTTGGACAGTTTGAGACCTTTTGCGAACCGTGCGGCAGGGCTTTTAGTGGGCGAGGGTGAACGTGGTGCCTTCTTCAGTGTTGCAGCATTTCTTTCCTCTACTTGGGCCATTGTACTAAGTGGTAGGGGGAAGGATTTGACACATTTTTTCTTCTGTAGTCTGTCTGATCTTCTGTGCGGGGGGGGGGTGCAGAAGGCGGACCCAGTGCTGTTCTCTTTCTTCTTGCTGCGGGTTCTGTGGGAAATAAATTTCATGTATTCTCCATTTTAATCCAGGAAACTGGCTGATGGTACTTATTTGCTATAGTGTAAAAATATTTTTTGTAGTTGTAGGATAAGTACAGGGAATGAGACAGCACATTTTGGCTCAGGTTAAATTTCCTTTTAATATATACATGTAGACACGAGACGGGCCATTTCGTACATATCTTTCCTATACAGTTTTGGTACCTGACATAGGGTTTTAAAACAAAAAAAGGAATGCCATTAGGTGGGAATATCATGTATATAGTATGGCGCATATTACTATGTATCAATTATAAAAGACCAGCGCTCAGCGGTGTGTAGTGTGAAAATTGATTTGCCCAAAAAATAATTTTAAAACTTTTCAATAGGCGTATGCTAAATGTTCAATTACTCACCGACTAGAGACCTGGCTTCCCATACGGTAAGCTGGGGCATCCTCTTCCTCGGGCTGAGGTACAGTGGGAGGAGAGTTCACGGCCTGTTCGGTGTGTCGCTGACCCAAACCCTCTCCTGTCTGCTGTTCTGCTTCCTCTCCCTCTGTGTTCTGTGCCTCAGTGGCACCCGGTACAGCCTCCTGTCCTGTCACGTTTCCTGCTTGCACTTCCACTTCCGTAGATTCCTCAGACTGTTCCTCTCCTGTCAGCTCTTCTGCTTGGACTTCCTGTTCCGTTGATTGCTCGGACTGTTCCTCCGTTGCATCGTTGTAGCCTTTCAGCACCGCCCCTGGGAAATCGCGCAGGAACTGTTCCTTCATCTCCCGAGCTGAAACAACATATATCTTCCCATTTACCCAGTCAGTGTAATTTTGTATGCCAACTTCACATCACACTGGCCCTGCGCCACAGGACACAGATACTTTTTTTTGAGGCTTCATTTAATACAGTCCCCCACTCCTGCCATTTACTCCCCGGTGAGTGGAGCACATGATACATGCTTTCTCCACCCCATACTGTAGACAACATTCATCCTGACGTAAGGCAGTGTAACCCACATATGGGACAAATCCTTTTTTTTTGGGCACACCACACTCCTTACATGCAGTGTAGGGGTACACGGCCCCTAAATATATAGAGAAAAACAAAGAAATTTACCTTTTTCTTCGGTGAGCTTCCCCCTTGCGTTGGCCGCACTCAGCTTTTTGGAGAGCAGCACGCGTGCTTTCTTCTCTCCCTTCAGTTCTGAGTAGGGGCGTGTAGCCTCGTATTTCTTAAGAAAGAAAGACAAATCATACAATACACTCATCTGTTTATTTTTTTTGAACATACTTTCCCCCCACCCCCTTTCCAGTATGGTAAACGTGGGTAACATCGGTGACATACCGACCATGTTACCCAAAGGTTCCTCACATGTCAAGTGCTCTGTCCTTTACCACTACTTAGTGTGCGTTTGAAAAAAATAAGTTTAAAAAATAATCAGAGAAAAAAAAATATATACAGCACACCCAATGAAAAATGTGTAACAAGGAAAACGTTGTGCCTTCGCGGGGGGGGGGGGGGGATTTTTCAACATTCAGCACGTCACCCACATTTACCCTACATTCCATACTTGTCTTGCCATTTCCACCCTCACTCCCCCCCCCCCCATCCGCCTCCACGGCCCCTTTATACTCACAGCATTTGCAGCCGCCCTGTTGGCCTTGTGCAACTCTGGCCACTCCTGCTTGTTCTTTTCTAACCACTTCCTGTGGTCCGCCCGGTTGGCCTGCTTCACCTCTTCCAACTGAGGGTTTTTCCTGGGCATCTGTGTTAAACAGAAAAAAAGACACCATGTTATCCTTCCTGTATGAAATACGGTGCACCCCCTCCCCCCCCCAAGTAGTGCATGAGAAACAATATTGGTGTGTAGGAATACCCCCGCAAAAAAGGCCCCCCCCCCCCAAAAAAAATGGGTAAAAAAGGCCCCCCCCCCCCGGCCATACCAAATGAGCACTCCCTGACAGACAGTTTTATAATAGTTTACTTTCTAGGTTTGATGCGGTAGACAAGAGAGACCCCCACAGTAGACAAGAAACATCCCACCTTTTTTAGATACGAGACAGCCTTATAACATTATAGGTCTGATGCGGTAGACAAGAGAGACCCCACAGTAGACAAGAAACATCCCACCTTTTTTACATACGAGACAGCCTTATAACATTATAGGTCTGAAGCGGTAGACAAGAGAGACCCCCACTGTAGACAAGAAACATCCCACCTTTTTTAGATACGAGACAGCCGTATAATGTAGACACGAGAAGCACCAGCACATTAGGCTAATCCCGTCGACATACCTCATACCCAGCCCCCTATACGTTCAACACAGCATGGCATGCCGGATTTCTGCTTCCTGACATATGTATACACATTGTACAGCATCTTTCCTACCTGATTCATTCATGTTTTCGGTAATAAGTGTAAGAAAGGCATAATGTTACCGTGAAACGTATTGTTGACCGAATGGCGCTCCTGCGTAATTATTGCTATACGATGTAGAGGTCGCTCCCATCCCTTCGTTCGGAAGCACTCCGCTAGATGGCAGCACTTTGCAGTATGTCTCGTGTCTACCGGGCACACTGTTCGATGAGGTTATGTCGTGTCTACAGCGATTGCTATGTCACAGTGTGTAGTTTCCACCGCCGCGCTCGTCTTTCCGGCAACATAACCAGACCGAATCCTGTTTATTATCGTCCCGTTCAATTGTATGTCCGGATGATAATAAACGGGATTTCATATACGCTTGGACGATAATAAACAGGATCCTGTTTATTATCGTGTGCTGCATATGTATCGATATATCGGGTGCAATCAAATATCTTTTGTTTCCCTTTTCAGAACTACCAGCAAAATGGAGTACGAGGAATTGTTCCACAGAAGTTGCAAAAGATGCCCGTGTAAAAGGCTGGAGATAGTGGTGGGGATAATGCAGTGCGTAGAGTGTGGCCACCTTGACACAGAGCACAACACGACACAAGGTAGTATATCACAGTTACACCGCCTACTATCCTGCCTTTTCATCATATGACTTCCTGAAATATACTTCCTACATTACTGTGCAATAATACAACTGTTTCTCCTTCCATTATTGCACAGAGCTACTGCCAGACATACTGTCCAAATTGGTGCTGCTGGGGAAAAGCAACGAGATGATCCTACGATACCTCAGACAGTTTGGGCTGTCCTTCAGGTATAGCATTAGGAGAACACTGCTCCATTCATTTTCATTAAATGTACAGCTGGCTTCTGCACACCTCTACACTTTTCCAAGTACCGTATTTCCCCGTGTATAAGCCCGGGCTTCTACAAGTACTAAGTGGCAAACTGACCCGGCTTATACACGGGGCAGGCTTATACTCGGGGCAGGCTTATACTCCTATACCTAAAGAAATGCTCTTATGCCTTTACATAATTTCCAGAATTATCTACTATTACGACATATTGATGGCAATATTTTCAACAATTTGGTGACCAATTCAAGCTTTATTTCTGTTAAAAATTGAAGGAAAAACAGTCAAGTGGCAAGCAGTCAATCTTTATTTCTTTTTTTCCCAATTGGCAGCCTCAGTACTTTGAAAAGGCGGCTAAAACAGTTTGGCATCACCAGGACAGTACCGCTGGAGCCGGAAACCGTCCTAAATCTAGTGCAGGTGTGTAACATTACAGTCAACTGTATTCCTTTTCATCCATATCCTTTTCCTACCTGAGCATAGCACAAATAAACAGAGCAAACTTATATCACAAAATTAATTTGTCATGACGTCATGTAGTACTATGTCATGCTGTTTTATTAATACTGTTAACACTAAACCAAGTATATGAATATTGTTTCCGGTATAACCATAGAATGCTCAGGAGAAGTGTCAGGAGACAGCAGGCTACAGACGCGTGACAAGGATTATCAGAGACAAATTCAACGTGGCAATAAAAAGGTATTTCTCCCAACTTTGGCGTGCTGCTTCGAAATATTATTTTCGTCCATATACCAACCTACATCTCCAGAACCCTTTGTTATACCGTATGAATCATAAAATCGGTGGACTGTATCGTGTCTACCGCGGGATGCTTGGTGCAATACTGTGTACTGTACACCGCAGAATACTAAATAACAGAGTGAGTGAAAAAATAAATTCTTTCCAAATAGGGACGATGTGATGGCAGCGGCCAGGGTGCTGGACCCGGAAGCCGGGGAGAGGAGGAAGGGAAAGAAGTTTGTACGGCGCATCTTTCAGTCACCGGTATGTACAGTATAGCTAACATAATATGACATGGGAATAACATAGAACGTTCCATTATTTGCTACGACATGTAAATGTACGTTACAATACAAAGTTCCATCCCTTTTATACAGGGGCCCAATGACTGCTGGTCAATCGATGGCCATGACAAACTGGCTACGTATGGGATTTATATACACGGAGCGATAGACTGCTTTTCACGGAGGGTGCTCTGGTGCACAACATATACCACTAACAAAAATCCAAACTTCGTGGTCAAACTATTTGCGGACACCATACAGAAGTTGGAAGGTATGTATACTTTTCCTTACAATATTATGTTCACTGTGTGTCCGCCATAACACTTGACCCGTACACACAAAATACATGTTATACTGTAACACAGGGAAACATGGGAAACCGGATGAAACCTAATGCAAGGTTTTATTTTTCTTCTTTTAAACAGTTGTGCCGAACAGAGCAAGGTTCGACCCGGGTACGGAGAACACGCTCAGCATAGAATTGCAGATGTTCCTGAGGCGTAATGGGACAGACGTAGCGTCGGAGCGACCGGCAGTGGTGGACAAGTCCAAATTGAACCAAGTAAATTGTTTTTCCCACTTTATATAGCGTAAGGGCAGGAAAAAAAATAATATCAATGTCTACAACATGTTCCTTCCTAACTATTATACTGTGCCTATTTTGTGTTATTTCTACAGAAAATCGAGTGCTTTTGGTCCGGCATGTACAGGCATGTCACGTATGGCCTACACCAGCAGTTCACACAAATGTTGCGAGATGGGCTGCCTGTCGACGTACAAGAAAACCGGTATGAAACTTGTATATTACCACGAAAAAATATGAAACAGCATGTTTTTTATGTATCAAAGAAAAGAGTTTAATTTTTTAATGAAAAACAGCAGTCCCATTGACTGAACCAAACAACGCCGTATTTCACCCACCCGTGAACCCGTAAAAAAACCAATGGCCGTAATACGGCCCTGTGACGTCATCAAAATGGTGCTTAATTTACATTTGAAGGGGATATAATTAGGCTATCATAGGCCCTCCCCCCATCACAATTTTCGTATTTTAAATCGAAAATGATAAAAAATTAACACAAAGGCACACTCATTTCAAGTCTGTTGACCGGTGTGCCACATTTCGCTCGGCGTATGGCCTCGTGAAATACGGCCCAAGGTCAAATGGTGAAACAACCCGGCCAACAGACTTAAATGAGTGTGTCTTTGTGTATGTATTTCATTTTGTGTAACGCACCCATGCTTTGTTTCACCTGCACAGAGACGCGTTCATTTACGTCTACCTCCCATTGGTAAAGCGTCAGGTGGACGACTACATTCGTGACTGGAACCTTCACAAGATTCGCCAACAGAAAGGCGTGAGTCTGCCATGTGGAGGATGTCCAGACGACATGTATAACCATCCTGATCTTTTCGGTAAGCCCGTATACATGAATTTCTCTGTTTCCCTTCCCATGTTGTTAAGCTATTTGACCTCTGTATGTGCTCGGCCGTTGAACTGTTTGTCACCAAATAATTGGACATGTGATATATGTAATTTTTTTTCTTATTTAAAATTTGACAGGGGGCGAGCAGTGTGGGTATCATTACGGTGTTGAGGCGGCAGATGACATGGAATTCGCGGCAGAGTACCATCAGATAGCAGACCACTTTGAAGACATTGTACCGGCACAGTTTAGGGCAGAGGCAGACGAATTCCTGAACCAGAACAACATGGTGTTGTGCATGCAGAATGCCCAAGCTATTTTTCTAGCTTTGTGTGATCGTTAAATATAATGTGTAGAACATGTCGATGCAATGTAAATAAAAGTACAGAGAGCATGTGAAATAGAAAAAAAAAGTTTCAGATGGTATAATCATATAACGTGTAGCACATGTCGATGCAATGTAAATAAAAGTAGACCGAGCATGTGATATTGTACAAAAAAAATTTCCCAATTGTATCATGATTTGACTATATTATTTTTATGAAATGGTTCACTTCTGTGTGTAACTAATAAAGTGTCATGGAACAGTAGACAAATGCACATAATTTTTCCTGCCCTCACTGAATACACTAGTCTATCTTACGCTTCACCACGCTGGCTTCTGCCCGTAGTAGGCCTCCTCGTCGAAGAGAGAACCTATTACTTTCCCCAATTCCTTGGCTTCCGGCCGCTCCTCTGGCTTCCAGCTGAGAGCCATCTGTGTGACGGGTAGTAGGGCAGGGGCCACCTTCTTAATTCCTTTCGGAAAGCCTTCAGCAGCCATGGCATTCTTCACGTCTTGCCTCATGGGATAGTTCAGTGCTCCGTTGTTCGCATTTTCTACAATTATTAAGGCGGTTGCGTACACATCTACAGAGGTTTGCCTCTTCAGTTTCGACCCGTTGTACACTTCGGGGGCCATGTACGCGAAGGTACCCGCTCCCGGGCCGCCCCCGAAGTTGGTGGCATAGGTTTGCTCCTCCCGAGCGCTCTCCTTTATGCGGGCGATACTGAAATCTAGCAGCTTCAACTCGTAGTTTGGCGATATCATAATATTCCCTGGTTTGACGTCTGAGTGAACGACGGGGATGCTGTGCAGGTAGTTCAGAGCCAGGCACAGCTGCTGCATTACGTACATGCTGTCGTCTAGTTTCAGCACTTCCTCCTGTCAGAATGAGAGACAATCAGCTCCTGTCATAAGGGTTACACAGAGTACTACATCCAGCCGCAAATCAAGACGAGTTGTAATGTAATTGGCACACCGCTGATTCGGTCTCCACATGCTGCCGACAAATAATAAACAGGACGAGCCATGTACTTGGTACGTCAAAGGATGTATCGTGACTACATGCTGCCGACAAATAATAAACAGGACGACCCATGTACTTAGTACGTACAGGGATGTATCGTGACTACATCTTGCCGACAAATAATAAACAGGACGACCCATGTACTTAGTACTTACAGGGATGTATCGTGACTACATGTTGCCGACAAATAATAAACAGGACGACCCATGTACTTAGTATGTACAGGGATGTATCGTGACTACATGTTGCCGACAAATAATAAACAGGACGACCCATGTACTTAGTACGTACAGGGATGTATCGTGACTACATGTTGCCGACAAATAATAAACAGGACGCGCAATGAACCATATAACGCGGGACAACCCATATCATGGCGACAGTGCGGAAAGTGCAGTGTCAGTTGAAATATGGTACTCACTTTGGCCTTGATGGTCTTCATTTTCCGCATTTTCTCGTAGATGCGCGCCAGATTTCTGCCGTTGCACAATTCCATGACGATATGTATCTCATCTTCCAGTTGGCATACGGCCAGCAATCGAATAAGATTGCGGTGACGCATCTTTCTGTATGGTAAAGAAAAGGGGTTATTTTTCTAAAGGACTAGTAACATGCATATGGTATTAAAGGTGGAACACAATGGAAAGCACGGGCATATATTTGTTATTCAGTTTGTTTACTATGACACAGCGGGGAGAAAAGAACAGTGAACAAAGTGGTTTATTATCGTACTCACCCTGCAATGTTTATCTCTGCCAAGAATATGTCGACCGAGTGACTCGTCTTAATGGTTTTTACAGCAACTGGTCCAAAAAAATCACCTCGGTACACCGCTCCAAAGTTGCCTCCGCCAATTTTGCTCGCGTAGTGGACCGTGTAGTCTTTTGGTTCTATGAACTGGAGTCCGGACTCTGAAAAATAAAAAAAGTGAAGACAGCTTGTATGATAGGTATAAAGTGTACTGTATCTCCATGTTGGTTTCATTATTTTAATTTTGGCCACTAAAAGAAAGAAGGAAAAGATTAACTTTACCCTCCTAGTATCAAGTAAAAATAAAATGTATATCATATAACACAGTACTATGCTACATTGTAAACACCTGACAGCGTCTCACCTTGGAAGAGATTTGAGCACTTCAGCACGTTGACCCGGCTGATGTACCCCTGCAACACAACTTCATCCTCCCCCATATAGCTGAGCTTACACGTGTAGCGTCCGGGGGGGACCAATATGAACGGGTCCGTCAAACCCAGGAAGCGCTCCTCCCCCTCCTCCAACGCAAACCATTCGTATACCAGGTCCTTGCTCAGGAAGGGATACGCCACCACCCCTATGTAGGTCGTCTCTAATGTTGTGTATACCTGATATGGCGACTGCCATAACAGGGTCATACCTGTTACAATAAAATAATAGAAATTGTGCTACAACAACAGAAAGAGGGGCCATTTAAAAATATTAGCAAGTTTGAATAATTGTTGAATCAACATCGAATAAAGATTGGTAAACATTTATCCATCTTTCTTCAACCACCAGTGCCCACTGGGTTACAGGGCATCATACAGAAGGGAGAATTCCCACATGTTGCTGTGGGTAAAATAAAGTATTTAACATAGGATAGCAATGCCGGTTGCATCTGTGTATACAGGGGGTGGGGGTCCTCTACACACACACCATCACCTAGTTCCTCGGAATGGGAACTTTTTTCTCAATCAAATGAATGAACAGCCGAACAACTTATTCATGTACGAAAAATTCTGCTCCTTCTAAACCATTTTTGTGTAAGAAAGCACCTTCTAATCAGGTATTATTACTATAGAAATGTAGAGAAAAAATGTTGGCATAGCAAATCTGCTATTTAAAACAGTCTGCTCCTTATTACCATCCTCCTCATATCGAGATTTCACTGTAGAGGTGTAAATCTTCCTACCTTCGTCCTCAGCCATATCCGGCCACGCGTTATCCTGTGCGACGGACCGGGGGACTCTAACACCATCTTCGAGGTGCATCTCGATTTTATATATCTCCGTTTCCCCTGATACAAAATAAAACTTCTGTTATGCTGTATGACAGCAGGAATATGTTACATTTTCCAACAGCTTCAAATAAATAGACACTTGAATAATTAAGTGTGAAATTTTGTTGCAGAAAATCTACTTTTTTCCTATACATTTTGGCTCCTGCGTTAAGAAAATTAAAAATTTAAAAAAAAACGCCCTACTGAAATTTTTCTCTGCTTTGGGATGAGAAACCAGACTTTTTTTTTGTAGTGGCCTTGATATGTCATGGAAAAGGTAAAAAAAGACATAAAATTTATGGTACCTTTCATCAGCTTGGCCAGCAGGTAGTTGTGATCCGGGTTTCTCGACTTCCACGGGATGTAGGGCCCGACCACTTCGTCTGTGTCTGTGAAATATTGTAGAGCAAATGCGGTGACGGCAGTCCCGATCTCTTCCTGTGCATAGTTGTCTGGAGGGGCCATCGTGCTAATCTTCCTTCTCGCTACAAAGTGACAGGTGAACAAAATATACACAGGAAAAATTGTCTCATGTAACATTGTAAGGAATGTACGTGAAAGGAAGTCAAAGCTATGTAGTACTATAATATCTCTGCCTGAACAAGAAAAAAGGACGTAAAGTTTATCACATAGCAATTTATTTCATGTGTCTCTTTGTAATATTTTTCGGGTTTCTTTACCAAATTAAAAGAAGAATGAAAAAGGAACTTGCAACAAATAACAGGGAAAATCAGTTGAACGTGACAAAACATGAACACAACCAAATATTATATCACCTCACCTTCTGGCGCTTGGGGTAAATCCTGCACAGATTGGGAACAGAAAAAACACTCATTTTTGCTGTCCAAGTACGTCATATGTTTCATACAGAATGAGGAAAGAGGACATATTTTTTGTTTTGTTTTTATTTTACAGGGTACAAAGAAACAGGATTTTTGCGGGTACTCACCTTCTCCTCCTCCTGTGTTCTGGGCCTTTTTTTCCCTTCATACGAGTGAGTGGAATCAGGTGGAGGTGGTGGGGAGGAACTTCCTGCTGGCCTTTTTTTCCCTTCAGACGAGTGAGTGGGATCAGGTGGAGGTGGGGTGGAGGAACTTCCTGCTGCGGAAGAAGGGACTTTGGTGTTTCTCTTAGCAGAGCGTTCTGTGTCTTCTTTTCCAGCACTTCCCGTTGTGGCAGTTTTCTTTCGGCGAGACGGAATGTTGACTGGGGGTAAATCAAAGCTACGCTCGGTGTCCGACTCGTGTGTCCTTCTTACCTCACTCAACAGAGAGTCCTCCTCCTCCTGTAAAATTTTTTGGGTAGTTCAATTAAAATGCAGTTCCTACTACATTAAAAGCACAGGTAGTACTTTTGATGAAAGTAAGAAGACTGGATGGTAAAAGCACCCAAAAAATTGAAGGATGTAATGTATTATATTTCCACTATGTACTATGTGCTAAGGCCGAAGAGAAGAGTTCATGTACGCTGTATGTATTAGAAGAAGGGAGAAGTGGCTTACAGAGGACACCTCGTTCTTCTTGGTGGGGACAAAGTACCCCTTTCCGTTCTTTAATAACGTTTGGACCTCCCGATCGTTGTTGACCTCCGGCCCTTTTAGTCCGCCCAGGAGCAAGGCCGAGTGAGATTTGCTCAGCGTGTCGTAGGACACCATAGCGAAGACGCGGGCACAGCGGTCACGAAGTCCCTTGAACGTGACTTCTTCGTCCGGTTGGAATTCGATCTGGAAGAACACCGGTGTGACCATCAGGTACAATATAAACACAGAAAGAACGTGAGATGGTACTACATTACACCAGGCATTGCATTATGTTACATGACATAACTTGTTGTGCTACGTTGAGTAGGCTAATTAGGGGATGTATCGCGTGTACATTCGGCCGATAATAAACAGGACGCGCCATGTGCTGGGCAGGATAACGGATGTGCCGTGTCTACCACATGCCAATAATAAACAGGATGTATCATGTCTATATACCTAGAAATAATAAACAGGACGCGCCATGCGCTGGGCAGGATAAAGGATGTGCCGTGTCTACCACATGCCAATAATAAACAAACCTTGTAACAGCTATGCTGAGAATGTATGTGTAAGAGAAATCCAATCATGCTTTTCGTTTTTGCAAAACCAAAGACTGCGACTTGACAACATATTTTACAGCACGCATTTTATACATAGGAAACAGTGGCAATTTTAACATCCAGCCACACGGGTCTCCATTTAAACAAAACCCTCCATCCCCAGGGTTCAAAATACTAAGTGGTACCTCAGGTATTGACTTTTAGGAAACCTGGAAGATGTCTGCTACTGATCATAAAGCATAGCTGGTCCAGCCATAGACAGCTGTGGGCATTGACATTACTTCATTGTCTTTGCCATGTTTTGACGACCCATTCCCAGCAAGATCTGGCAAAATGACTGCCAACTTGAAGGTGTCCACTTCTGAATTGGGATCCTCATAAACACTGCCGGACCCGGTGTCACAGATAAACTAAGCAGCAGCCAGGTCCAGGATATGGCATGTCTTCCTTCAGTTTTCTCTTATTTCTTTTATGGATCAAATACATTTCAGAAGCATTTATAAAATCAAAACAGAAAGAAGAAACAGCATCAAAAGGAAGTCCAGGTTGCCTCCAGAATGACTCCCCTCTTTAAGACCAGTCTGTATGTGCTTAAAGTGGTCTGTATGTGCCAAACACACATATGTATGGAAATAGGCCCATTTCATCAATTTTTCAACTATTATTACTCAAAATTCATTTTTTATAGTAAAGCAAGGCTCGGGCCCGTCACACAAACCACTTTTCACATACAGGGCAAGTACTATTCTACCCGTTTGGGCCAATACAAACCCAAAAACACAAATTTCAACTATTTTTTCAGCCACACTGATCAATTTTTGCACAATTAACTATCACTAATTCACTCAGGTCCTTCTAAAATGTGCAAAAATCGAGTTCAAGTGACTCAAATCAACATTTACATCACGGAAATACCTCACTATGGCAACAGGGGACCATTTCACTAAACCGGTCTGTATGTGCTTAAAGTGGTCTGTATGTGCCAAACACACATATGTATGGAAATAGGCCCATTTCATCAATTTTTCAACTATTATTACTCAAAATTCATTTTTTATAGTAACACAAGGCTGGGGCCCGTCACACAAACCACTTTTCACATACAAGGCAAGTACTATTCTACCCGTTTGGGCCAATACAAACCCAAAAACACAAATTTCAACTATTTCATCGGCCACACTGATCAATTTTTGCACAATTAACTATCACTAATGCACTCAGGTCCTTCTAAAATGTGCAAAAATCGAGTTCAAGTGACTCAAATCAACATTTACATCACGGAAATACCTCACTATGGCAACTGGGGACCATTTCACTAAACCGGTCTGTATGTGCTTAAAGTGGTCTGTATGTGCCAAACACACATATGTATGGAAATAGGCCCATTTCATCAATTTTTCAACTATTATTACTCAAAATTCATTTTTTAGATACGAGACAGCCTTATAACATTATAGGTCTGATGCGGTAGACAAGAGAGACCCCACAGTAGACAAGAAACATCCCACCTTTTTTACATACGAGACAGCCTTATAACATTATAGGTCTGATGCGGTAGACAAGAGAGACCCCACAGTAGACAAGAAACATCCCACCTTTTTTACATACGAGACAGCCTTATAACATTATAGGTCTGATGCGGTAGACAAGAGAGACCCCACAGTAGACAAGAAACATCCCACCTTTTTTACAATTTCTTTTACCCTTATAACAAAAGGGTTGATCGCTGACTGTCCGGCCCTAGTTCCTCATGTTGTATACACCACATGCACATCTCCAGTTAGCTGGAGAACACAACAGGCTGTCAAATTGAAATCCGTAAGGAGGAAGGCAATGGGAGTCAGCGAAGCCCTTGTGAGACCTAGAATTGCAGCGGTTTATATAGTATGTCATCTAGCTGGTACACAGAAAAGGTGTGCAAGAGCCTGTCAAACTGTACTACATGTTTTGCTTGGTGTTTCCTATGCAATATTACATTATTTTTGATACAGGTTATAAGAAGTCAAAAAGTACTACATTTTCATGTTAGGCATTCGGTGTATTACACCCATCTTTACGCATATATATGAACAAATTAGAACAGGGGCAAGGAGTTCATGTACGTTGTATAAACGTACCCTATTGCGGCCGCTTAATACCGGCGTTACAAGACAGATGGCGCCACAGTACGGCCCTTCTTCCCTTCTTCCCGCCACCCTTTGGGCCACAGGTTTTAACTAGATGTCAGCTTGGCGAGTGAGTAGCCCATATGGGGTAACATGGGAAGGTGTGCAACTAGAAGTCCACCCTGGTCTAAGGACGTGACATTTAGACTAGTACAGACCAGTAGTGTACACAACATGCACTATATGGTGCTAATGCATGCCCTAACTAATGCATGTTGTGTACACTACTGGTCTGTACTAGTCTAATTGTCACGTCCTTAGACCAGGGTGGACTTCTAGTTGCACACCTTCCCATATTACCCAATACAGTTTACACACTCGCCAAGCTGATATCTTGTTAAAATCTGTGCTTTGGGCAATGTGGAGAGCGGGTTGGATCACCTTTGTACACAGAATATACCTATTTAAAGTACAATACTAGTATGGGGAAGCTTTTCTTGGTTTTGTTCATTGTTCAGGGGATTGCGAGGGACGGTTACAATTGTGTGGGTTTGGTTGGAAAGTTATTCTTTTGGTTCTTTCAGCTCTAGCATACGCTGTATGGGGATGATGTAGGACAAGGGCCATTCATCACTGGATGTGTCTCCATCCTCAGAGGGCATGTAGAGTTCATTTACAAGCTGACCAATAATAAACAGGATGTATCATGTCTATATACCTAGAAATAATAAACAGGACGCGCCATGCGCTGGGCAGGATAAAGGAAGTGCCGTGTCTACCACATGCCAATAATAAACAGGATGTATCATGTCTATATACCGAGAAATAATAAACAGGACGCGCCATGCGCTGGGCAGGCTAAAGGATGTGCCGTGTCTATCACATGCCAATAATAAACAGGATGTATCATGTCTAAATAAAGAGAAATAATAAACAGGATGCGCCATGTCTGTATGAAATGCTGACGACCAACAGGACTGCTGTCCCCATATACAGCACTGGCGACGGGCGTAAGAAGGATGAACATGGAAAAAAAGTGATGCGGGCTAAAGGTCGAGTGAACAGTTCTGTTCATTCTACAAAACTTTTGTTCGTTGCTGGTTGTGTTTATTTCATCAGCTTATTATTTATAATGAGTTTATGTGAAATATGGTAAAGGGAATAGTCATAGTATGTTTGCTACACTTACACTGACAGTCTGGATTCCACGCCTGTCCTTTTTGGCACGGTTACCCCAGACACCCCGGACCTTGACTCTTTCCCCCCGCGTTATTTCGAAAAGCTGTCAGAGAATGAGAAAGAAAGAATGTAAGAATGCAGTATGAGAGAAAGGACCTGGTTACAGTACATACGAAAAATGGGTTATAAATAGTCTACATGTATCAGAATGCTAACATGAAAATAGAAGTGGCATATAACATACAGAAAAAATGAAAAGCATGTATATACGGTACTGTATAGCCCTATATAGTATCAAAGTAGGCTTCATACTAACCCGGCGCACCGGAACCTTCTTCTCTACAGGCGTGGCAGGGATGTTCCGCAATAGGACTTTCCTTTTTTTCCCCACCTTTTCCATCTCGTTCAGCAATTTTGCTCCTGTAACATGTGATTCACTTTGTTGTACTGCGTGTGTCAAACAGATGGTAAAAGGAGAGGAATGGGACAATAAATTTTCAAATGGCATGTTAGAAGGGGAAAGGAGGGGTGACAAAAGGCCTGAAAATAATGTAGGTCATAATGTGTTATACGGTATACTTACTGGGTACATCGGGCACCTTGTGCAAACCTGCACCATGGCCACAATCTATGCAGTCGTGACAGCCTTCCACAACTGTAAATAGTCCGCACTCACATTCAGGCATACTGCACTGGCCCATTTTCTCCTGCAGAAAAAAATACACGTATTATGTCTGGCAAATAATACAGTAGAACAACATACGAAAAATATTACAAAATAAGATGGTATAAGTAGGTGAAGGGGATATACAGTACTATGACATGGACTATATTGACTATATAGTCAGAAACTCAAATTAGGCCTGGGTCACCAGTGGCACTGGTGTGATCACAATATTGGTGCTAGCGCTAGCGCTAGCGCGGCACCCGTTTATGCAAATCCTGTGTGTACTACCTGGGCCAAATTTATCTATTCTACCGTAACAGAAGAAACAGGAAGTAGGAAAAAGTGTGGCTGTTGGGAGGGATGTTGAGTGTGTACTATATACGATAATAAACAGGACTACATGTAGTAAAATTGTGATAATATTTTGGTGGCAGTGGAAAGGTACATTGAGGTGTTAACACAGCTGTATGACAGTATGAACTTGCATTACTGAAACTTTATTCTGTTTGTAACATAGGAAAGATGTATGATACTTACATGGCGACGGGCCATGTGAGGGGCGCAGTTGTTGCAGTAATGTGTGCCTTTTTGCGAGGAGAATTGAGTACAGAAGCACCCACTTTCCACACACTTCCCCCGTGTCACTCCCTCGTGGTCCACTGGAAAGGCAAAAAGATATATTTTTTATCGCGGGTACATTCTGCCGATAATAAACAGGATGCGCCATGTGCTGGCGAGTGAAAGGGATGTGCCGTGTATATGAAATGGGAAAAATAAACAGGATGTATGATGTCTATATACCGAGAAAAAATAAACAATACACATTACCATACAAAGCTGTGTGTTGAAAATACTGACGGGGGTGCCAGTGTGTTAGTTGTGTATACTACTACCACGTGCGTGAAAACAGCAGGCGTGTTCATTTCATAACGGGCGATAATGGGTGGATTAGCATGAAATGCTACAGGCTACCACATAGTTCAATACAAAATAAAGTACTGCACACGTTACGTGAAACACAGTGTATGAAACTTACTTTAAACTCTTGCAGGTGCTGGTAGAACAGCAAGAAAAGGATTGCAGTTATGATCCAAAAGCTTGTCCCTCGTACACGCCACGCGGAATCGCACCACTCACGCCGGAAGTGAATACTTTGTTTAAGCTGAGACCGTGCAGCCGCTGCTGATAATAAACAGGACGCCCCGCATCGCTTTCATGCCACGGGCAAAATAAATTGAAAAATAGCTGGAGAAAGTGTATTAGTTGTATTGTAAGATCAAGTGCACGGTATTATAAGACATATGAATCGAGGTTGCAGTAAGGTAATAAGGGGGAAGGGGCATCCGAACAGCAGGAAATTACGAACTACGTTCTGCGTATATCATATCATTACGCCCCGCCGACAACCAATGAAATGCCGGCTCTCTTGACACAGCGGCATGCTGTTCTGCCGCAGGGCGGTATGGCGGAAATTGACAGTTGACAGCGCCAATTTTCGTAGTTGACAGTTGACAGCAACTTTTTTTCATGTTTTTCAAAAATGAAAAAAAAAATATTTGTGAAAAAAAATTAAATTTTTTTTTTTCGCCTGTTTTTTCAGGTGAAATTTTTTTTTTTTTTCATAACAGTGTTTTTTTGGGCGTGAGCCTTGTCGGCCACCGTACATGCTAGCAGCCTGGGGCAGCAGCACGGCGCCAGCTTCCTCTCCTGTACATATACACACATACACACTTTACCCCTGAAATCACTTGATAAAAGAATCAACCAATATCCTCTCCAGAAATGAACTGCCCGCCTCCTCTCCTCACCCTATACTGTATAGAATGCTTGCATTGCTCTGTGTACATATGCATGGGTGTAAGTTCACGCTCGGACGTCTGCTGTGTAAGGACTATAAGGTATTAGGGCCACTTTGTTGAGGATTCATTCTAGAAGTGGCACCAGACCTTTGCTCTACCATACCCTATGTAGCAGACATGGTACAAGTGAGGCGCTGTATAAGTGTTAAAGCCAAGGACCGGGTGGCCAAGGTACCAGACGAGGATCATTACCATTGGCCGAGGCTCATAACAGTTATGCAGCTTCTCACACATATCGGTATCTGACTTATACCCAGTAATTGGTTAATAATTGGTTTGCATGTATTATACAGACAGGCAGTTGCTTTTTTTCTCCCAGCCAATTGTGGTATAAACTGTGTTCTGCAATCCCACAACTGCTTTGCTAAGCAATATGTACGAGATATATTCTGCGTCTAGCAGGGCCCTTACCTAGATATGCACACAGGACTGTGTACATGTGTGTAGGTGTGATGAGTGTGAGGTTTACCTAGATGTGACGCTATGGTGCAATAGACAGAAAATTTAAACGCCCCAGCCCTCAGTCTGAAGTGACTATCCCAGGTTAGTCATTGGGACATATTGGTCAGGCATGTACAAAAGCTATTCAAAAATGACTGAGGCAAAACAACGTATGACTGATGCCTTACTCAAAAGGCCTTAGCCTAAAACTCATTGAAATGGAGAAAACTAAGGTAAGTATGTCAGTACTGACTAACCTGACCAAGTACTGACTAAACTGACAATATTAACTACTAGTAACCTATAGGTTGGTCGTATAGTGAGCCAGAAAATGACCAACCTGGTTAGGCACTATAATGACTAAGAGATTGGTCGTACAGGGAGCCAAAGAATATCAGTGTCTCCATGGTATAGTGGGTGGGTGTGGACCACCACGGCCGGTATAGAGGACGGCGTGTAATGATGAGACCTCCCCCGCCTTATACCCCTCCCCCTACCCACCCCATCCCACATCGTCCTCGTCACAGAATCAATCTCAGCATTGATCCGCTGTTCCCTTACTCTACAACGGCCTTGCCAGACCTACAGAGATAGGGCTAGGGCGGGTACTGTTGCTCCTCCAGAGGCTGAAGTAGTTTCTGGATTATTGTCATATTTATAAGCAGTGTCTCAAGAGTGCCTTTGCCCTACACAGTTTATTTTTTATATTTAGCTTCAAGTCTTCCCAACACTGTAATATACCAAATGCTGGCTACATTCCCCCGACTATGTATAGCCTCAGTGCTAAATAGTTTTTTTTATATGAGTAGGGAATGGATATGAATAAATGAGAAATCACAAGCATTGAATCCTTACCACTATTCTACCCCTTCCCTTCACCCCAGGGTTTGGTGTGAGCGATGGTAACCCAAGTAACATGCCCAACTGGCGCCCAGTTGGGTTTACCTTGGGAAACCTTGGGCTAGACTGGGCTGTGTTTTGATCTGGGCAAATCCATGGGCTTCAGTGGGGCCCCAGTTGGGCTAAGTGAATATTATAACATGCCTTGTAAATATCCCTGACATCTTGAATCATGCTCTCTATTAATAAATTTCCAAGTATGAACATGTTATATGCACAATTGTGTAGGAAATGTCTGATTGGGCTTTAGGTGGGCTTGGAGTGGGCCAATTTTCTTTTTCAGAAATGCTTTATGGAAGTCCCTAACAGTGTGAATCAAACTCTCCTTTAAAAAAAAAATTAATTTGAAATTTTGTAATGGTGATTTTGCTGGAAAATCATAGTTGGGCTTTCGTTGGGTTTGATGTGGGCCTCCCAACAAGTAGTTCACAGCGTTAACACTAGATGGCCATGTGGTTCTAAGCTTTGACACTAGATGGCCTCTGTATACCATGTAGAGAGAAATCCTCCAATTCAAGATCACTTCTTCATAAATACAATACAGCCAAAATATGCCATGCAGTTAATACATGTATAAGAATGAAGATATTTCAATGCAGTTTGGATAATATATGGAAGTTACCATTATATTGTGTAAAGTAATGTAGAAAATGAAGTATTAACCTGGAGACCCCTATCCTGTGGTTCCTAAGGAACTATAAGACATGGACCCACACATCCCTAAGATATCAGCTAAAGATTTGATGGCTAGGATGAAATTGTATTGACTTACTAAAATAGCCACTTGCACAAGTCCCTACCTTTGCTGACTTGAACCTGATGAATACATTTTCATGTAGAAAATGTATGACATGAACGGTTTCCTGCAGGGATACCCTAGCTGAATCCTACTTCGGCCAGCCCAACCTGTGCCCATCCTAAGCCCAGTTAGCTATTAGTCATTAAATTAATATATTGCTATATATTAACTAAAATCAATTACTAGACTGCTGTATTATGTAAGTTGTAAACCTAAAATATGAAAGTGGGGCCCGTCTGGGGCCCAGTTGGGGCCCAGTTTGGGCTAGCCCGCTTGGGCCCGGACATTTGCCCAGTGCCCGTTCTCGCAGGGCCCCAGTCGGGCAGCCCAACCGGGGCCCAGTTGCCAGCCCAACCGGGGCCCAACTGGGGCCCAGTTAGGTTTGCTACTTGGGAAGGTACCATTCAATGTCCTGCAGAGACTAATAGACCAAGGCTTTGAATGAAGGTAGTTGCCCAGGCCCACGTTCAACATCTTAGAGTTGCTCGTTTAGCGACAAAACACATCGATTATTAGTGCCCCACCAAGCAGAGATGTTGGAAGTTGTGACGTCATGGCACAGTCTCGTCCCAAGTCACATGGGAACGTGATCTGGCGTGGATCGAAGGCGACAAAGATGATGTCACGGGGGACACTCCAATGGCGAGGGTCGTATCGACGCAGGAGCATGCACTTTGGTGTAGGGATGAAAGGACAGGCAATCAGGCCCACATATAAAAACGAGAGGGGAGGGGGGGTTGATATCCACCATCGATTGTCTTTTTATCAGTCTGAAGTACAATTACCCCCTTTACCACTGGTAGGTAGTATTTACGATGAGAGCTAATAAAGGTGGATTCGAGCAACCATTTTAGTACCTATACCACGTGATACTACACAAGAGCATAGTTTGTTAAATGTCAATGGACTCACCATCAGGGTGGCAGGCAGAGACAATCGACCCCTATCATCATTATGATACGGATCTGTGTCACAGGTGATCATATATTCTATTGAAAACCGATTCCATAATAGACACCACCACTTGCGTAAGTGTCTAATGCCTTTTGTTAGTGCATCCATACTGCATCCATAGTGCATCCATGTATAGTCTACCACTACACTTTATCAGTTTATTAAAATTGTCTCACTTAATACTTGCTGGTCTCTCTTAAGAACTAAAATTGATGAACGTATATATATATATATATATATATATATATATATATATATATATATATATATATATATATATATATATATATATATATATATATATATATATGTAGATGTAATTAACAAAATCAACCATACTGTCATGTAAGTATAATATCGGGATCTAAACAAATTAATTGTGAATTCTAAACCAAAGTACCCTGAAACCTTAACACTTAGCACACTCATTAATCTGAACAGGTTTAGGAAAATACTCTGCTTTCAAACATCCAGCAGGACTGTATTAGCAGTGTGTTTAGAATCTCAACACCTTTGTACAGTGAATTGTGTATGGCATGAACATGAAAAAGATCCTGTGTATAATCATCATTTATGCCAATAAAGATTATCAACAACAACTACAACAACAACAACTACTACTATCATCTTCACGTCTTCCAAGCGCATGTACTGAAAATTATCTGGTATATGTCCACTCATGGCAGGTTGCACACTATTGCCTCCACTTTTAATAGGCGACAGAAATGTGTGTGTATCTGCATGTTAATTGGGATTAGCGGCAAAGCTTAAAGTGGGTAGCAAATCAGCACCCACTCTGCCAGCACGCAGATAGAGGGTTAAATCTAGTGGACACATCCACTCCAAGACGAGGGGACCTAACTCACTCGGCAGTTGGATAAGATTGATTCGTGAGAGGGCCGGATCTATATAGGAGAGCACCACCCCTTCAGCCCCCCCCCCCACACACACACACATACGACCGGCTGCTCCACCCCAGGCCTTCCTCCATGGTCTGTTTCTCAAGCATTTGAATGTCTATTACATACTAATGCAGGAGGGTGCTCTATTTATAAGGCCAAAAAAAGAGAGGTTTGTTTCAGGTAACATAGAAACAAGAAAATGTGGGGTCGGTAGGTTTGTTTTTTTTCTTGTTTTTTTTAACTTTTTTTTTTCAAACATGAAAGTACTACCCAGCCTCTCCGAAGACCCGAAAATTGACCAAAAAAGGGTAAAAATACGAAGATTTCTTCAAAATTGCATAAAAAAAGTAGGGTCGCCCCTGTTTTGATAGGGTCGGTCGGGTGACCTGAAACAAACCTCTTCTTTTTTGGCCTAACTATACGTATGTACATGACATTGTATGTGTCTTTCTTAATTAGTACTCTTCCTCCACCATTTAAGCAATTTTCTTATCAGTTACTGTGGGTTCACGCTTGATGTTTTTCGACTGATTTGAAATACATTTTGAATTCTCTTTCTCACCAACATGATTCATTGCTTCATTGTTGCTTTAGATCAATATCTATAGAATCAACTCCCAATGACTAATGCGAACCCCCCTTGTGGAAGGTGACAATTCAATAGGAAATTGTTCCCATATTTCATAATCCACAAATATGCATGTAACGGATAATATGAAAAAGAATCCCAACCTGCACTATAGATTAATCTTAATCTGAAAATACTATCCTCCATATCATGATAGATAGGCATGCCACTCTATAGGCTTCTCCACAATAGGCCTTGGGAAGTAGAAGTGGCATCCCACATTGAACTGCTTATATCACACAAGTAGTATATTAAATGGGCCTTCCTTAGGGCCCTGGTATGGTCGACAAAGAGTCATATGCCCTGCCTCTGCCATTGCACCGGTGCTAAAGGAAATTTGCTCAATAATTCAGCCCGATGTTAACATTTGCAATCTCCTACAATTTCCGCCTTACGGTGATCTATGGCCCCAGCCATACCCAGATACCAGACCCTGGTCGTTGCTGTTCAACTGGAGATAAAACACTGTCACATGGTGCGTCACATACCTCTAGGGGCAGGTACCCCCCCTCCTCCTTCTCTATCCTCTTCTATGGGGCCGTGGAGTATAGTGTCCAAAAGCTCTTCCATCTTATTACTTGGATAAGACGGCCCCATATACTCCCTTCACATTGCCATTGAACCTGGTGTTTGAAAATCATGGTACTACCGGCTATGTGTGATCTTATATTCGCAACCAAGATAGCTACACAACCAAGATAGCTACACAACCAAGATAGTACACAACCAAAATAGTACACAACCAAGATAGCTACATAGCTGTAATAGATGTGGTGTTTGAAACATGAATTCTAGAATATCATTATCATGTTACCAATATAACATTATATTTGATATCGCATTGGACAAAATGGGCTAATTTTAAAACTCCACTTCTTCTATGTTCAATAATCCATCAGGAAAATCCCATAAAGACTCAGTATATAGCATGTCATCCCATCCAAGTGCACTCAGTAAGTGAAGCTAATGTACATGCATTCTCTCTGACTTGTATTGGAGGCTACCCCCATGCCCTTATCTAGGTGTCAATGTTCCATGCATGTTCTCTGTGCCTCAAACTACAGTCATCAACCAGCATGCACATGCCTGAGAGTTGTATGGCAGAGACAGGACTGGCAGGGTATAGCCCTCAGCCCACAAGGATAATACAATCTGCCAGTCAGAGCTGCATATAACGGACGCTAGATATGTCTCTGTGGACTACGCATGCGTTGCAGCAAGGCCCTGTAGACCAATCAGGGTCTCCGTACACCAATGAAAACCGACCAAACTCCCTAAAAGTCCATGTCGGTATGGGCGTGTGGTACATCATAGTGACAAGACTTTTGTGCATTATAGGACCTTCTCGTGCATGGTGGTGCCTGTGCCACATCACCTACTGTGTTAGATGTGCACTGTACGATCGATGACATGTGGAAAACGACATAAATCCACTCCAGAGTGGAAGCAAAATTTACAGTGTCTTTTGTAAGAACACCTTTGGGGTCAATCATAGTATGTTGGTAAGAGAATGCATCCTTCTCAGGCAGGAGACATGACAATGATTTCATTTTGCATCCAAACTTCTCAAATAGAACCATCTAGTACAATATAAAAGGTATATAATACAGCAATGGTTCCATGATTTAGAACCATAATCAACCAAATAGAGCACCACAAGTAGTAGCTGCTCTAACTCTAATTTATAGTGGTGGATATGGGATGACCGATACTGATGGGAGCGTGATCTTATATAACATTACCGTACATGAGTAAATCACATTGATGTTTATCAATGAGTGTTGGTTGTTGTCTTGTGAGATAGTAACCTAGCAGATCATCAGAGAGACAATACAAATTTAACTTATATATTGTATGACAGTCACCTAGCAGACCCTAAAGTCCTCTCACTATTTGAAAACCTCAGATGCTTTGATTTTACCAGTGAGATGCACATTGAGACATTCTCAAGCATTATGCATGTGGCCAAGTTCCTTGAGTGAGTCATTTAATGGTGAGGTGTACTTCTAGAGTATCAGTCATGCCATGATTGAGAATATCTTGAGAAGGAAAATTTGACTCAATAAAAAGTCAAAGGCTCAATAAAAGCTGTTTCTAGGGCAGCCTTCATACTAAATTCTCCAAGGAAGCACGAGTCCCAAGTCCCAAGAACAACTTGAGCTGCTCTCGAGATCTTGTGTTGAATGCAATATTAAGCCATTCCATTTTAACTCCAATTTATGGTGTTTATCGCACGCAAACCAATGGCTATTATCACTCACTACATTTGACCACGGTGTCATCAAGTGTTAATTGATCACATAATTATTTCAGACATACCACACAATGGACAGGTTTTTAGCATGCAGGTCAAAGTGGCGGACACGAGGACACCAATTTGATGGCTTTATGTTATAAGGCCAGGGTCAGGAAAGCCTAATCTGCTCTGAGGTTACAAATAAACCATATTACGTATTTGGATCGATACACTCCCCATAGCCGTTACACTTGCATGTGGCGATCAAAAACATCTAATTAGTAGAGCCAATGTGAAGGACACATATCGGATAATTATCCATTTGTAACTCAACTATATAATATTAAACAGTGGCGGATTTAGGGGGGGCACACGGGCCCTGGCCCCCCCTTGGGAAATCAAAAAAGAAAAGGGGGAGAAAGAGGAGAAGGGAGAGAAGGAAGAAGGAGAGGGGAGAAAGGGAAATCTGGTCTTTCTGGAAGCCAAATATGACCCTTTTTAATGCCAAGATATCGGCCTTCTGATCACTGAAATTGGCCCCTTTCTGATGCCCAAGCTTTGGCCCTTTCTGACCCCTTAGCCTGGCTCTTTCTGACCTTCAAATATACATCTATGTCCCTGAATCCGTCGCCGCTTTGGCAAATGAAAAAGCCAAATTACTTTGGCTTTGAGGAAAACTATGCATTTTTATATGTCCACTTTATTTACCGGGTGCACCATGGGTAGACACCTGAAAGTGGTGCATTGGGTTAAAACAGTTGATTGGATAGAAGACAATGGAGGGGTGTGAGACAGAAGGCAATGGAGCCTGACATAACAATTTAGTTTCACTCACAGCATGTGGATAGATAGTTGTAGTATTTATGACAAGTGGGTTGGGGAGGGGTGGCCACGGGATCTATCCACATATTTCCGTATTTTACATGTACTGGGAAAAGGGACCTTAGTGTCCATCCTTCAGGCCGGAGATCACGTCACATGTATAGCTTATTGGCTTTGGGACCTTGTCCCCAAAGCCATTTACCTCACAGACCAGAGTGTCAGCTTTTCGACAAGAAAAGACTAGCATAGGCCCCCTTGTTCATTGTTAGATATAGCCCTAGCTGGCCCTTAAACCTTGCTTAGGACTGGTATCCCCATGTGTCCTTGTAGGCATGTGCAAGACTAATTTATCCTAGATCTTGTTTTCAGTTACTACATGTAGAACCAATGTACCTTGTGGTAAGGCCTAGACATCTTGTGAACAGCCATATTTTGAGTTCTCTAATGTGGCTGTCAATGGCAAGGATAGGTACCAGCCTAATAACTATTGACTCTTATGTCAAGCCAAGCTGTCAATGTCAATGCCAATTCCCATACTATGCACATACAGGACCTATACTAGAAGTTGAGTGGGTCCAGGGTGGCTCTTGAAATCACTCAAGCCCGCCCAAAGACAAACTGTGAAGTCCAACATAATTACCCCTCCCCCACCCCACACACACATGCACCAACCCTGAAATAATATTTTACAGTCTTTAAAGTTAGGCCATCACAAGTCCTCCTTGTGCCCCCCTCTTCCTCCCTGTGCCTCCATGTGCCCTCTCCTCCTCCTCCTGCCTCTGCCCTCTCCTCCTCCTGCCTCTGCCCTCTCCTCCTCCTCCCTCCTTTCTCTGCCCTCTCCTCCTCCCTCTGCCCTCTCCTCCTTCCTATGCCCCTTCCTACTACCCCATCTACCCCTCCCCCCCACTCTACCCCATTTTCCTCCTTCCTGTTACCTTCTCCTCCCTCTGCTTTCCCTCCTCCTGCCCCCTCCTCCTCCCTCTGACTGCCAAGATGGCTGCAGAAAACTCAAGATTGTCTGATTTCCTTGTGTGATACATGGATAGTAGGGGTTTCTGGGATGTAGAATCCATTTTCAGGCTCAGATTTTCAATCTGAGAAATTTCCAAGATGGCTGCCAAGATGGCCACCAAAAACTCAAGATTGTCTGATTTCCATGTGTGACACATGTATAATAGGGTTTTCTGGGATATAGAATCCATTTTCAGGCTCAGATTTTCAATCCGAGAAATTTCCAAGATGGCTGCCAAGATGGCCACCAAAAACTCAAGATTGTCTGATTTCCTTGTGTGATACATGGATAGTAGGGGTTTCTAGGATGTAGAATCCATTTTCAGGTAATTTTCAAGATGGCTGCCAAGATGGTATTTGCATAGGCATCAATTGAGGTGCATTGGTACCTATTTGATTCCATTGGCACATATTGGATTCTATTGTTATGCCATACATGAATTGAATAAGAACCCCAGAAACACCAAAAATTATAAATCTATGCCCCCTCGTTTTCTCACCTGTAGTTCATAATAATCCTATAAAACCCAAAGCCACTACGGCTTTGCCGTAAAATCCTTGAATTTGTCCCCTTGTCTATCCATGGTGTTCTGATTAATTTTGTCTTATGATTCATACACTGCGTCAGCTCGTAAAAGCTTTTTTGTCCCACTTTAAAAGGCTTTCCAACTATTGCTGCATTTCTCTGTTTTACTGGAGATTATAGGGATTTTGGACCAGAGGAGTTGCTAAAAGCTGGAGGCTGGCTGTGTAAAGAATGGGCTTGATAATTATCGGGTTTATTCACACATTGATCAGGTCATCAACGAGCTGGGTGGTCTGAATGAACAGTGTGGCCAAGTCGGATCAGCAAGAAAAACTCCAGAAATTCCACCATGTCATCTCTGGAGTAGCTATGGGTTATGGGTGGTTGAAGTAGCATCTATACCAGGTTCTTCCCTTTATTTTCAGAACACCAGGCAATCAATACTTTAATGAGTCGCTGATTACACGCAGGCGCCTTGCGTCACTCGATCCTCTTAATTCCCCAGTCCACAGGCGATGGCCATATACCTCCAGCGTCTTATTGAATACATCATCATTAAGGAAGCTAATCATATTGTTACCTGCAGCCAATGTACTTATCTGCGGCCGTCTTCATTAAGGTGTTTAGTCCATTATAAACACGGTCTTGGTAATGTAACAGCTCCCCCGGCTCACTATGGCAGCGCTCATAGATCAATCACATTGAGTCATTAAAGAGCAAGCTTTATGGGGAGGTCTTGGGCCTGACTTTCATTGAAACCATTTTTTTTTAGTAAATGCAATATCCACCTCAATATGACAACATAGCATATACCAAGACAAGAATCGGTTTGACATGAGGTAGTTGTTAACCACATATTTTTTTCTGTCCACTGAACATCAGCGAATCAGATGTTTTGCTTTGACAGGCGAACATGTTTTATCAGACCTTCTTCTCCATCCCCTCCCCCACCCTCATTTACTCACCTTAGGTCTGAGATACGTGATGGGATCGCACCTGCTCATCAGGTGACAGCTGGTGGTGACCACGATGTCAACCCTCAGGGAGGTGGGATAGCATGTATAGTAACCCAGGAATTTTCTGAAAGATAATATCAACTACCTGTAGAGGCATTACCTATACATGGCGAGGAAACTGCTGCTTTCTTAAACGTGTATACCTCTATAAGTACGTCATTAAGAAACTGTAATTGAATATATTAATAACAATACTCGTTATAGTGTAGAAAACTTACTAATCTATCAACATTGATAATACAGCGTAACTTTATACTTCAGGGCAATTGCCAGTCTGTTGATGATAAATCCATATTTATATATAGATAACATAACATACATTGTGGGATCTGTTACACTCACATAGCAATAATCTGATAACGGTTGGATGTTCAAACTGTAACTATTGGTCAATGCTTGAAGAGTCAATAACATCATAACTATATTGAGAATGTAATATTATTTAAACTTTCATATACAAGGGAGAAAAAAAAGCTAGGGTATACTAATATTGGTACCTTAGTATCGATCAGTGGATAAGATGGAGACTGGATGTAGTATGGTCTACACAGGTGAAATTCTAACCAACGTCCGTCTTTCTTTACCGGGGAAGTTTACCTGATCTTAGCCAACAGAAGATCAAAGGAAACATTGGAGGAGTCTAGCATGACCCTGTATGGTAGACCTCATTCCATCAGGCATGCATGCCCAGTACTAGGTAGGCCAGGGACCCCCGCATTTCCGGCCTTGTATCTGTGACAATACTAAACAAACCCAATGGATTCATTGATTTCTCAGCCATAAAGCATGTTACAATAGCATTGAGATATCAGATGAAATGGTTATGATTGTGTCATTCCACTCCACATGAGATTTTAGTCGTCTTAACCATCTATAAAGCGATTCTAAATGGTAAAATAAATTGTAGTGACAACAATTGTTTTGGAACCACATTTCCCGGACAGTCACTACTGCTACAAATTTTATATACAAATATTGGGTATTATATTACATTTTGGGTTCCCACAATCTCTTACAAATAAACTTACCAGGCTTTACCAGAGTGGGACAATTTTTTACTTTTGTGACAATATTTACTATCTTACTCATGAATGTATGATAGAGATACACACGTCTATCGGCAGTGACTCTCTCCTGCATGCAATTGGGAATGATAATTAGAATAATCAATCGTGAGGGGAAGTTGTATGATTATGGAGAGAATGTTTCTCATAAACCTATCATTACAGAGATGTGACATCTCGCCTCAAATTAATATGATGTGGTTTAGGCCAAAAAAAATAAAAGGTGTGTTTCAGGTTACATAGTCTGAAATTCTAGGTAGGGTAGGTCGGATTTTTTTTTTTTTTTGTAATTTTTTTATATTTTTTACTTTGGACTGAAAAGTACCCAAAAATTTACTAGCAAACCTCAGTGCCGACTCGCCGACAACGGTATCGACTCGTAGAATATCAAATTGACCCTGAAATAGGCCCAAAATTACGGTACTTAAAACATGCATATTTTTTCAAAATGGGATAAAAGTTTCTCGCTGACTACAGCATTGACTCTAGACTGTCAAATTGACCCTGAAATAGCCCTAAAATCACTTAAAACATAAAATAGTTTTAAATTTCTAGGGTCGGCCCTGTTTTGCTAGGTAGGGTCGGGTAACCTGAAACACACCTTTTTTTTATTTGGCCTTAGACTATGTGAGAGAAATATCTAAGTGAGATGTTGTCCAGGTCTATATTTTCTACTTCTACTAAAGTATATACTATTGTGTACGAACTAATTCATGGATTTTGGCAAAGAATTGCAATTCCTAGCCTTGGTTGCAAATAAAATTGATCAATAAAACTAAATAGGAAAATTTAAGCATAGATGCTGCCAGTTTGAAACACATTTAAATGTGACCTAACTAATATTTACTGGAACTGGTGGTAGACTATAACATCCGATCATGTTGCCCAGCGCAGTGCCTTGCCAAACGCTGAGAGATCGGCTTAAAAGGTGGCTTTAAGAGACAGTTTAATGGACGCTCCGAGCAGACGACAACGACCCACCACCGGCACCACCACGTGACCCCTCAAGTATTCAATCTTACAAATTACTACGCGGCCAGACAAGAATACCAAACTCTGGTACTGAGTTTGGGACCTACTAGAAAAGCGGACTCAATGCTCTTGTTTCTTCTTTTACTCCGCCCTTTTTACTGTTCACATTTCACAGTGTTCGTTTAATAATATTAAATGTATATGTCTGCTATAATTGATTCAGATTCAGTTGGTGTGAAAGCCTGGATTCCCAGAAAGGTTCATGAACCGATGAAAAATGATGAAAAAATAAAGCGGACTTTTATCCCCCGAAAATTACAAAGGGTTTTTCAATTAACCCGGTGATATTACCGTAAACATTTAAATGTCCCACCGATCCAACCCAAAGAAAATTTAACGGCAATGGGTGAATAAGAGTGGATTCTGGTTGAACATCTGCTGTCGACCCTTTTTTTGGGCCATAACAAATATCATTTAAAGCTGTTACATGGTTGTTGACGTCAACAGGGTTGATAGAAGGGTGGTTTTTCAATGAGTCGGACACCTACCTCGAGTCGGTCACTGCTATTTCTGTTTTTCTAAGAATGCTAAGACCAATATTCTTTTTTGATATTACAATTGAAGTGGTGTTCTTCCTAACAAAGAATAAGTAGGGTTTTTCATACATGGCCATACATACACATTCAACTGTCTGGCTCAAGGTATTGTCCAATTCATGGTGAATCTACCCTATATTAGTACAGTATCAGTGCTATTTGCCAGTGTGTGTAACCCTGGAACTTTATCTGTGTACCAAAAACGTCCTTTGAGTTCTTGCCTCGGGTGGATTATTGCCCGACAGTTTTACGACTTTCAGCACATGGCATCTAACCATAAACATAGCACTTATTATGTATATCATTGAAGAACTTTACTCTAGCATTGAATGTCAGCTTTTTATCAAACGTGTTGGTTATGACCCATGTAATTAAAGTATTTTTTCAATGTTTAACGAGTTGTGTACCAGTATCTAGACTAACACAACAATACTTGATATTACGAGTCGACTAAGGGGTGATCAGTTTAAAGCAAATATTTAGCTTCTTTTCTAATAATTTTCACGTGCAGCTGATACAGAAACGTTATTTAAATCAAAATAACGTTTTTTAACGTCATACAACGTTTCGCTATGATAAAGAGGCATATATAGAGAAACGTGCTGTTCATAACATTTTGTTTACTGGGACAGTCATACGAGGAGGTAACAGAAAGAAGTCATCTGGTAGCGGACAATACACACCATGCATGTCTATGCACAGGCTGTAACAGCATAAAGATACCCCTCTCATATGCTTTAATACTACCTTAAATACCACCGGAAGTCGCTCAACCACAACAGGAAGCATCGACTTCATTTGAGGGAATGCATCCCTCGGAGCATTGCGTCCGATTGTCGACCATGGGAGGATAATTCGTTTTAAATGAATTCTTGCTCCCACTGGCCAGCCTTTGCAGAAGCATTTCGGTGGCACGTCCGCCCCACAACATAGTCCCCGGTACTCGAACCGCCCACCAGAGCTATAGGGCTCCCTGGTGGTTTCTAAGGGATGTACCAAGTGGAATATATATGTAAACTTGATGTTGATTGGATAGTATGGAATTCCTGTGGTTTCATTAGCGACCCGGAAGTGTATAGAGGTTGGATTGTCACTATGGATGATCCGGATCCCCCCGATTGTCTCCTATATTGAAATGTCGGTCAGTATACCCAGTGATTCCCGGCTGGTTTGTGTATATGGATAAGGGAGTTCTCATTTTTTAACTACGACGGGGGGGGGGGGGGGGGCCTTGATGGATTTAGGGGGAGGGGAGCAAACAAATTTGGACCCCTTGAAGGGGGGGGGGGCAAAAAATTGACCCCTTTTAGTGAAAAAGCAAGCTTGTTACTATAGCTCAAAGGATTCGGCCAAGCTCAATTTCCACCCTAGGGGGGGGGGGGAGACCAAAGGGGGAAGTTCAAAATTTCCTACCCCTCCCGTGGTGGGACCAAAAGAAATACGACCCACTCGCGCGAAAATCCACCGACACCCGCCCCGTTGTTATAAAAAAAAACTCCCTAAAGACAGAATATCGGTTTGCACCTATATTCCCTGGACCTTTCACCTAGCTTATGTTCGGCAGTTGGTATTAGGTCGTAAGTCATAATTTGCTGCTCCGGAAATAGAAATGACTACCTCTCACACTCACAATAAAGTGCTACCAAATGTAGTGATTATTATTTCTAGATGTTCGTCTCGGGTGTCAGGTGTAAGCCCTTTATACGTGCTACATAGTGCCTTAATGCAGCATGTTCTTTGTGCTGCATTCAGGCATCAAGCCAACCCTATGGGGTTGATACACTCCCAAAAGGTCTGCATTCAATCATCACGACCAAACATTATAAAAGCACTATACGGTTCCTAAATGGTTGACGGGATGATACCTTAATGCATCATGCCGACCCTATGGGATTCAGGCACGCCCGAAGGATCGGCATGATGCACCAATGTAGCACCGGTGAGTTACTCACCAGGGCTGCATGGGTGCATCATGACGACAAAATCTTTCAGCGGCATTCGTCCCTAAATGGTTAAATCGGTCTGATAGAGTGAGCAGCTCGGGAGCAGCTCCAGGTGAGGTGTGGGCTGTGGGTCGGGGAGGGTTAAGTCCAGGGGCAGGAGTAGATTTAAGAGGGGTCACGTGTGGGAGGAGGCTGTAGAGGCAGTCGTGTCCTGACTTTTGGGCTCCACACCTCTCCTTTACGCACCAGCGGAAGCTGATGAAAGCTACCTTAGTCATCTGTCACCAACATCCAGTGGGGAGGGACTGGGCTGCATTCAATGGGTGGCAGGAGGGGGACAGCAGTGGACAGCTGTGACTGGCATTTCTACAAGAGAGGCCATAGGTGGGTGGTAGGGGATGGGATGGGATGGGAAGGGTGAGTGTATGGCCTGAATGGGTGGCAAGGGGAAAGCAGTGAATGATGGATATGAATGGGTGGCAGGATATCGGGGTGAGTGGGCAGACGTGAATGGGTGGCAAGATATTGGGTTGAGTGGACCGATAGGAATGGCATTGAGAAGGCAGTGAGTGAAAGGATGTGAATGGTTGGTAGGGAGAAAGCAGTGAGTGGAAGGACGTAAATGGGTAGCAGGGATGAAAGCAATAAGTGGAAGGACGTGAATGGGTGGCAAGGAGAAAACAGTGAGTGGATGGACATGAATGGGTGGCAGAATATTGGGTTGAGTGGACGGATGGTAATGGCATTGAGTGTGAGGACGTGAATGGGTTGCAGGGGGATGGCAGTGAGGGGATGGACAAGAATGAGTGAAATGGTTGAAAGCAGTGAGTGGAAGGACGTGAATGGGTGGCAGGGGAATGGCAGTGAGAGGATGGATATGTATGTGTGACAGGCAGAAAACAGTGATTTGGAAGGACGGGAATGGGTGGCAAGAGGATTAAGTGGGTGGATTGACGTGAATGGGTGGCAGAGGGAATGCAGTGATGAGTGGATAGACGGAGGGGGTGAACGTCTGTGACTATACATATAGCTGGTGACTGATAATGGGCAGTGCATTCTAATAGTTTGTGAACACTGGCCGGTGTTCTGGTATGATTTAAACATGATGAATGACCGATTTAATCATTTCCACAACATGGAAACGATAAGCCACTAAAGGTCCTACAATGTGTGAGACACTTTAGAAGCCCATAACGTTGTCACAATGCACACAGCGTCTGCCATAGGTACTGGAGACTGTGTCAGAACACAGGAGAAATTCTGGTCTTCTCTGTGTCATCCATCCTGGCCGACACCCAGCCCCGTTTTGTGTTGGGTGCGTGGGAAGGAGACTTAACTTGACTCCCAACGTCTCTCTTTTGTCTCAGTGGGCTGTTTCATAACGGTGTCAATGATATAAGGAATATTTGGCCACTGTGCTAGTACCAAACATCTAATGCCGGTACTATACCTGTTTTGACTGCAATGTAGTGAACCATTCTTGAACACTAAGGTTTATAATACACGAAATTATATAGGACATATAACAATGCAAGTGCAGTTGACTCGGCCCACATCAGATCGAGTCATTGGTGGTTGACTCTTCATCAAAAGTCAAATAAACAATGTGTTTACTCTGATAATAGTTGCATATGAAACCACATGATGGGGCAAACAAGACTAGTTTGGTACCAGTGGCAACCACAAGCCAGAGCCACTATCAATACTTCAGACATTTATTACATGCCATACAGTTATGAATATTTATAGAAAGGTCCACTATGTTTAAATAGTGTAGTTAAGGCATGTCGATGGAAAAGCTTTTCAGGTTAACTTATCTAAATTAAATGTGATGATAAACTATACAATACATTCCTTGAACATCAACAGTGTAGGGCTTAGTCACCATATTTGTGGGCAAAGGAAATAACCATAAGGCGGACACTAACTGTCTGAGGTATAATGTATGGCACTGCTTACTACTACATATAGACCTATGATGTTGGCATCCAATTTGATGTATGTGGCCAATGGTCTGCTGAATGTAGTGTGAAGCAGCTAACTTAGCCCCCTCACATGAGAAGTGGTGGACATGAAAACATGTCTTGTTATTGACTTCTCTTGGTCAATAACCTCACCTATACTCACTTCTCTCACTGGCCTCACATGGCCTGTCCACTAATTATATACACCTGTTTCCCCCCACTTTATCCTGACATAAGTACACAATCCACCGCACCTGCATGCCACATATGTATTCAAGTCTCAATTCTGACTCCCCCTCTTTTGATGGGTCAACTGCTGTTGACTCTTCAGGAACAGGGAGTCAAACTTATTCGACTATCCTCTATAGGTATCATGTGGGAGACAAATTGCGACTCTGGCTCTCAGAGTCATGGCAACTCCTTTACTTTTCTCTGTGTGGTTCCTCCATCACAACCTCCGTTTCATGTGAATGTATTTTATTCATATTATATAGTTAGTCTAGATTAAACTGTAGAATACAACCAACTATCATTATCGATTCAGCCAAGCCCTTTGATTTTGTCATAATTATAAGACAAGCGGATACTATAGTAAAACCATCACCCTATCTCTTATCCATTCACACAGGTGACGAAACACATCGCCATTTAAACCTTGATGTACAACATTATTATCAATGCAACTCATCATATTTCATACACATAAATCAATCCTGGAACAAACAAAAATGCTCTCAATACCAGACAGCCTTACACTAAACCTTTTATAGTGTGCCTCTCTCCAATGTTTTACACCAGGAGGAATTTCATCCACCCTGGCTGCTCCAAACAAAGGCTGCATGGGCGGCTTTATGGGTATAGTGGTTGTGGGGATGGAGGAGAGGCCTTAAGAGTGTTGTCTCTCCTGCTTCTCCCTTTGTGCCGATAGGGTGGGCGTCATATGAGTGCCCCTCAGTCTAGTCTGAAGAGGCCAATACCTACCGCTTGTTGTGGAGTGGCAGAGGGGCTAGGGTGGCAAGTGGGGCACTGACACAAATGAGACACCTCTCAGGGCTATTCTAGAGTACCAGAAACAACGTACTTATCTCCTGATGTAAAATCATTATCACATGATACTGGCTATTGTTACATACTATATGTGATCTACATGACATTGTATAGATTATGCATATACTATTCAGAGATGGATTGGATAGGTGATTGAAGGATCTAGCATGTATGATGGCGCGCGTTTCCTGTAATTTAGCATGCAGTATTACAATATAAGAAGTCGACATAAATATATATATATATATGTGTGCGATAACACGCAAATATAACACACATGGCTAACCGGAGTTAACCGTCTTCGATTCATGGATGATACAAACACATTTACTACATATAGAGACACTGAAGTGTGTGACCCCCTATAGTGCGTCAGACACTGTGCAGTTACAGCATTGGGAATTAAACGGATTAATATTGCATTATTATCATAGTAAACAGATACACGGAGCATTTCTGAATTCCCACATGCATATCTTATTGCATAACGGAAGATTTGCGAAAGCCTGAGCATAATCGGATAAGCAATTATGATAAACATGCACTTGATGAATTGTTAATAGGCTTGTCCACTTTGTAGATCAGATATACATATGTATAAACATACTATTTGTGGATCCTCATCACCGTTAGGGAATTGATATCATTGATTGACATTAGTCTTACACAAATCAATTTTACACACATGCCCAGCCATATTATCGTAAATTCCAGGGTACGACCCGCAGATGTCACGGAAACCAAACTCGTTTTAATTTTATACCAAACATGTCTACATATTACCCCTCCCCCTAGTGCGGGCTATAGCGTTAGGGATGCGGTTTGTATGGTGCTAAATGTGGGTGATATATGAGAATGTTCGGTATTAAACATCTCCAACCAGCATTCCGACACAGTGTCTTTATTGACAATAAATACAAAAAAGGATGGCGTCTAAAAAAGCCACCTGGGCACAATTCCAAACCACGTGTGCACGTTCAATCTTTAATCAAGTTGAGAAAGTGGATTGTTCTAGTCTGTCACGCTACCTTGACTCCATGTACATGTCTAAATGACCGTGTCTGAGTCATTTCAAACCTTTCAAATATTTATTCACGTCCTATCGTGGCTCTAAAGCATCCTCACTGGTCATTAATATGTCTAGCCCCGAACACCTTTAAATAATCTAACTGTTTAGTTGTAGTAACGGAGCAGATCTAACAATAAACCCGAGGAGTGACAGCTGTCATGGGAGTGAATGGGAGAAGATATTATAATGTTAAGTTAACTTACTTTGATACAGAAATTTATATCTTCACGCCAATACCTTTATGAGACAACATTAGTATTTTCTCAAAATCGCCAAATTTACAGTATAGGCAAAGTTATAACTGTACATCGCGCTACCAGACTAAAACCTATGCCCGTTGTCTATCTATTTGATGACATAGTACTCAACCATATTTTTTTATAACAATTGTATTGCCGCTCTTGCCAAAGAAACCATCGGAGGAAACTGAGAGTAATTTAATTTTCTTTAATGTTCTCATCTCTCTCCTCAGACTAAACACGGGCGTCTCGAGTATCCTAAAGCATTACAACTCTGTGTCACTTTAACTAAAACTGTATTTCTACTTTTTTCTACAGGTGAGTCGGACAATCCATCCCTTTCCAAATCAACTCCACATATCGAAAAAAACAGTAAGTATTATAATTATGGCAAGAAAAAACACTTGGTTCTCTATACAGGACTATGGGCATGCCTTGAGATATATATCTTAGCAGGGAAACATGATCACGCATTATATAGGACTGATACAATTTAGAAGGGTCGGCATGATGTATAAATGCAGATCTGGCAAGTCTGCTCGTCAGGCATGCATTCAATCATTACACGGCCCATGGTACAGACCCTGCTTTCTTGCCCCAATACCACACACACCTTTAGTTTAGCTTTCCACCTGCTGTGGAACGCATGCATACTCAAGATTTACCATACAGAGAGCTCCTCCCCTTCCGCTAGCTAGACCCTAGCCCTCCACCTATGTTTTGATGAAGAGGGGTTGGGTAGTGGAGTGTGCGACTGGTCCTCCGAGTGGATTGGGGAGTAGATACATTATCTGAATTCTAATCAGAGCTTTGTCTAGTGGGCAATAGCTACATACGAGAAGAGGTTCATGATATGGAGGTCAAGGTGACGTTCCATGAGGTACCAGAGCTGCTCTCAATGCTAAAGCAGTGGATACCTGCCATTGGCAGTGAGATGATCCGGGCACACCTATAGCCTTGTAACCCCTGCTTAGACTAGGGGTATATCGTCTAGGCCACACCAAAGTAATGGTACAGCAGAGGTGGAGGGCGGGGCTACATACAAGTGCTGGGGGTGTCAATAAGCATGTTGCACAACCCCTCACTAATGATGTTTATAGCGGAAGTCTGGCCTCCCATGTCTGCCTGTGATGACGTCACAGGATTATGGAGATATAGAACGTCCGACTCATGTATCACAACAGTGTATGTACACATTACAGGCTGTGTGTAGGGTTTGGGGGCGGGGGGTTGCAGCTGGAGCTAGGATATAAGCAGGCTTTAGCATGCAGTAAACTGGGTTCTACTGTGCATGTGTTCTGGTGATAATTTATTTACGATGCCAAGGGTGCACTCATACAGGGTCCCCTAACTTTTGACCCTACCGTCATTGCTTTAGAAGCAAGCCCTATAGAACTATCATGACGTGTACATACCGTTTCCTCAATACCGCCCATTTTTGTCACTGGTGAGAATAATTTGAATTACTGGACTGGTTCTGGAGCTCATCGGCCTATTTCGTGTATTGGGTGAGAGTCTGAGAGATGTATATATGTTTGTGTACTCGAGACAGTGATTTGTGAGGTGCGAGATACTAGCTACAAAGTTCATTGATCCGGCTAGCTAGTACTAAATTGTACTAGCTGTCATATTATGATAGATAAAATGTATTCATAGCTAGGTGTTTCAGGCAAGATGCTCCAAATATTAGTGTAGATAGGTTGGATGTTTCTCTTTTTTCTTATCAAATCAAAATGAAATATCTTAAAAAGTACACCAGGAATGAATCGTGAATCGCCACATCGACTCATGGCTTGTCAGCTTGACACCCTGATTTCCCCAGTAGCTTTGAATATCAAGAAAGGTCTGACTATTCCATTTTAAACTCCTTTTCCCATACACTTACTTAAGCCATCGAGTCATCCAGCTGAGATGTATTGACACGATTCTAGCCTGTCTACATGACTTCTCCCTGGCTGACATATCTACTTTGGGGGACTTCAAGACACATAATTCTCATAGTATGGCTATATATGGCTTTTTTATATGAGAATTAAAAGAACTTTGGTCTCTGTAAACCCCTACCTCATCTTGATCCGCTCCACATGATAGTCCTCTCAGCTAACGGAGAAGGAATTGATATAACCAACAAAGCAAATAATCTATAGAAGCTCGTCAATAAAATAATCTCCTTGACACAAAAGCAATAACTGTTGTAAGCTGTAATGTATGTGAATGTTTCAGGAGGTTCTGACAGGTTGTCTATTTGGAGCCTGCCCAAGGAGTCCATTACCCTAACGTCGAGCTACTCAGTTATAAGGGAGTAAACATGGAACAATGGGCAATATATATGTAGCATTAGCAGATTAGGGTATACGCCACATGCTTGCATTTTAGAGATTTCACAACTGGATCTATCTGAAAATAGAGGAAGATGCCGAACTAGAAACATGTATGAATGATATCTGTACGACAGATGAATGTCCAATACAATAGTGCCGCTACTATAAACAGCTGAGGGATAGCTGATCCTCACACTCACTCGACCATATTACAGCAACTCTCTCCAATTAGGCCATCTTTTAGTTCAGCAATGGTGTAACTGCTTATCAGGGGGATTATCGCTATTAATTGGTGTCCTCGTAGTAGGGTAACACGTTACTATCCATTCTAATTAACAATATAACCAGCAACTATGAATTTACTGCAGCCAGTAATGACATTGTAGGACAATGATGTACTCTAAAAGTTGACTAAAAGCTGCAAAATGTTGAGTATCCAGAACTTCAGTTTAATGCCTCTTAAACTAAAGGCACGGCTTTGACCGAGGGCATCGAGTAAAGATTCAATTTAGTCATTCTTTCAAAGGAAGGAATTACTTTAACTAAAGGTATTGATTTAACAAAAGACATTGCTTCAACCAAAGGCATTTCTAAACAAATTAACATTGCTTCAGATGAAGGCATTGCTCGAAAGGCACGGTGGAGTCATAAAAACCATTATTTAAGGGATTATCTGTCGTTGAATTAATGACCAGTTTAGCACCTACAACCTAATTCTGGTGCGAATCGTACATTATAACTCTCGTGATAACTATTTTGATGTCTTCTTATTGAATTTTGATTCCTGTGTGAAATTCATTAACTTGATAACATCTGCTGTCTGTATAATTCTGACACAGCCTATTTAGCAGGTGGCAGATCCCTTCCTGCCATGAGCCTGGTAGATTATCTGATACCAGTAGAGGTGTTATCACCCCCCGCCATGAGGCATGCTATCTGGATCGCCAAGTGACACGGATGTTATCGGCCCCATGGGGTTAAACCATGTGCTCAACGAAGTGAAAGTTGTTCTGCTCAAGGAACCATTGCAGTAAATTCATAGATTCATAAACACTCATATTTGCATTTTTCGTGTTTATCAGTCAGTGTAGCAGAATGTATTGGATCAATACAGTATCCATGCGGAAGAACCTGCGTTAATACACCCTATAGTAATAGGAGTTTGCAGTGGAATTGCCACTGAAAGCCATTTATGATCTTCATGTTTTATACCTGCTCTATTGAGAATAGGGATGTAATATGAGGTCACTAAATGGTTGTCTGATATCTGGGACAGCATCACGGTTCATGTGCTCCACTGTTATTTAGGTCTCATAATGTTAGTATTAAGTGCTTTATTAAGAAATCTAGAGAAATTGACACATTTTGGACATATTATTCGTATTATTTCCATAGCAATATCAAGAGTGTGATTGTAACATAACATTGAGAGAGGAATGATAAATAATTATTCCATTAATACTTGTACCGCAATCCATATATATGACGCCAGCACCAACTAAATTCTTAGGAAAGCTTTTGAGACAACACAGCTTATTCAAGACTATGAACACGGCATTCCTCCTCAGCAGGCCTCAGATAACCGGCTGTTCCATGTAAACAAAGTGGCATCGAAACAGTACCAGACTGAATGTGTTTTATATTTGGAAGGGACTATTTATTTCTGTTATCATCCTATGCTCCTTCCCTTTGTATCAAACCTTAATTGGGCTGGATGGTAAGTATCGTGCCTAGTTAACGCTTAGAAGATGTCAACATGCGTTACAGGCCTCCTTTCTGGCAGTGGGCTGTATCTAGTGCAAACCTCTGTAGAAAGCTTCTTGCAACTTCTTTCCTCATTGATGCGTCTATAGTAGTGATTACCATACTTGTGGGGACCTGGATCGGGGAGGGGCTCTCCATTGTTACATAACACTGAGATCCTATCATACCCCATGTCGAATTCAAGAAATACCCTATATAATGTTGTGTCACCCACTTATTTCCTCATGTCACTACGCTCATGTCGCATGGAGGAAAGATTCTTAAACGACGATCACAACTCTTATTAAAGCGGCATTCTCACAAAGAGTGTAGGCCTACATTTCATTTTGTTAATACTGTTTAAGTCTAATAATAATGGTAACACGTGGATGGTGAGAATGTAGCTTTAACGTCAGTCATTATAGAGAAGAGCGGTTTTAAAGAGAGCCATGTAGAGAGGAGCAGCTATAAGGTGAACTATGTAGAGAAGATCAGCTCTAATATAAACTACCATAGAGAAAAGTGGCTTTAAGTGAGCTATATAGAGAGGAGTTGGTTTAAAGTGAGCTATATAGAGAAGAGCAGCTCTAAAGTGAATAACATAGAGAGAAAGGCCCTTTAAGTGAGCTATATAGAGAAAAGCTGCTCTACAGTGAGCTATATATAGAACAGAGCAGCTCTAAAGTGAAGTATGTAGAGAAAATCGGCTTTAAGTGCATGAGCTATATTTAGAAGAGCAGCTCTAAAATGAGCTATATAGAGAGGAGCTCCTTTAAAGTGAGCTATATAGAGAAAAGCGACTTTAAGTGTGTTATATAGAGAAAGCTTCGCGGAGAATGTGTCTCTACACCACACATGGCCATCTTCCCATTCGGTGCCCCTAGGCTGGCCCACAATGCCCCTGGAGAGGTAGTGACGTCACAACGATGGAGGCTTATTATATTTACCGCCCTTAATGTTGTGAGCGGCCCACTGGACCCACTGATGCCAAACCTATTGATTGGATATCGATCTCCTAAGACTGCCTAGATGCTCTATTAGATACAGGACCCAGTCACCGGGATTTGGTAAAGTCTGATTGGCTAACCCATTATTTTCACTTGCAATAGAGAATCTAGAAACTTTCCAAACTATCCAATCTGCCTGACGCCAAATTATATAAAGCATATATACACTCAGACCACTAGAAATAAACCTCAATTAATTGGCATTTAAAAATGAAGAATATTTGTGGACAGTCGAGGGAAAAGGGTCCTTTAAGGTTAAAACTCAATAATAGAAATTATATCATCAGCTTTCCAGTGATATCTTTTATTAACAGGTACCACTTCTAGTTATTGAGTACTGGCTCTCTGAATATGTGTGGTCACTGTCCAATCTTAAATGCCAATAAGCTCTATCTTACTTTGTTTTAGAGATATTTCTATCTAATTAGCATAATTATGCTAATTACCAAATATTAAAACTTTTTCAAACAATTGGTCACTGCTTTTGATCTAAAAATGGTATTTACATTTTGTTTTCAGCATAGAAATCATTGTGTGGCCCTCTATCAAACATTTTTTTAAATTTTTCAATTAAGAATGAAAATCATGTTTCCATGGCAACCAACATGTGCAAAGACACCAATTCAGGCCCAAAAACGTTCTTTTCACATTCCAAATATGGAAGGTTTATACCATAAATGAAACTTTCTAAAGGAGCATATTGTGTTCTACATCAAAAAGTAGTCTACAAGATTTTTTGTTATATTTTGATCCTGTTCAGCTATATGGAGCCCCCTGGTGGCCAAAGCTGGTACTAAAAATCCCGCACGGAGGTCCCTTTTCCCTTGTTGATCCACATTTAGGGGATTTAAAAGACCCCCCCCCCCTTAAGTCCACAAAGCAACATAAAGATATATTTAAATATGATACAGGAATTGTAGTCACTGTCAGTACAAGTTCTTCAAGAATAAGTCAAATGATATATTAAAACTACAGGAAGTCACACAATGTTAATCGTAGTTCCAACATTACTTAACCTACTGATTAAAATTTATAAGGTTGGTGATGCACGTTTGCACATGTTGAACTAACCAACTCTTCAGGGTCTCTAACCTGGTAACAGTAACATTATAAATATTCTGATATTAGTTCTTTAACGCATCATTTATAAACAATCTATACACACCGACGAGGCACCTCTCTAGAACTAGTGACTGAAATAAACGATTGAAAAAGAGATATTTATGGCATCACATTCCACACTGAATCCAAAATAGATTCCAATAGCAACACGGAATCAGTGGATTAGCACACGTATGCCAATTACTTCTATAGATTTAGGTCTCACCACGCAAATTGGCTCAATTTCTCACAGTGGCATTTTTCTGCACACGTTCCCTACAATGGCCGTGACACAAAAGGTGCTAGAGTAGTTGGATGATGCCGAGGACATATTTAATAGTGTCTATACTTTGTCATCACGTTGTCGTGGATTAAACCAAGACCTACACATCGTATTTGTAAGCAGTACGTCCCAGGAATATATCATTGTTGTAATCAATGCGTTTTCTTTACATCTGTAAGACATAGCAGTATTGTCAATTATAATGCTGAGTTTGTGCGTGAGTCATGTGGATAGGCCTACTATTGTTATGAAGCTTAAACCTTTATATCCTGCCGTAATCGGGTGATAGAGAGGAGACGTGTGCCCAGATCCAATGTTAAACTGCTGATGCAGGTGAAATTGAAATTAGCTGACATTAACGCAGGTCCCTTCTTTTGTAACACTCTATGGGCAGTCTATCAGTATAGAGCATGTCAGGGGTCTATTTCTCAAGTGTATACGATTCAAGTAGCATAGCCAACATAACTGATCACGTACACTGTTAGAAGTTTAATAGGGTACCTGCACAGCATGGATGCTGTAGGTTTACATTGATACTCCTTCAACTTGCATGTAATTTTCCTGATAACTTAAGATTCTATATGTCCGCCCAGAACATATGAAGACGCATCAACCATAAGCCAAGGTCCCATGCCAGTGCCATCCGATGGCACATGATGTAATATTATGATGACTAATCCCCCACTTCACCCTCTAACCTCTGAGTGTATAGATGCGGACCAGACAGAGGGTTAACAGAATTATGATATTGTCTTGGAAGGATTTAGTGTCCGAGGCTCTTGATCGTATTGTCAGATATCGACATAATTGGGGTGAAACCGTGAAGACCAAATAGAGCATCAAACACATCTATAACCCCAAGCTGCCCAACCCACTCTTCAAACTTCACACTGATATCTGCATCGGCACCATAGAAGATTCGGCATCTACAAAGGGATGAACGTACTCTCTCTCTCTAATAAGAGGATACTGCGCTTTTGAACTTATTGTACCGAAAGCATAGATCCGCATAGTATCGTGAGCCACGGTACAAATCACTCTGAACATTGTCTGTGCAGAAATGTCAAGGAAGAAAAAAACATGAGTTGGTCCATTTATTTCAAAATGCAATGCTTAATTTCCAAAAGAGTTAAATTCAAAAAGCAATGTTTTTTTTCTTTTCTTTTGGACATGAAAGTTCGTGACCAATTGCCATGAGCATATTAATCACCTGTGTGTACGTGTCATGAAACTATCGGATTCTCGTGTTTTGTTGGCGCTCCCTTCCCATTTAAGGTGATCATCCTTAGCGACTTCTATCCTTCTACAAGTCCTACAAGGGGTGCTACAATGACAGAGTCCCAGAAACTCGGCGTAATACTTGTTAATGAATGGTTGTCTTATACATATCTATAGCTTTCTTTGTGCTAGGGGGCTATGTGCGTCAAAAGAGAGTCCAGGTTGCCTCTAGAATGACTGAGTCCAGGTCGCCTAAGGGAGCCTAGGTGACTCTCTGGCTGACCCAAGGGAGTCCCCTTGGAGAGTCATATAGCTCTCTGGGTCATATGACTCCCCAGGTGACTCCCTTAGGTCAGACAGGGAGTCACCTAAGCACCTTTGGGCGACCTGGACTCCCCTAGAGAGGGGAGTCATTCTGGAGGCAACATGGACTCCCTTTTGATGCTGTTTCTTTTCTCTGTGATTATCACCCTACGCAGCAAAACTTGTACCATAGTTGCAGAAAACCTCAAACATTGTACGCGTTTCTATCATATCTGAGTAGAACGTTAGACTTTCCCATAGATTTGTATGAATAAGGTCTGCCATTTTTGATTAACTGTAACTTAAAGAATCCATGTTCACTACATATATCGGGACTATTAAATAGGACTGTGTACCTTTAATTGGTGAATGGTTGACTGATACCATCTAGGCAGGATCGACATCAGAATAGTTTGATAAATGAGTTAAATTCGTAAGAGTCACTAACTAACGAGATACCCGAAATTAGAATAACATGTTTTTATACGAACCGGACTATTAACACTACCTCATTTACTTCATTTAGCCAGATTGAATTAATTAAAAATGCCATTCGTTTTTTGCTGAGGACTATCTAGATCGGGAATATTTATTAATAATAATTATGGACAATGGCAGGTGCAGTATTTTATACAACTGCTGTCTGCCTTCATGTAATTAGGAAACAGATACCGTATTTAGATAGGAATAATGTTACTGTCCATTCAATTCAACGATTATTCCTAAAAGGGATGAGCTATAATGATAAAATATGCACCCCTCAGACACACAATATGTAGAGTACCTTGTTCCTGTGCTATAATAATATTCGTCAATTACAGCCAGAACGAAGTGTTTTTCTGGAAAGTATCCTTGTACATCCTTGTGTTTTACGCGACATCTATAGTTATGTGACATTTAGTTGCTTCTACTGCATATACCGTGCCCTTAAATTAATAACAAGAAGAGACACTCATAGTAGTATAGCTTTTTATTATGCTACATATATTATTATCGTCAAGTTGCAAGGGAACTAAACCAAGAGAGCAGTATTAACCTGTTCTACGATGAGAACAAGTTTACATTGTGCTGGAAAGGTATAGTGTTTATGAGATGTAACAAATTCACACATCATGATGTAAATACAAATTGTGTCATGTTGTGAAATGTCATGGCATGAAGTGCCATGGTCTACTAAATAACACACAGGGAGTGTCATAGAACAATCAAACACAAGTTCGCATATAATGATGATCATAACATTTTGCTGCCGCTCCACAAAAGCTGTCTTTATTTTAATGTCAGTTACCATTTGATGATTTTGCTTATGGTCGTCAGCATTTGGCACAGTCTGTGTAGCATTATCTGATTATGAACCTTAAGTTGCTCTACATAATACATAATACATATATACATGGAAACTGTATGTGATCTATCTGCCTGCTTGTAAGTTATATAGCCTATCGTGTTGTGGTCATGCTGTGTCTGGCATTGTGTGTAGATTTGAGTAGGCGGCTGTACTAAGCGTGATAGGGCGAAAGTGTCAGGTTGTGTGGCCACTGAGCCTAGCGCGCACAAATACTCAGTCTAGCACACATTGTGGCGTTTAGAAGATAGTCAAGCACCATGGGTCTCCTAGGGTGGCCTAGGATAGGCGTAAGCTTGGCGCAGGTTTACTAATTACCATGTTCGGGAGAATCAATTGTAACCACTTTAAAAGACGATCGAGATCAAATTACTGATCTTCAATCATAAAAATGAATTCGAAAAGAATAAAGTAGTCACTGACACATAATATTTTTGTCCCCCCCCCCTTTTTATTATTTCTTTTTACTTTACTCAGTGGACAGCGATAATGAACCCCTACAAATAACCCTATCCATTCGCTGCATATAATACTTTAATCAGACGTCAACTCTAATAGATAACACACGATTAGTTTAGGACGGGGCCCAGGCCTAGATACTGTAGAAAAACCTCCCTCCCTGTCCTCTCACTTGTTTACTTAATCTATCAGCCTCTTTCCACTCTCTCCCGTTTCTTCTGTAGGCCCGCTAGCATGATAAACTGCGCAGCCACCATTTGCATGTAATGCAGTTTGCCTATAGCAATAGCTATAGGGCCCCTTTATTCCACATCTTTGAGATGCATTCCTTCACGTTAAGTTAACGTGATTAGGCGTGAATTGCATGCTAGAGAGACAGGTATGAAGAAACAAGGGCAAATATAGACCTCACCATCAGTATAGCATACATGACACGTTGCATGGTATACTTTAATACTTTCAGGTCCAGCAGCATACCTATGTTTCTATATACTACTACCTGACACAAAGGCATAGGACGCCCTACCCATATTTATTATACGATTGAACGACTCATCGTGCTTTTTAGGTGATATCCCCGTGCTGATATCTAGTGATATCGGCACTCTTCCGGTGGATATCGGCACTCTTCCGGTTGACGGGAGTCATTCCGAAATTTCGTCCCCCATAAAATCCGAGGTTTCATGGTGATCCGAACACGCTACCCCAAGACTTGAAGTCGGATGCTCTACGTGCTACGCCGTCGGGGCGCTGGTATATGTGGGGGGTGAAAGGAGGAGTCTATAGACGGACTTTCAGCACTGTAGGGGCATTATTTAGCGAGTTATGGAAGAAAACACTCTTTTTGATGTAATTTCTCCTAAAATCAATTTTTTTTTATAATTTTTCTTTTACTATAAAGCTAGTAGTTGGACTTTATTTAACTAGTCGTTAAAATAATTCTAGGGCCAATTTTTGGCCCTAGAAAGCGCACTTTAAAAACGGTACGTTTTTACCCGGATTCGATCCAGGGATCCTTGGTGTGTGAGGCGCGCGTTCTGGCCACCAGGCAAATCTGGCCATGGTACATTGGGAGGGAAACGCTGGATATATTCAAGTCTCCCGCTCCCGGCTAGGCGCCAAAGCCTTTTTGTATTGCGTCCTCTCATTGGCTGTCCTGTTTTAACTCGACCAATCAGCGAGCAGGTTGGTGGGATGTCAAAATCAACATGGCGCCCACCTTGCTCGATCTAGTCTACCTATATATCCTTCAAAATGGCGAAATTAGGACATATATAAGGTAATTAAAGACATTTGAATGGAATAATCGTATAATAAACCTAATAATGTATGGCTAACAGGTCACTCGGGGTGTATCGTATGGATATCGGGCACTCGGCGCTACGCGCCTCTTGCCCAATATCCTACGATACACCCTCTCGTGACCGTGTTAGCCATACGTTATTGGTTAAATATATCAGTGTGTGAGGTTTAGTTTCATATTTCCATTCCTTGCTTTATCTCTCTGATTAATACATGTCTATCATCGGCGAGTCTTACTTGACCCTGCGAGTCTAACTTGACCCTGCGTGATCAAACTGCCAGGCCTATAGGTGCTGAACACGGATCCCCTTCCTTCCGTACATTGTCACACCGACCCCTCCCACCTTCACCTCTACCTTTTCCACCCTTCAGCCCGATCCGCCGCAACACGCCAAGTGCTTTCATGCGCTAGGGTAAAGCGCAGCGGGAGTGAAAGATGCCTCTAACACTGTATGAGAAAGAGCATGTTGCAGGCCCATTGTGCGCATGCCTGACTAGTCATGTGTGAGGTGAGCTGATTCACAACTCGGGGAATTCCCCACCCTTAGAAGTGGTCCCCTGGAGATTTATTTATAGAAATACAGGGTTCCCTTTAATGATGGGTGTGTGTATTCCGCCTTAGCTAGATGTCCAGTGTACTGCGCCATTTGCAATTGTACCCTTCTGTATTCCCTCTGCTTTCCAGCTACCAGCTCGGCCAGGGACTGTGTCCCAGATTATGGTACGAACCGGGTGTGAGTCTTGTGGGTGGGTTGTACCTGGGCATTCCTTATGTCACCTGTCCCTCATAGAGTAGTGGTTAGCATGGTGGATTCATGATGCAGCGAACCTAAGCTCAAATCCCTGTCAAGTCATATCTTGGTGACCATACCATTAACAACCAATACCTTTTCTTATTTATACATATAGTTCCTTTGAAGAAATAGGAATTTTGTCCAAACACTATTGATATTTCTTTGATATAATCTCAAGGTTGTTACTCACTTTTACCTATCAAAGCAAAATATATTTGATATATAAGAATATAAATGCATGGTATGGTCACCAAGATTTGACTTGACAGGGATTTGACCTTAGGTCCTCTGGATCATGAATCCATCATGCTAACCACTTCTCTATGAGGGACAGGTGACATAAGGAAGGCCCAGGTACAACCCACTCACAAGACTCACACCCTGTTTGTACCCTAATCTCGGACATGAGATTTGGCTGAGCTGGTTGCTGGTAACAAGGGGGATACAATTGGTACCAGAGCAACACCTGGTGGCAGCACCAGTATCTCGCTAGTGCCTAATAGAGCATTAACAGGTCTTTTTTTTTTATATCGGGATCTCTCATATCTCTAGGGGTTATCCTTTTATATCGATACTTTGGGTTATTTTAGTATCTACACTGTTAAAGAAATCGAGTTAGAATAAGACTGACAACCATTAGCATCAATGGAAGCCAGGAATACTTTGTTTCTTTAACAATATTTTTTCGATGTTAATACGGTGGCCCAGAATAGTACATTAACTATCAAATTTAAGCATTACATTCTACTATTGAAGCTGATAACAATCAACTACAATTTTTGGTACCTTCATCATCTTGTGCCATGACCTCATGATCATTGTGAAATGGCCATTGAGAAACACACTCATCATTCTCCGCAGCACTTTGTAATCAATTTCCATAAGAAAGAATAGATGTCTATGGCATCACCAGAAGGTGTCTTATCAGAAAGCCCCCTCCCCTCCATTTAAGATGGTGACTGGGGAATAGGAGAACCGCATATCCTCGCATAGACAGCCTCTGCCTTAGGTTCTTTATCTATACCTTTTAATTCAAGTCTGGTTCTCAAACATATCAGCTTGGCTAACATCATTTTAGGGAGTGATCATTTTTTATCAACAGGGGGGGGGGGGGGGTTGGTTTGGGGGGGGGGGCAAAAAAATTTGGACCCCTTGACCGGGGGGGGTGTAAAAAATTTGGACCTCTCTTGGGGGGGGGGGTCAAAAAAATTTAACCTGTTTTGGGCCAAAAAGCCCGCGCGTTACTATGCTTCAAAGGGCCCGCGCGCGCGCCAATTTCCGACCCTTGGGGGGGGGGTAAAAAATTTCGACCCGTTGACCGGGGGGGGTGAAAAAAATTTCGCGCGCTCCGCGCGGAAAACCACCCCCCCCCCCCTGTTGTTAAAAAATGATCACTCCCTTAGATGGTTCAAACCTTTTATGCCCTCTATGACACAATACCCATGGGAATTTCCCTTGTCAACACGGTTGAATAGGTTATGCGATTCTGGACAGACAAGAGCAGCGTTCTCAAGTACCATGGAGGCAAGTCTTTGACAGGACTAGTTTTATCACATATGCGGGCATTAATTCACCAAGGACTCCCATTGGATTTCCCTAGTTGCCAAACAGAGCTTATTTTCCCACTGTTAGTAATATCATGTTATTTCTATAAAAGGAATCAGATAATGAGAAGACAGTTGGGGTTTTATCCCCAATTACCAGGTGGAGACCAGGTGTGTGTGTTCCATTGTTGTTAATAGCGAGTTACATGAAGGTCACACCTTTTTCTGCATACAATACATATCTTTTGAACAATAACACTGCTGCATCCATTCTACCTCTCCATGAGCCTGTGAAACTCTCTCTGAGGGAGTCCACTAGGAGGGGACTACATCAGTCTGTGGACCAGAGTGAACTCCCAGTATGTAGTGGTGTGACACGAGCAGATGAGGGGGAGGGGGCTACATCAGTTAGTGGACCAGATTGAACTCTTAGTATGTAGTGGTGTGACATAGGAGGGGGGGGCTACATCAGTTTGATACCAGAGTGAACTCTCAGTGTGTAGTGGTGTGTCACGAGCAAATGAGGGGGAGGGGACTGCATCAGCTAGTGGACCAGATTGAACTCTTAGTATGTAGTGGTGGGACATAGGAGGGGGGGGGCTACATCAGTGTATGGACCAGATTGAACTCTTAGTATGTAGTGGTGTGACATAGGAGGGGGGGCTACATCAGTTTGTGGACAACAGTGTCAACTCTCAGTGTGCATAGTGGTGTGACATGAGGGAGACGGGGCCACATCAGTCTATGGACCAGAGCCAACTCTCAATGTGCATAGTGGTGTGACATGAGGGGGGGGGGGGGGGAGCTACATCAGTTTGGGGACCAGATTCAACTCCCAATGTGTGTAGTGATGTCCCATGTGACATGGAGTCGGTGAGCAGTGGTAAGGCTGGGGGCTGCCTGGTCGGTGTCGGATGTGGTGAATAGTACATGCAGGTGGCACCTGTAACGACGTGTCAGCTGATGTAAGCCCCAGCTGGATCATAAACCATTCATGTCAGCCGCTACAGGCCCGGCCACCATGCTCCCCCCATCTACACAGCCACCCCACAACCCCTACTGGGGGATGGTTATTCATGCTACAGCCAGTCAGCCGTCATCCAGACCTCCACAGTCACCTTCTTTATTCTACTACAGGAACAGAAATCCTTTTGGATTTCCACTGTAAGTTTACACTCCATCGCGGTGATGGGTTTAGTTCAGAAATGTAGAAATTGAGGAAAACGAGGAGAAGAGAGGATAGGAAGAATGAAGCCACTAGTAAGAGATCCATTCGTATGCTCAGCTAATAAAGATGCGGTATTTTACGTCTAAATAACGTTTTTAACAATAATTATAATAACGTTTTCCACAATAAGGAGCCATAGAGAAACGTTGTATTATGTATAACGTTTTCTTTTGTTCACTGGGCGACTTGGTGGTTGCTATAAAACGTCCTCTGAACCATATCTCTTTTCACATAAAAAAAAGGTTTATTCTCGCTGAACTACAGTCAACTTCCTGTATTATGGCCACCCTTGGGACTATGAAAAAGTAGCAGCATTGGTGGGATGGTTGCATTTAGAGGGTGTCATTTTCTATAAGTTGTAGTATATGTGGGACTATGAAAAGTGTATGTATTAGAGGGATTGGCTGCAATAAAGGGATGGCCGTTAATAATGAGTTGACTATATTAAATTGGACCTAAATATGAATATGGGGCCACATAGATATTTACTATATACTAAAAAAAAGGTTTGTTTCAGGTCACCCGACCGACCCTATCAAAACAGGGCCGACCCTGTGTTTTCTTATGTAATTTTGAAGAAATTTTCTTTATTTTTACCCTTTTTTTGGTAAATTTTAGGATTTTCGGAGAGCCCAGCTGCTACTTTCATGTCAAAAAAAAAATCCGACCTAACGACCCTACATTTTCTTACCATGTGACCTGAAACAAACCTTTTTTTGGCCTAATCCTGAGAACAGAGAAAATACCTGTTTGTTTTACTTGACACAAAGCCACATTACTTCTCATTTAGAAAGGGCCCTCAAACAAGCCTGTATTACTATAATTGGGACTCATCCCCAGTGGGCACAAAATACAGTTCAACATTGAATAAACGTTGAATCAACATTGAATCAACATTGACAACCAGATTTCAATGTTGATTAAATATTCTGTGCCCACTGGGTCGGGCTCCCATCTGGGCTGCTGTAAGAGACCAGGGCTACCGAGGTAGGTCTTGGAATTTGGATACATTTATTAGCCTCTATCCATGTGAAATTCCCATGTAATTAATGACCACTTATGCACTATACCCCACCCCTTATTGCCACAATTGAAATGGCGTTATAATTACTTTATTCAATATCAAGGCGAGTTGTGCACCCTTAAGCGTTCCTCACATAAGCGCAGTACCTTGTCAGTGGCCTAAATAGACTCTCCCTCTCACACTGACTTATCATCCATGCACTGGCCATCAGCCATTTTGTTAATATCTGATATGCTCCAATCCCATTAAAACCGGTCGCCCCTGATAATATGTACACCACACCCCCTTCCATTCCCCATCCCATTTCCACCCACTACCTACCCCCTTCACCAGGCCGGATTAGTGTGTCAGTTAGTCAGCAGAGGATATTAATAACACCCCCTGTATTCTCTGGTAGTGCAGCCCTGCTTTGTATCAAACTCCCCTTTCAATTAACACCTAGATTGATTTTTTTTAGTTTACAGCTGTACGTTTTCAGTGAATGGATGGCTTCTGTATAACATGATGTTCGGATTCGTTAATTGATGTTAAATATAGATTGATCGCCATAGCTAGTAGTCACTGCTTGGCTCTAACTGATATCTAACGTGTTTTTCTAATATTTCTATCTAGATACTGATTTAAGAGGGTTGCTAAACAGAATATGCTACGCATAACCTCATGTCCAAAAGAGTTATTTTGATCACTTAAAGAAACCCATTTTGGAAAGGTTGGTGTTCTGTTACAACTGGCTTTTGTTTAACTGTGTTCTATTAAAATGTGCGTCATCAAAACTAATGTTTGGAAGTGGGGTGTTCTCTTAAAGCTCACGTTGAGTTCACTGAGATCATGTCATATGAGTGTCAGCCTGACGCTGGCTGTTTCACCAAAAGAACCCTCCTCTTTGTTGAGGTTCGGGCAATGCTGGAGCCTCATTTAGAGGCTAGACGCATCGAACATGGCCTGAGAGTCTGGCAATGCTGGATCCTCTTCCCAGAGTCTGACAATGCTGGACTCTAGGGAGCTTCCTCTCTTTCAACCTCCAAGATATACCTTTATGCAGGTTTGGAAAGTTTGGAAGCTCTTACTGGTCATGTTGACATTATATTGCATTTACAACAAGGGTGCATTTAATATCATTAGAAGTGATGTCAAACTAAAGGGAAAACTGTTACTGAAGTATGTGCAAATATTTTTCTGTAATTCAATTGTATGACGTTTTAACTGAAATTACATCTTTAATCTACGGGGTTACCTTGCCTGCCGCTAAGGATATGTACTACTCCTGTCAATTGAAGAGTACACATGTCCTAGATCTTGCCTAAAACCACGAATTTTAGTGCTTGTTATGAGATTATAGTGCATGAAGAAGAGCACCTCTGAAGAGGACCGCCTCTGCACATCTTAATTAGATTATATGAACGAGTAGGAACATGAATAATAGCATCAGCAAGAGGCCTTTGACGACGTAGACGCTGTTTCTTTCAGTTTAAAGCAGAACACATCGATGCCATGTTTACCATGGCAACCACATGTTACAACATGTGTTGACTACGGGTCGACCCTCACCACCCCTAACGCCTATCTCAACCCAACACCACAAGGGGCCGTTGATTAAAATTTCATTCTGTTATTGCATGAGACAGGTGCCGGGCCGTGGTAATCTATACTTTAACGACCACGTAGTGCTTCAATGTGATATGCCCTTGATCGGCATGATACATGTGTCTGTCACTCCGGCGAGCTCCAGCGAGCTCCGACAAGTCTATTCACCAGGACTGCATTCACGCATCATGCTGAGTATATCAAACACCATTCGGTCGACATATTGCGTGAATTAGCCCTAGTGGGCAGATTCACCCGTACTGCATTAATGCATCACAACAACAAAGGATATAAAAGCGCTGTGCGGATTTTAAAGGTTAATACATTGTGGTAAAGGTTGGCAAAGCCCAATTGAATCATTTAGTGACATCGTCCTCTGTGATAACGTGAAGGAGGAACATCGTGCGGCGGCTGATGGTCACGATAATGAAGAGTGTTAGTTGTGATAATATAACATTGTGGACATATACTAGGGAGATAATGCTATAAAACAAAGATGGCCATCATCTGGTGATTAAGGCTAATTGATTATCTTCAATCACAGCTATCAGCTAAATAGACCGCCGCTAATTATCATATATGTGGCATGCACTGAGAAAAGGGGTCTTAGTGCACCCTGCACTAAGGACTTCTTTGCAGACGATGTCACATATATAGTTAAACTCAAATCTCATGATGCAATTTTGGCTGGAAGGTTTCTGCAGTATAGGAATCTGTAGTGATATGCCTAGCATGATCTCAATCGCAACAGATGTAACTTCCATGTATATCATTGACACCCTTCATGTGCATAATAAGCCTGATAAAAATAAGCATTTCCCTGTTTCCAGAGACTACTTACACGAACTTTCCTATCCCTAGCTGATACTTTTCTGAATCCTGTTCTGAGGGAGGGCCTGGGGGCACATGATTATGGCCAATGTGATGGGGGGAAAGGGTGAAGCCTGGGAGTGCAGCAGTATCCTATGAAGCAATCCATGACGCAAATCATAATAGCCGCAACGAGTAGGCAATTGAAGGGAGAATTGGTAGCGGAATGTTGACAGAATCCTGTGGGGAAAAGGGCAGAGTATGTACCACAAGAACGTCTTACGAGCAGTCTGTGTACGGTCTTTGGGACACACAGAAAGTCTAAATGCCCCGGCCCTTAGTCTGAAGTGGCTATCCCAGGGTGGTTATACTTAGAGGGACATTGGTCAGGCATGACCAAGTGCTATTCAAAAATGCCTGAGGAATAACAACATAATTATGACAAATGCCTTCCTGTAGCTGGAGGACTTAGCCTAAAACTCATTGAAATGGAGAAGACTAAGGTAAGTTGATCAGTACTGACCAACCCAACAATTTTAACTAACCTAGATTGGTGGTATAGGGAGCCAAAAAATAACTAACTTGGTTAGGCTATAGTGACTGAAAGATTATAAGAGCCAAAGAATATCAGTGCAGGGCAGCTATAGAATGATGGCTGCTTGAAGGGATGGAGGCTCACGTTTTGCACGTTTGTGTACGTGTGTTTGTGTGAAGGGGGGGGGGGTGCTGGTCAGAGTACAAGGCCCCATCTGTTTGATGAGACGTCAACATGGACAGGACCACATGTGAGTCTGGTACCAGTTCCCACGGCTTGTATCCTTGTAGCAGCAGCTGCAGCAGTGAGGGGTCTAGATGAAGGGAGTCTGCTAGTGCCATGCCCAATGGTATACGGATAATAAAGGGGCGGTGGTACAGTGGGGGTTCTAGATGAGAATAGTCTGCTAGCACTAATTTCCACATCTTATAATAGGGGATGAGTGGGGGTCCAGTAATGAAACTAGCTGAGAGAAGTCTGCTATCACCAAGTGCCACATCCTGTAATGGGGGATGGAGTGGGGGTGATACAGTGAGGGAACTAGATGAGAGAAGTCTGCTATCACCTACACCAAGTCTTACAGCTTGTAATGAGGGGAGGGGGATACATTGGGGGTTCTAGACGAGGGCAGTATGCCAGTACCAGTTCCAATATGGCGGAAGGGGGTGCAATGAGGCATCTAGATGCGTGCAATCTGCTAGAATCATTTCTCACAGCTTGTACCACTAGTCTGATACATGGGGGATCTAGATTAGGGCAGTGTTCCAGAGTAGGCTCTCACAGTTTAATGAAAGATTATATATTCCATAGTCTGATTACAGAGCCGTATGTGAACTTGTTGACAAAATAACATTGTTTTGTTTTCATCGTTTACCGAATATGATTATGTAATGGAACTAATGAAAGCCCAGCCGAGTATTAATAACATCAGACTATAAATAACATCAACTTTGAAACTTTCCGTCAGAATCCCTATCCCTCCTTTGTTGCCACTTCCTAAATCCGGATGGACTCATATTTAAATCAGAGAAACTCTAATTTCAATGAAAGGGAAAAATTGGATGAAAGGAGAGAGGTGGGGTAATTCTAGATTTGAATCTGTCTGGTTGTTTGACACTTTTTTAAGGTATTAATGCTATTATGCCAGTGTCTGCATGTGAGGCTGGGCCCTCTGAGCTGCTCCCCTGTGGTGAGCTGGAGCCGATACTGCATCATTTATGTGATAATCTGTTTAGAGGGTGGCTGTGAGGTGGGGGTCAGAGCGGTACCCGCCGCACGGATCCCTTTGTCTATGATCCCGCCGCAGGATTCATTAGTTGACGCCCTCCGTGCGCGCGCATAATGGACTCCCGTTTCCTGTGGGTGGGGGGTGAGAGTAGGAAGTAGAGGAGGCAGGATAGATTGGAGGGAGGCGTGATGAGGGAGGGGTAGGGTAGGGGTATAATGGGTCGTTAGTGTTAAGGTATATCTCCCAAGATGTGGCATCACAACGAGGGAAGCTCCAAGAAGCCTGGCCAAGTGTTGTATAAGATAGCAAGAAGATTTGCATTATATAGGCAGCTGCTGGAGGGTGTATAAGCTGCAATACAAGATTTTATTACACAACCAGAAGACATTTATCTACCCCACTACCATATTTTGATGGTATATCACCGACTTGACAATACATTACGAGTCTCAAATAGAACTATTTTTACGAGACGAGTTTATGAATGATGCATTATCATAAGGGTTCGCAATGTGAGGCTGATAATACACCATAATATAAATGACATAAATCAGTCTGATAAAAATAGTTGTATTTGGGACAAATATGGTGATGGATGTATTATGGCTTGGCAGCAATTTGTCCCTGTTTGGTGGGAAGGTGGAAAGGGTGAATACAGCTTCTTTTTTTTTATCACCACAGTGTACTGGCACCCTCTGTTCTAATGTATCAAGCTTGCCAAGGGGTGATGATAAAAACAAAGAGCGATGTGTGACAGACAGACATGCAGACATATATGCATGGGTACAGAAAGAGAGCGCTACAGACAGAGACAGAGAAGGTAGTTGAACATTGACAACTGGTTGATACACGGTGGCAAGGTGGTTCAACTTGTTGTCAACAGGGATGCAATGGTTTCGTTTTAATCATGTCAGCCAACACCTATTTTAACACACATGTACTGCTGGGATATCAACCTTGACTTCATCAATATATCATCTGGGTCTTAACCCTGTATCAATCGTTTATATCATGTTATCGATAACATTGTTCAAATCGTTGTTAAATCAATATTGAGAGAGAGTGAGACAAAGATAAGGACAGAGAGACAGGGATATACAAGGACAGATAGTATAAGGGGCCATATAGAGGGGTCTGTGAAAGGTAGTTGGGTGTGGCGTTGGGTATATAGAGGTGCCATAATCTATATGCTACAGGGAGGAGCTGCTCAAACAATCACAGCTAGCCTGAGCTGCTCCCCAGTGTAGGGACAATAGACAAAGAGAGATCCTCCTAGGGTAGGATGAGTAGTAGCGAGATGCTATGGGAGTGGGAGGGGGTAAGGAAGTGCCAGACAAAAAAACCACTGATGGCATTTGTGTTGGGAACAGAGGCGTTGCTAGAGCTTACCCTGGGGATTACGGGATGTGTGCGTGTAGCGGACCCGTCTCGGATACTACTCTCACCCTTTCACCTCCCTCCCAGCCACACGGACTGAGTATGGTTCTTATACTAACCCCTCCAACCGAGCATGTAACCCTCCCACTGCATCCTATCATTAACATACTAATGATAAACTTTCTGTTGTTTTTTTACACAGGACTGACTTTAAGAGCTAAAAGCTAGCTCTGCCCCTCTGCATTCTCTCACTTAAAGTGGCATTCTCACCGAGCATATCCCACTCACAATTCTAGTACTTGGTGTTCTATGTGGCTAAGTGCGAGTGGTGAGAATGCCCCTTTAAAGCATCGTGCTAGCAAAGCTGATTGGACCAATGGTATTTGGCTAATGCCCCTAAGTCATACTTTGATATCACGGCATTTCTATATTATTTTCTTCTTTTATTCAAGAGAAGAATTTCTACATAGCACTGAATAGGCATGCATAGATGGATAATGATAAAACATGTTTGGTATTTCCGGACACATCCTGTGTACGTGGTACACCCATGGCAACAATAAAAATTGGGGGCTCGACTTTGAAGAAAGGGATCGTGCATAATTTGGGCAGATAGGAAATTGGCTTTAGCTTCATGCTTACCTCAGTCTATAACACCTCATGTCTCTTCATTTATCCAGTTACCTGCTGGTAAATGATAATCTATGTTAAACATCCATTGTTATCTTAATAATTAGATATAAGACCAACTGCCGATTATCAAAGTTACCATTTTTATGCACCATTATACGGCTCAGCAGTTCACCAAAGGATCTACGCCACCATACCATCTAAACACATTAGTCAATTTGTATTCCGCACTAGCTGGATGTCCACTGGACAGCGCCATATTGGACTGGTCCCAGTATGCACCCCCTCCTTTCCAGTCACTAGCTTCAGCAAATCATGTGGAACAGATCAGGGGGCTAAAGCTCTGCTTGGAGAGTGGAACTACTACATTCCCTGCATGCTAGGACACCTGCAATCTTTTACCTGTCCAATATAGGGTTGTGGTTAGGACAATGGACTCATGACTAGCAGTACCTAAGTTCAAATCCCCTCCAGGCTAGGTGTGGTGACCATTTTAACCCCATTGGTTGCAAAAGCTTGCACCAAAAGTTTTGGCAAAACGTTTTGGTAAAACATTTTATGAACCTTTGCAAAAGGTTTGGGTATAGTCTTTTGGTATCCACTTTTGGTAACCATCTATGTTACACTAAAAGCCACACCAAGGACCGAACCCAGGACCCTTAGATTGGGAGTTCCAGGCTCTCCTGGTTGAGCTATGGAGGCTGCTGGTAGGTCCAGGTACAAAAGGTTGTACTGTTAGGGAACATGCCTTTGAGTTTATTACCTTGGGTTCGACCCCATTGGTTGTTCAAGGTCCCTATTACAGTGTAGGCCTACCATTAGGGACCTTTAGCAACCACGTAAATGCTCATTTAACGCAGACGTAGCAGTGCTGAAAGCATAGGATACGTCTGGGTTAAATAAGCTACATCGGGTTTGCTAAAGGTCCCGATTATTTAGCATTGATCATTAATGAGGATAATCAATAACAAAGTTAACCTATTGTACCTGGACCTACCAGCAGCCTCCATAGCTCAACCAGGAGAGCCTGGAACTCCCAATCTAAGGGTCCTGGGTTCGGTGCTTGGTGTGGCTTTTAGTGTAACATAGATGGTTACCAAAAGTGGTTACCAAAAGACTATACCCAAACCTTTTGCAAAGGTTCATAGAATGTTTTACCAAAACGTTTTGCCAAAACTTTTGGTGCAAGCTTTTGCAACCAATGGGGTTAAAATGGTCACCACACCTAGCCTGGAGGGGATTTGAACTTAGGTACTGCTAGTCATGAGTCCATTGTCCTAACCACAACCCTATAGTGGACAGATAATAAACGGTGTGCAACCAATGCATAATACACATGTAGAAGCCTAGTGTAATCATTGCTCCACTCTCCCTCCTGATGTTTAGCCCCCCCTGAGACCCACACTGCTAGTTCTAAGTGTCCCCAATTGTGGCAGCACTGGTATCCCGCTAGTGAGGAATAGAGATTGTATATGTATCTCCTCGTGCACCGCGGTTTGAATGTACATTGTACTAGGGTGTGGGTGGGATTTGCAGCTGACACCACTCAAATGGTGCAAGTACTTGAATGGCATCATAGTATAGTGAGCATTCCAAGGGTAGGGATACTAATTATATAATGGGCATTATGCCAAGCAGAGTATAATACCTATGGCCGCTCCTCCTAACAATATCATCACCGTACTACAATGCCACCCATCCTGTTGAGCCCCACCCCTTCCTGTCCTACTCAGCAGACAGACCCCCTCCTTTTACGATTTAATTCACCTTGGCAACAACAAATCGCACTTACCACAAGAGGCCTCTGTATTCCGCGCGTGCGCCCTCCAGGCCAGGCGTGCACCCACAATTCATGCCTCCACTTGTTTCCCGGAAGCACTCAGCCCCCAAAGTTGGCTCCTGTACTGCCACCAGGAGGCGCAGATGTCCTGCAGCCCCTATACAACACCCCTACACTCCCCCGACCCCCCCCCCACCCCCCCCCACCCCACCTCTTCTAGGGAGTGGGCATTATTTATCAAATGGGGAGTGGGCGATGAAACCTCGTGTCGACGTGCAAAAAGATACAGTAGCAATTTTAAACTCCTACCACATCGAAGGTACAGCATGCACATTGAACGTCATTTTGGCAAAAAGGGGGCAACATCTTTTGCACCCCCAAACCACCATCTCCAATTCTGTAGATGATAAACGACCACTCCCTTCTCCCGATCCCCTACCCTCCCATGTGCTACTCTATCCCTAAAGGTTTTTACAACAGCCAAACTCTACTATAGGACTTGTGTGCTCAATCTAGCCCTGTGACCTTGGCTTGAATCTAGAACCACCAAGGGACCTAGATGCTCGACACCTGGATACCAAACCACTAAAGTAAAGCTTCACCTATAAAATCTGTTCAAGGAAGTTACATCCTTTCACTTGAAATTCCCTGGGTTATATGGAGCTATTACGTGAGATGATTGAGAACATACTTTGACGTTGATAATTGTTGTGTTAAGCTTGTGTTAAGGTTGAAGGCTATTAAGTCACGCCAGTACGCACACGTCTTTCTGGAGGAGTGTCGGATCATCGATTTATTCTAAAGCCTCCAACCCAAAAAAGGAATACCATGAAATGCAGTATTCCTTTTCATACAATATACATATATATATATATATATATATATATATATATATATATATATATATATATATATATATATATATATATATATATATATATATACATGGAGCACCATTCGAACGATATTTATTTCATCATTGTAAACATTGAGCTTGTTAAGAGACCCATATCGTGTCTTCAATAATTAAATGCCACTGTAGTAACAGTGTTAAGACATTTAATGAATTAATGGGTTACTTAGTATATGTATATACTCAATGAACAAAATCTAACCATTGTTGAGTGATCAAGCTGGTAGGTGCAGTGATGTACCACAACGGTAAGTCTGGATGGTCTTTGCTGTAAATTGACCCCCAACCCCACCCTCCCAGTCCCTGGCCATTAGGCCTATATAGGCGCCCTGCCACTTCTCAAACGTAAAAAAGACAACGATAAAACAACACCCAGGCGGGACACTCCCAGACCACACACATATTTCCCATCAGCCCCTCCCTGCCGCGCGGTGTCTCGTCCATATTTCCCGAGCGATCATTTCCGGGGGAGTAATACGGGAGGGCGCCGTGAGGGGGCGCGCCAGACGCTTCCAGACTCACGGCCCACATTGCACTGCGCTCCATCCGTCTTCCGGTCTGGCACAAAAGCCGCTGGCCACCAGAGGCGCTCCTCTTACCCAACTATGGTCTAATACACTGCAGACGCCCCTGCCGGCCTCCACATGGACGGTAATGGTGTGATCTGCTAGCATATTCTGACCCCACATAGAAAATCTAGATGCCCCAGCCCCTAGTCTGAAGTGGCTATCCCAGGTTAGTCATAGGGACATTGGTCAGGTATGACTAAGTGCTATTAAAAAATGACTGAGGCAATACAACATATGACTAATGCCTTATTCAAAAAGCCTATTACTCATTGAAACGGAGAAGACTAAGGTGAGTTGGTCAGCACTGACCAACCTGACAATATCAACTAACCTAGGTTGGTCGTATAGGGAGCCAAAAAATAACTAACTTGGTGACTGAGAGATTGGTCGTATAGAGAGCCAAAGCATATCAGTGCACTCTATGCTTTCTGCACTCACACCTCCTCTTCTACCCTCACAACCCTTCTCATTTCATTTCTCCCACCAGGCATTGTTCTTATTTCCATTCCTTTTCCCTCTTCATTCTTTCCTTTGCATTAATGTATGTTTACCCTCCCATGCCTGCATGCATGACTATCTCCCTTATTTCGGAGGAGTGGAACCAGCTCTTTATCCTCTCATTTCACCACCTCCATCCATCCACCCGTCTCTGCGCTCATCCACCCGTCCCTGAAGAATATATCCCATCCCCATCCACACCACTCCACCAGCACTCCCAATATTCCCAGTATATCACTTACCCTACCTCTAGTCTATTCCCATTTCATTAGAACACATTAGATAGGATCCCACATCGCTGTTCAGTGTCAGTCCGTCGGAGCATGCCTGGTGTGGAGCTGTACCAAGTAGAGGACGATTAGTCCCATTTGGACGGTGACGTGCCGTCACGTCCCGGCATCAAAGTGACGCCCACGCCGGCCGCCAGAGGTCGCCTCCCAGTCAACTAAATATGAGAGGTGTGAGAACTGGGAAAAATGTGCTGTGCATTTCTTTTCTCTCTTCCCCGCTGGCGTCAACAAAAATAATTAACCTCTTCCTGATTATTCGGCTATTGGTGCGATTAAATGTTTAACTGGGAGGAAACGAGGTAGAAATAGGAAAGACCAGGAGGAGCTAGAGCACAGCATAATTTTATTGGCACCACTAGGGTCCATTTAAGAGGAAAGTAGGCCTTTCTGAATCCTGCGGCATTTGTAGCCAACCGATTTCTTCTTGGGGTGTTTCACCGAGTAGCTGAGCAAGATAGTGACTCATCATTGCTCATCAATGGGCACCTCTTGACCAGGGGGAGTAATGGGAGAAGGATTGTTCTATTAAAGGATTAAGGTTTCTTTCAACTATAGCGACAGGCAGGTGGTAAAACGGATTTGTATCTATGTTAATATGCAAATATAATTATGTATATATAGGAGGGGAGATGGTTAGTATTCGTGCGTGGGTAATGTTAATTACATTCATAGTTTTCTTGGTAATTTGGCATTGGTGAATTATGCATTTATAATATTGGAAGTAGCATTCTATCGATTAAAGCACGTCATTAACAGTTGATTAACACTGACCTTTATAGACTGTCACTAACTGAAGGAATCAGTGATATCTTTTTCAATTTATTAGTTATGTATGTTAACCATTGATGAACTTCGTCTGGGGGAGGGGGGGGGGGGCAAAACAATCTGGGACCTCTTGAGAGGGGGCGACCAACAACGAATTTCTGCCTGCTCCCGTGGAAAACTACCAACTCCCCTTTTGTTAAAAAATCACCACTCCTCCAATATACATGCACTGTAAAAAAATATCGTCAAAATGACGTTGAATCACCGGCAACTTTTGGGACATAACTTTCACAGTTTTTTTAACGGTGACGGTCACCGTTAATTTTACGCAGAATCACTGTTAATTTTACACAGAATCACTGTTCATTTTACGTTGAATCACCATTAATTTTACGTTAAATCAGCATTAATAGATTCCCAGTATTCAAATATACAGAGAATATTCGATAAGCCTCACGAGGAGTCTGATTATGGTGACTTTAGTTACTGTAGCATACATCTAAAAACTTACGGATAAGCCATACTTTGACTTTGTCCTTATCCTATACGCACCACTGACGATCTGACTTGCATACTAGCCCTGGCCTATACGAGAGGTTTTACTCTATAGGATTGATACAAGGCAGAGTTTCCAGAGGTGAGGATATATGCATAGTATGTTACCACAAAATAGGTGTATAGATCCAGACAGCTACTTTCTTCTGGATATTATCAAGTGATCATGGTATTTGGTCAAACCTATCACAAGATTGAATTGTTAAATTGTCAAACATATAGATTAATTGAAAATTACCATTATTTCAACATGTATACTCCACTTCAAGGGCTCACACTCTCCAGAAAAATCTTCTTACAAACCAGCCCACCTATCTATGGCAAGATCCACTATATGTGGCTCCCTCTGGGATTTGACATTAGAAGATGAATTTACGTTGAATCATTGTAATCCAAACCAGGTTAGCATTTAACAAGGATCCACTGTGAAATGGCTGATATTTACGGTGCTTCATTGTATTCCAAATAACGGTGAATCAGCGTTAAATTTTACAGAGTGAATCTGTAAAAAGTACATCTATTTTTTACAGTGTGTATAAATACCAATAGCTTATACATAAAGGGCATGTCAAAACCCGGATGGTAAGAAGGTATGTACCCCAAAGTGCACTTGTTACACGTGAATAGACAACAAAACCTTCCAAAATAAATATCTTATTTGAACACCCTTAAGGACGTTGCTCATGGCAAAAACACACTCAATGTGGGAAACTTCTTTCGCAAATTTATAATTATTCCCTTTTTTACCGTAATGATTGGTGCTCATTTAAGTTGATGCAGTCCTCTGTTGCCCGTCAAGGCATGATGGAATATGAGAGGGACGTTCACAATAGATGTAAAAAGTGCCCATGGTGGTGTTATCACCGTGCTCATGACCCATTAATTATCTCCGCAGCCTAGAAAACAGATCCAAAAAGCTTTGTTTACCAGAGATGCGACTGTGATAGATTGCAATGACGTGTCAGTTCATGTGTGCACAAGCCATACTCATCCGTGTGTTGAAATCATGCTATTCCTTATTACTTCACTTATTAAAACTGGGGAACGACCGAGAAAAGCATTGATCATTTTAACGTATGTTGTATATAATCTCTTAGTTTGTTGTGTTTGGTTTGTTTTAACTAATTCCTCATTCAGATAATTCATTCAATATGAGTACTCTAATGAAGCACAGTCTTTTTTAGACTATTTTCTGATGAGGCAGAACGGGTCAATATTACTTATAATCTTCTATCTTTTTACAATGACCTCCAGTAACGATACTTAAAACTTGCAAAAACATTTATCTATATCAGTGAAGGCAAGACGGGTGTTAAGGTCAAATCCCACAACGTGAAAAATGGGCCAGAAAGTGTTGATTATTGACATAAGAACAAGGGGCAACAGTTGCCAATATTGTAAATCGCAACACTTGTCCCATGATCTTATGCCTCTCCAAATCCCACAGTGGTCAATAATAGGCAAGCAAAGTGTTGCGTGCAGGACTGGTTAATGGATCTGTTTGAGGGGAGTTACTTCACAGTATGATTTGTCCTCACTATTCCCTCTCAATTAGCCTACAGATATTTGGAGTGTCCCCCCTATATAAGCCAAATCATTGACATATTCCAATAAGCAACATTTTCTAGGCCTTCCGGGGGCAAATATCTAATTCATTTGATCCTTGTGATTTCCCAAATCACAAGACAAAGGCAACCCTTTCTCACCAATTTGGGCCTATCTTAGCCAAAATAGGGCCCAAAATCGGCAATAAGACCAATTCATAACATTTTCTGACCCTCTCTCACGTTGTGGGATTTGACCTTTATACTGCAAGTCCTGCAGTGGCCGGATTTTCTGAATGAGAGCGATGGCATATATATATATATATATATATATATATATATATATATATATATATATATATATATATATATATATATACCCACTTTACCCATAAACTGTACCTGCATTGATTCTCAATCACATCTGATGACAAAGGATATAATGCCCCCTTCTCCCACCTTCTAGACATTGCATTCATTTAGTGGGGGTCTTTGGGTAGTACAGTACTAAGTAACAGCAAATTGACTCAATTGGCAGTAGACATCTGATAGACAATGATTCCTTTTTGCCCCTGTGAGATATTTTCTCCCTTAAAGGGTAATTCGCTCATCAGGGGTAACCCCCTCAGGTAATGGGAGCTGTGATTAACCTGGAAGGTCTCCAATAGACATGCAATGCCGCAACGGAAACAGACCTTTGGCATGTCTTCTTCCTATCACAAGACAAGCTTGAAATCACCACACCAAAGCCTCACCCTATCCTGGTACATCTCTGATAGCAAGCCCTCTTAACCGTTGTCCCCATTAAAAGTACCATACACTACACCCAAGATAAAACCCATTGCTCTAAAAATGAGGAGGGCCATTTGGTCTCGATTCAAACTTGCACTGGTAAGCAGGTTTTTTTGTGTTAAGCAGTAAACACAGTTGCTGGTGTCAAACATGTGTGGCCTATCCCACACACCCTGCTGCAGAGACGGGTGAGTGTAATGTTCTCCTCAGAAACCTCCGGTGCCATCCACAGGTACTTCTGTGTGTTTTCTTTGTGGGCTTACCACATGCCAACTTCCACTTAAAATATACCTTCTCCAATACCGTGGTTCCGTATACAGCGGCGATATCATTTGATTGGATCTATTTATTCGGGTTATATTGAGGTGCATGATAATAGTATCTTTAATATTGCTCTTCTCACCTGACAGTTTTACTATACATATCTTTAGGATTTATGAGAGAACTTATTTGGACCCACTGAAATGCGTTTAAAAGACTTATAAATGCAAGGTTGTCATAAGAAAGTCTTGGTTTTTGAAGAATTCAAATACATGTACATGTAGTATTTCGTTCCCAGAATTAATCAGGTGCAACCCATTTGACTGAGATACTGCCATTACTGGTATCAATTTTAGATACCAATTCAATGACTTCGCTGGAAGTGGTACCTTTACTCTTAGGTAGCATCTGGTACCTAATGTCTGGCCACCTACAGACAGAAGATGTGATCTCATGAAATTAGTAAATAGAAAAAAAAGTATAAAAGAATTGGTCGGAAGAAACTGAAAGCAGTGCGTTAGAACAGCCCTGTCACATTGAAAAAGATCTTTCTATTGAGCAATTATAAAACCAAAAGCACAACAAATTCAATGACAGAATAATTAGCGATCAGAACGTAATTGGTAACCCTCGGCTTAATACAGCACCTCCCTCAACTTTCCTTTTATCACCCATTTGAAAGTGGTGTCAGTTGGTATTTAGCCCTAGGCTAATAGCACAATGCACCAGAGAGTGCCCGACCTTTGGAGGCAGGTGAAAACTGTATTTATAGCGTAAGGCATTTATTACCTCTCAAAACAAGCTCTAGGATGACGTCTGGTAACTGTAGAGACACTAGTCATAGGTACTCACAGGGGTTATTTTTATTTGCACACATCTCTGTACTCCCCATTCTATCATTTTATGCAGTTTTTTCTACCTAGATATAGGCTATAACAAATCTCTGCATGTATAACAGGTGCATGTTTAACAGCCATATGCATGTATAGGCCTTACAGTTGTATGCATGCGTAACAGCTGCATGTTTAACAGCTGTACCGTCCATGAACCAGTTTCTGACTGAACAGTGACTGATACCAGATTAAGGGAATGCTTTCCACTGTGGGCTAGTATTGATGTTTTCTAAATGAAATGGCCCGTTTAGTTACTGGGTATTCGATTGAGCGCCAGTCGTGAATACTCGCCACTAAAAACTTTAACTTCAAAAATAAGCCATCATGATAACAGTGACTAAGTATGCTAAATTTTGAACATTTCACTTTGGTCTTCGAATGACCGATACTTTTAACTATGCAAAGTGGTATTAGTTGCTGAAAAATTCAAGATTTCACGATAGTAGAATAAGTGTTACCATGGCAACAGAGTACACTTTTTTCTTGAAATATCAGCATTTTCTGATGTATCCGCTTCATATGGAAATCAAAATGTTCTTTGTGTTCCCTGTGGCTATTAGATGCATGGTCATTCATGAAAAAATGTAGATGATATTATAATTGTATGGGTGAGTAGTAGGTGCTACTTTAATAGCTTCTAGTCCATTAAAATCTAATATCTAACTGATAATGACAAACTGCATTTAAAATATTGGCTGCCACTCAACTACACATATAATCTATATCTTCAGCACAAGAAAATAACTGTACAACTCTCAAGCAAAGAAAATTGGGATTTTCGGAAGAAATCCCATTATTCCTGTATTCCTGTGTCAGCAAATCTGCATGATTCATGTTCATCAAGATAGGGTAAGGCCTTTAATCCAACCATGCAGAGAGGGAAGATTAGGTTCGATTTTCCAACTCATGCTCAGAGCGCGTTAGACAAGCTGAACAACATAACCTCTACCCGTATCAGTCCTGATTGGTCCACCTTGTCAAGGAGGGATGGGTCTTGGTAGTGACAGCTGGTATATGATTCCAGGGGATATCCCAGGAATTTGGCATGCGGTGGGGAGGGGGGTAGTAGACCTACTGAAACTGTGGTGCGGTGGGGGTGTTCATTGTTACACCACAGTTGGCTGAGAGAACAAAAGAAATGGCCTGACCGCATTTTACATACATGGCCCGTATGTGGATGCAGTCCATTGAGCACACTCTCCTACTGGGAGTGTAAGTCAAAAATGGTATTTGTAATAAGTGTTGAACAGTGGTAATCATCCCCAGCTGGCGCCTTGGACAATTATACCTGTCCTTGGCTTATAACACTTATACAGCAAGTCAATTGTACCATATCTAATATTTAAATATCATAAGCCAAACTTAGATCCCTGGATCCCCTGGATTCACCTCTAGATTGCTTCACAATCGGGGGTTATAGTAACAATAAACATCAAGATGGTACCACTTAGGCATGAAGGAATGCTGTCATTAAAAAATCCAAATGGCCACTCTGCCTCCTATGCACCTACAAATGCTACCACCTGGTCGTTTGAATGAGACCTCCATATCCTATGCTGGTGTAGGGCCAGGTCTTAAACCAGAAGAGATACCATCAGGTTTATAGCTTCATGCAGCAATGCATACCCCTTAACCAAGAATAAGTGTCATCTGCACTTAAAGGAGTTATGGCCGGGGGCAGCTGAACTCTTACTTTCTACCATGTAAGAGTGTTACTCCCTTGTATTAAATACTTTTTCACGCTACGAATAGATTTATCATAATATTATTTAGTTCATCAGGGCCTCACACTGTAAGCGATTTTAGTGTTACTGGACACCATAAACCATCTGGACATCCATCACTCATTCATATAATGGTACGTCCCCATAATCTTATCTAATCATATCCACTAGGAGGTCTAGTGTTGGTTCGATGCCACTGATTTAACGTCATGGAATTCCTGCTGTAACGCCATGCTAAATTGCTCGCCTGTCATAGCAAAATACATCCATGAGAAAGTTACATCCGATCCTTTACATTACTTCAATTATTTTTGTCTTCTACTTGCTCATACGACAATAACCTATGATTGGGCCTGCTGGGGAGGACCTCGTCGACATTCAGATTTTGTTGTGTGAGACCTGGTGGTTATTCGTCCAGTTTAGTGTCCCACCACTCCTCAAGGGGCGCCACACATCTTCTGCGAACAGCAGCCTCGGTTTGACCATACCCGGGGTCACATGTTCGATATTCCCATACAGTCTCATGGCGTCTCGTGGTCTGCCGAGACATCGACGAGAAATCAATTTATCTAACGCAGTATTGAGTTGTTCATAGAAAGAAAACCTCTTCTTTATATTCGGGTACAGCCCTCCCTCCTGTCAAAGCGTACTATTTGTAGGTTCCCATACAAGTACGCTCCCTTCCATTCGCTGCTTGTCAAAGCGACGATACTAACGGGTCATGGTGCAGACCTTTCACATAATGGAGCTTCCTTCCTTTTCTTACATTACAAGAACATGCCATTAACAATTGCTGTTGCCGGAGGCTTTATTATAGACCCATATATATTATGTGGGCTAAAGCTTCAACGCCGACTCAGTTTGTTCTCTATTGGTGTTTTATTTCAAGTGTTATAATTATATGGAAGCAATTTACAATCTATATGAAAGATATTGTCTTTTTTTTTTTTACAATTCTGATGAAAATTTATGATAGCAATCATACTGCGTGAGGAGGTGTGATTGGTAATTGTGATGTACGCAAGCCTCCACAGGCGTACTCTGAGTACTAAGCCTGTGGGGGGAGAGGTTTGTTGTTCTAAATATAGAAAGGCCCGTCACTCAAATGGTTCGATCATCTAGACACTTGGGTGTGGGGGCTCAAATGCAGAACTGGAGTAAGATATGATAATATGCATTGCCACATTTTGATATATATGGAAATACAAAATATATGCAGACCCCATGAATGTATATTTTACATGACATTGTGCATAATAGCACATGTTATGTTAGTCCCCCTTCATCTGGGTGTCATCATAGCTGCAGAGCACTTTCCACATGGGCAGTCTGCAGTGCACTGTGTGATTAAGCTTCAGGCTTATAGGAAAAATATCAATCTAACTAATATAAATACAGGCAATTTATTTAAGGTAAATGAAGATATATTTATCTATTTACCTATGCTTGAGTATTTATTATATGTGGAAGAAGTAAAGTCGGGCCCCTTACACCATATGCAACACCACAAACAACAACAATAAAAAGAAAATGGCCGAAATCCAGGTGGCAGGCCTTCATGTATATACTACATATCACAGCTCTCCCCCCATAGGTTTAGGACTTAGTGGATGCCTGTGCAAGCCTCATACGTACTCACACATGATGACACTACGGTGTTGGGGCCAGGCTAGCTTGAGTCCAAGCCGGGCGCTCTACCCATGCTCTCCACCCCCCCCCCCATCTTGTCACCCAAACCTTGCTTGGGTCAGAGATAGCATTGTTAGGATAGCAACTTCGACTGCCCTTTCCAAATGCCCTTTCCATTGCTCAGTTTATAAAGACAGCCTTTCTCGGCTCTTGCTCTCTATATATAGCCTCCTAGCAGGACGTGATTCAAACATTGAAAGTAAAAGGTCAGCTTTATTATCGTTTTTTTCAGCTATGAGGTATTAGGCATACATCGTTTTTAATATTATGCTATCGATAGCCCTTACCCTACATAGATAAACTATAAGTTTAAGAGATTAGTCAGAAGTGCTATCCCAGGTTCGTCATAGGCACAATAGTCATATAACAAGCTTATGTTCAAAAATGACTAAGTCAAACTAATACACTAGTCAATATGACTACCCCTAATATGCCTCAAAATAAATACAAAAAACCAAGGTGGGTTTGACTAACCCTACATCATTGACTAACATAGGCGACCAATATAGCATTGCCCTGCCTCACACTGAATGAAAAAGGACAGAAACTGATCTTCTAGGCCTACTTGCAGGCCCATGTACTGAAATTGATACAACGATCTAAGTGCAATACAGGATTCCTTGAATAATTTTGACCTGAAATAGATCACGTCTTATTTGAATCAGGACGACCTGGAAACACAATGGCCTTCTATGAGATTTTATTAAGATCTTGCCATATGATATATATTTAGGACAGTATATCTGCCTTCTATGCTTCTGTCGTCTTAGAAACCAACAATGGTAGGGCATATCAAGTATGGTTTATTGTAATCTTGAAGATATTATATTACATTTTGTACCATGGTGGAATACCATTGAGGTGTTAGCATGTGTATAAATATACACCTGCATTGTAGAATGTAATTCATTGTCCTCGACCTGGATAAAGGAACTGTAACCAATTGGCAACTAGGAACTGTTAAAGGTTACATGAGATCATCGGGTGTGGGCGGTGACATCTCTACTTTTGATCTTGGCGAATCATAAATAACAGGGGAATCCAGAAATAGAAACAGTTTGATGAAGTCGTCTCTTAATAGTAGCTATTTAGATAAAAATATTCTGAAATGATATTTTAATTGTGTATGAGTGCATCTCTTTATGATGAATGTCATAGAATCCTGTCGTCAGGCTTAAGGTCATGGTAGTCTAACTGAGTGCAGTCATCTACTTTTGTGGGATTGTAAAGCAAAGTTAACAGAGCCTCTTCAATTCATGTCCACAATCCACTCTCTGCATTTGTGCTGCAGTAGGAAAAACGATGGTGAAACTTGGAGTAATTCTACACTTGTTGACAGAAGTAATTTTATACTTTCTGGACTAATCTCACCGTGTATAAATTGTGAATTTACACTGCAGAGGCATTGGAGAAAAGACTAGTATTAAACCAGACCGGAAATTCTGTATACATGTACACTTAGGATGTACTTCTTCCCTTGGCTATATCCAATTATCATGACTACTGATGAAGTAAGATAACTTGAGGCAAGTAATAGAGATAGAGCAGAATCAAGTGAGCATCTATAAATGATGACTTTAAATGGGCAAGCTTATAGGGTAGGGTCTGCACTGTTAGAGGTACTGAGTGATACTAGGGATTAACAGCAGTAGTACTCACTAGGTAATAGGATTCTGGAGCACTGATATCAAGTGGTAATCTCCTCCTATGAATCGGGAGCGACAGTTACATGATACACAAGGACAGCAGAGCTATGGGAATAGTTGTTGATATCACTTTTTACAATGAAGTAGGTCTCTACATTCCTTCTGGAGAATAAAATAGGATGAACACTGTTACGTCTGCAGGCATTTTATAGGGATGGTTGCTCTATTAGAACGTATACCTTTCCTTTTAATCTTCGGAGAGAAAGGGTTCATAGACTGTTGATCATGATACAGTAAGGAATTTCAGGTCTTCGTTTTTTTAACTTCAGTCATGATTATATATCCTGTTTTCCCTCAATTTATCCTTACATAAATGTAGGTTCTTCCATTTGGTCGGCGCTGAATTACATTAGTACAGTTTCATGTTGAAAAGGGCAATGCCTCATGCACAGCTTGGTTGTAATGGAGATCTATATCGTAGCAAAACGGCAGATCAGATAGTACGATAACCGTCTTAAGCCTTGACCTACTGGAGGAGGGGATTATCTGAGGCCAGGGTGTCACAGGGTAGATCAAAGGCTGTCACCTCTCTCTCTAACCCCTCCCCTCACCCTAACCCCCACAAGGACCCCGTCAGCCTTATACTCTCTATGGTGATTAATCATTTACGTAAATATGCGATATCAGGTACCTCTGACATTTCCAAATGCCAATAGCACTATGCGATCCTCTCCTGTCAGTCCTCCCCATATTCCGAGGTCAAGGGAATTGCAGAAAGAGGCAGTTCTTGTTCATGACCTAGGCTTGTGCACAGTAGGTTATCGGTGCACCATCGGTTATGAGAAATTATGGTTTTAGAGAGGAACAATTGTGACAAAACGTGGGAAAACGTTACATTAGGGGAAAACACCTTTATTTAAGTTCATGTCCTCGTGGATGGGGCAATTGGATAGGGATGATTTTTATTTAAAAAGAATGAATTGATGGTTTCTATGGCAACCAGATGTCAACAAATGGGCTAAAAATGGCTAAAAGATGTTCTTTTTACATTCCAAATAAGACCAATTTAGAATGAAAATAGAATTTTGATAAAAGCTTCAAAAGATTCCTTGGGAAAAGTTAGTCAAAGGTCATTTTCTCTTAAGTATTCACATTTTTAGCTATATCTCCTGAAATATCATGTTTAGAGCATTTATGGCTATTACCCCTAATGTTACGATTTCCCAGGTTTCGTCACAATTGTGACCAGGCTAGGGAAAAGACCCATCCGGGGAGGAATTAGTATTTAAAGTTGGTGTCATACCCTTTAAGATGAGCTATCATGACTTAAAGAATTCCTGGTAGTTTTGTGAGAATTGATCTTCAAAGATTGGTACATATCAATAACTGAAAATGGTAGATAAGCTCTAAAAGCATCACATCCCATAATGAATAGTGATAATTATGAAAATTCTGCTTTATTGATATATAACCAAATAGAATGGTATTTTCAAGTCTAAATTTGGTTCTAGAAGGAATTTTTACAGTCTGTTTGCAGTTTTGAGTAACTGATGTGATACTTAAGAAACGTTGATAATTATCTCCCATTTTGTGTTATGGAATGGTTTCCATGGCAACCAAAAGATGTCTAATATGCTAATTTTCCATAGAAAACGTTCTTTCTACAATAAATACGATGAATGCCAAGCATACTGTCAAGGAATGGTAGGAATGGCCGGTATATACATGTGCGACTACACTGTCACCAATTGCAACTGTTTAGTGTATACGTACAGAGTACTGTGCATAGATTTACAGTTTAGTGTAGGTACACAGTCTATTATAGAGGCACGTAACGTATCTACTATAAAAGCATACAGGCGATTCTATTGTGTTTTTATACTACCCTTTTACAATGTATGGATCCATAGTCCTTGGATATGGATAATGATGCACAAAAATCATTTTCCCAAATAATGTAATCAAACCAGGACCAATCTGAAACTTCTCCAGCTAATATTATTCTAAGAGCTGTCACGTGCCTTTTATTTTAGTAATTCTGTTGCAGAATTGCAATTGAGGGGGAAAACTGTCTAGTCAGCAGAGAAAGTCTATACCTATCCTAGAGCTTGTGTCCACGGTACCTAAAACACATTTCCTTTGACCTGGCTAGCTGCAGCGTGTTGTATCAGTGTCAATGCCTTAAGATCAGGAGTATTGCCAATCAGGATATCAGACATCAAAGGGCCCTTGCTGATTCAGTGTCCATTGATCTCTTTGATCTACCTGATCCTGCTGCAGCAAATCTTTACCGCCAGTTGTAACACTCCTCTTGGACAGTTACAGTCCCAATCCTTCTTTCTTAACACCATTTTCTTTTGATAGATTGCCCTAGCTTTGAATCCCAGTTTTCAAGATATAAAATACCAGATAATAGGTAGGCTGTTCTACACCACATTAAATCCTCCAATTTATCACCACAAGTCAATGTCATCACTGTTTCTCAAGCCAATATCTGTTGCCATTGGGTTGCTGCAGGCTGTTTTGGAGAGCCTCAGTTGAAATCAAGATAACATCATTTGGCATCAGAAAAGACCTCAAGGTGACCACGGCCAGTGGCCCGGTGATCCCTGAGCTGAACGCGAATCAGAGGTCATTACCCATAATTACAAGAAGTGGTTGAGGCATTATCGGATTTTTGATGATAGGGGCAATTACTTGGGAAGTGTTTTTATTTTCTGGAGGGGCCTTCAGATCAGGCTATCATGTGGTAGCCTTTTCAAACATAAAGATGAATATTTCTATCAGGATCGAGTGGTGGAATTCATCTTGTTCCTGCGCCGAGTCATCGCAGTGTCGCAGTATACATTACATTTCATGGTAGATGTTTCCCTGACCCTACCTACAAGATGGCGGTTCACAGCCTTGACATTCTCATGACAATCGTCTCAAATTGAGCAAAGGAAACCGTCTATGGTTGCGATCTCCGCTTTATCTGACCACTCACTGGGCTTATCATTACAGCAGACTGGAACCATCAGGGGCACCCGGCTGTCATGGCTAGGGCTGGAAGTATACATGACTGTAGATGTTTGCATGACAGCAATGCATGATACGCTGTCAGATGAATGGTGAACTGTCGACTATTAAATCACACACACACCTAGTATACCATGTGCAGCTCTCGTTAGGCAGCAAATGAACAGCTGGAATCTCCACTCTGGTCAGGTTAGGGACAAGCCTCTCCACATAGCAATATGTGAATTGCCCTTTATATACAGAAAGGTCGTACATATAAGGGTGGCGTGCATGTGGTGGTCGTTAGCGGGCTATTTACCTGAATGAAACATGGCCCCCAACCATAACAACTGTTGACTGACACCTTCTGTCCTGTGACTTCCTTCACATACCACACTGCTACCCTTTCCCACTCTACACCCTACACTACTACCCTTCCCCACTAACAGCCTACCTTACCCCACCAACGTTAACACCACACTTCACTAGCTGCCACCCTTCCCCACGTTCCCCACGTCCATCCTATCTTACCCAACACCACGCTCCACAACCTACACTGCTACCTTTCCCCACTTCCAATCTGCCACACCTGTACAAATTACCCACATACCCCAAAACTTGGATGACTTGATTATCAATTTCCCCTCATAAAATATTTTACAAGCAAACCCTACACTGCTACGTACTCTTTCCCAATTCAAGTCTACTCTACCACCACAAACACCCCACCACATACCTGACACAGCTACCCTTTCCCAGTTCCAATCCACCCTACACTTCCCAACACCCCACTACCCCCATCTTAACCTCCTCCCTACTCTACCAGTGCCAAGGTCAAGGCTAAGGTGGTGCATTATGGAGTGCAATAAAAGCCGGGAATCCGGCCAAGTCCCCTGGGTAAACATCCGCCCGAAAGGCGCCCTCCAGGGTGGAGCACAGACCCAGGAGGAAGGAGGAGGGGCTGGGGACCTGGGGCGGGGGAAGTAGGGTAGGGTCGATGGTGAGGTACCTGATCGGGCAGACTTAAGGCTGGGTTCCATTATTCCCATTACATAGTCACTGATATGGCCAGGTCTCACAATATGTGGATCAACAAGGGAAAAGGGACCTCCGCGGGGGATTTTTAGTACCAACTTTGGCCACCAGGGGGCTCCATATAGCCAAAAAGGACCAAGATATAGCAAAAACCTATCTATACTACTTTTTTATGTAGAATATGATAGGCCACGTTAGAAGATTCCATTTTTGGTGAAAACATTCCATATTTGGAATGGAAAAGAACGTTTTTGGGCCTAAATTGATGTTTTTGCAAATGTTGGTTGCCATGGAAACATGATTTTCATTCTAAATCGAAAATTTTTATAAATTGAATGACAGAAGGCCCCAAAACGATTTCTATGCTGAAAACAGAATGTAAATACCATTTTTAGATCAAAAGTTGTGGCCAATTGTTTGAAAAAGTTTGGATATTTGGGAATTAGCATAATTGTGAGCAGGCAAGCAGAAAGGGGTATCCCGCGGGATTAGTACCAATTTTAGCCACCAGGGGGCTCCACCATGGCCTAATTTGGAAGAAACAGGCTAATATTTGTGTTTTGGTAATTTTTTCTGGAGAATTCAGTAGTTTTATACAAAACGTTCCATTTTTAGTGAAAAGCTTCCTTATTTGGAATGTAAAAAGAACGTTTTAGAGCCTAAATGGGTGTCTTTGTTGATATTTGTTGCCATGGAAACATGATTTTCATTCCAAATACAGAAAATAAAGAAGTCCATTGATAGAATGATTCACAAGGATTACTATGGTCAAAACAGAGTAAAATTATCATTTCTAGATCAAAAGCTATGGCCTATAGGAGGAAAATGTATGATCATTTTCTAATTATTCTAATCATGCTAATTAGATAGAGATATCTTGGAAACTATGAGACTTAGAGCTAATTGGGGGTTTGGACAGGGCAATGCCCACCCATATTCATATAGCCATTTCTCAAAAACTAGAAATGATATCCTCTTATGTAATACATCAATGGAAAGCTTATGATATCAATTTTAAAGTTGACATTTTCGTCGGATATCCCTTTCCCCTTGCCTGTACACAATTATGCTAATTAGATAGGAATATCTCTAAAACAAAGGAAGATAGAGCTTATTGGCATTTAAGATTGGACAATGACCACACATATTCAGAGAGCCAGTACTCAAAAACTAGAAGCTTATTGAAAAGCTGATGACATCAATTTTATTATCAAATTTTTACCTTGGAGGACCCTTTTCCCTCGACTGTCCACATATAAGCACAAAGGTATAGGGCGATATTGGGTTGTAATTGGGACAATTAATGATATTTGAAGAAAGTTACAGCTGAATTATAATTATTATGCCATTCTATACTTTTTACTTTGATTTCAAGAAAGGTTTGAGATGGAGTTATATCTGTCAGTATTTAAATGCACGCGGGGACGAACTTGACAAGTGACTAGACGTCGCACATAATATTATCTGTGATCCCAATAGCTTCATATTTCCAGTAGTTCTACTTACTTTCCAGGTCTATACTCTAGGTGATACCACTGTGAGCTAGTAATATGCAACTGAAACTGCTTGAAACTGCTAACACAAGTATAACCCGACCCATCTACCTTTAGTTTTACTGCAGTGTTGAGGGGAATGAATGAAACTACAGGAAATATGACTCATTAAGATTACAGGTCATATATTTTCTTAATATTGCACACTTCAACAAAATAAGTAGTGAAACGATCAGCAAATACATGTGTTGCAATATAGTATCAACACTGGGCAAGTCAACTTGCAAACCAAGAAGTATAGTGATATTGCAAAATCATTATATTTACAGAACTGTCATATATAATATGCTGGGACTATAAAATAGCTTGCTAGTGGTCCTATTGTTTCTATATTCGCCATACATCTTAAACACCATCCCCCTCCTATACAGAAGCTACATTGCGTCATATGTCAAAATATGATGGAATACAGATTATATGATTATAGAGGATGGCCCAGGGGAGGGGTGTGGGAATGCCCAAGGAAAGGGGTTGGGGGAAGGTAATTTCCAGGACTGGATAATGTATCAGGGGTAGATAATATGGGGGTGAGTCGTTTTGTGTAATCTGTGAACACTAGACACAGTATTATAGAGTTTGGTATAAAACATTAAAACATTTGAAGAGGGAAGGCATATTGTTTCTTAATACTGCACACTCCGACAAAAGACTCGAACTGAACAGCCAGAATAGTAAATACCGGTAATCAACGCACTGTGCATGGACGTGGATTTGTTTTAGGACATGAAGTAGTTCTTGTGGTTTTGTATTAAGACATACAGTAGCTTTCATTGTGTAGCTGAGGTTTAATTCCTCTCACTTCTCCAATAGAACATTTTAGACTTACTTTATTAACTACCTTACAATGTGTGCAATACATGTACATATCAGAACTGCCTCATTTATATTCTTTTAATATTAAGCCTTAATCCTAACAATTTCCAATCCTATTGATATCTGGTACAACTTACACCGTTTAAACAATGATTTTGGACATTTTTCAAAGTTTCATCAGCTATTGGTAGCTTTATTTGGGTAGTCAGAGAGACCTTCTGGTGAGAGGTTGATGCTCAGCAGAATTTGGATGGTTAACGCAACGAATAAGGAGAAATTGTCTTCTAATGTCAGTGTTGGCAATGGGGAGAATTTTTCTGTTGATCATAGGGTAGAATCACCCAAAGACGGACACACACCTTAAGTCGGACACTTTTAGCAATAAAAAACGTAATATATCGTGAATGTTATGCCCTATGTGTGAGTATCACAATAGAATTTAAGTGTTTTCAGACATGTTTTATCTATGTCTAGCTAGGCCATGAAGTTGACATGTTTCGTGGTGAGGAACTGTTGCAGAGTGTGTACGATGTTCATGTACCTAATGTCGGACAGGGTGCTGTTATGGTAAATTTTGCTATCATATCTACACTTGGGCAACATATCTGGATCTAGGCAATAAGGTATATGTATTCTAAAGTTTATAATATAGGAAAATGTACAAATAATTGCTTGGATGTTATTTTTAAGACCTTCCAAATAAATGACATAATTACACCATGAGCCGGACGGCACTGGGCACTGGCTATTTATCACTGCTACAAATACAGAGGAAATAGTGTTATAACTGTTCCAGTAAATATGATGGAACCTGTATAACCTGAGATACATTCTCTAATGACATTAACCAGAATATATGAATTCATGTCGGTATAAATGAAGAATGTACAGTTTTCCTGTGTGGGGCAGATTCAATGTGGTTAAAACTATATTTAAGATGTAAATCTGCTTAATACCTTTAGTGATATCCACACCCAGGATAGAATACATCATGCCTGCTGTACTATCTAAGCCGATCAGTTAATACTAGTAGTAAAAAAATGAATAAACCCAAAGTGTCCGACATCAGGTGAAATTGGGGTATTTAGTTTTCTAACTTTGAAGATAAATATCATTCAATATCTCACATAATGCGCACATTATTGGTTGTCCATCATGATTGAATATCCCTCTTTCCATAGCTATGCTCACACTAGTTCTGTATGAAATATTAACAGAGCTGTAGCTCATAGAATAGGGGTCACGTTTCCACTGCCAACGAGCGTCCGAAAGTGGTGAATCTACCCTAATGTTTAGAGACTACTATTATATCTTCTCCGCGAAACCACGTGACCAGATTCTCTATAGGGGCCGCCATGTTGTCCGAGGCAACTAGGTCAAGGGACAGCTATAAATAGAGCACAGACATCGCACCCTGGAGGAGGGGGGGGCATATGGTCAGTCACACGCCACTCGCCAGAGGCCGAAGGCCTCTGGTTTCATATCATATTCAGCTTGAATTGAGGTATCCTGGAACAGTATTAAGAACGGCTACTTTGAGAAATATTAATCCTTATTGTTTGAGTCAGCATCCAATACTGGCAATATCGCATGAATTGATACAGGTATTTCCAATAAACTCATCTAATCCTATAGAGGCTTCTTTTATCTTTATGATTACCTCTATCTCGCCCTCAGCAAAACCATTATCTTAACCCTAAGCTGCCATTGTTAACATATTCAGTTATGTCTAATTCACAACTTCACTATTTGTCAGTGATGTATCTCCTCCCCCCCCCCCCCCGTATCATCTCAGTCTACTCTTCCACACTTCTCAGACATCTCGCGTTCTCCTGCCTTCATCCAATAGCTACACCAATACAACCTCCCCTTCTCTATCTCCATGCCAACCTTCCTCCTTGTCACCCTGCTGTCTAATCTCTCACCCACCTTCTCTTCTGAACCCACCAATACCCTACACCCCTCTCATAGCATACATGGTGTTGCAGTAGGGATCACCTCCGGCTAAGAGGGCGTGGATCACAGGAACTGGAGGGACTCTGAGAATGGGAGTCGTAGGGGTGGGGGTGGGGAGAATGGGGGGGGGGTAGTTTTTTATATGCTATGCTTGGGGGATCTTTCAGACAAGGCTAGCAGATCGGGCTGATAGCCAAACTCCCCCTCCTACCCACACACACACTGCCCCTTGTCTCCTGATGATATACGGTACTGGAGGAGGGATGTTTGGTGATATACAGGTGGTTTATGTGGCCAGAGAGATGGCGGTAGCATGGTCTGGTGGCATGTAATGCGCAGCAGTATAGGGATGGCAAGGCTTCTAAGGGATGGGAGCTCAGTGCTGTAGAGGTAGCAATTTACTGTTGCTCATTGAACCTGTAAGAATAATAGGGTGCCGATACTTCATAGGAGTGTAATTTGATCACATAACCTGGAGCACATTATCTCACTGGTGCTACTGGTTGGTTACACTACCGTATTTAAACTTGCTTTGACTCATGAGAGATCTGACAGTCAGCAAATTATGAAGAAAGGCTTGTTGTGAACCTTTGTTCATTATGCCAACTTTCAAGAAATGCACAAGTGTAAGATTGTTGCAACCATTCCATGCATATATACAACCATTCCATGCATATATACAACCACAGCCCCATCACCCTCCATGTGACCTACCAAGCCACTCACCAACTTATGGTGAGAGGTTGATGCTTTAATACCAGACTGTTTGTCAGTGTTGGCTATGGGGGGATTTTTCTGTTGTTCATAGTTTTAATTATCATGTTTAGATAAATCCTTAATTGGGGTTTAAGCTAGAGAACAGTATTAAGAATGGTTGCTTTGAGAAATTGTAATCCTGATGATTATTTGAGTCAACATTCAATACTAGCAATATCTCATTAATTGATATGGCTATGTCTCTCAATATATCCAATTTTATAGTGGCTTAATTCTCTTATTCTTATTCTTATAATTACCTATACCCTGCCCTTATCACAGCCATTATTATCAACCCTAAGTTGACATTGTTAACATCTTGTTTATGCCTAAATTACATCTACAGTATTTGCCAGTTATGTATCACCTTCTCCTATCACTATCATCTTGGCCTATACTCTTCCCAACTTTTGAGGCATCTCACCTTCTCCTGCCTTCATCCCACCAATAGCTAGGCCTACACCAATACAACCTTCCCTTTCTCTATGTCCATGCCCATCTTCCTCCTTGTCACCCTGCTGCCTAATCTCTCACCCACCCACCTTCAGTTCTGAACCCACCAATACCATACACACCTCTTCATAGCCTACAGGTCCTGGTATGGTATTACAGTAGGGATCACCTCCGGCTCAGAGGGCGTGGATCACAGGAACTGGAGGGGCACTGAGAACGGGAGGCGTAGGGTAGGGGTTCGTAAGCATGGGGGGGGGGGGGGTTAGGATATATTATGCTTTGGGGTCTTTCAGATGAGGCTAGCAGATCGAGCTGATAGCAGAGATCCCCCAACCTCTCATGTGTGATGTACGGTACTGGAGGAGGGATGTTTGGTGATATACATGTGGTTTATGTGGCCGGAGAGATGGTGGTAGCATGGTCTGGTGGCATGTAATGCAGTAAGGGGCCGGCAAGGCTTCTATGGGATGGGAGCTCAGTGCTGTAGAGGTGGCAATTTGCTGTTGCTCATCGAACCTGTAAGCATGATAGGGTGTCCATACTTCATAGGAGTGTAAAGTAGCTAGATCACACAACTCGCTTGGTAGACACCATAATGTAACCAAACCAGTACCACAAGTGTGTTCAATAAGTATTCACCTTATTTTCTTTGACTCTTGAAATATCACACCAAATTATGAAGAATGACTTGTCGTGAATCTTTGTCCATCACACAAACATTCAAGAACTGTAGGTGTAAGATTATTGCAACCATGCCAGTCTCTGCCTCCTCCCATGCATGCCCTGCCACATCATCAACACCCCCCCCACCACACACACACACACACACACACACACACACACACACAATCTCCACCCATGTGACCTACCAGGCCTTCTCCACTCACGTGCTTCAACCAATTAGGTCGATATGGCGGTAAACACCTCGGGTGGCTCCCCCTCCAGGCCATCGCCCGCACCTCCCCCACGTGACGGGAATCCAGGCCGCTCATTGGTCATATTTACGGTGGGGACGCCTGTTGGAATTAGGGGCCAGTATCCATTGACGTGCTGACGCCAGAATAGCAACATTATACTGGGCAATTATCACATGTTGCCCTTGGATTGCTGTGTCTACATGTGAGTGGTTGGTGATGCTGTAAGGATCAATACACATTGTCCTCCATGCAATGTGTGGGTGTCAATGGTAGGGCATTCTGTAATCCTCTGTAGAGACACTTGGGGTACAGGGGTCTGGGGAGAGGTGTCCCCTATGTGTACCCATAGTGGTGTGCCTTATCAGTGGGATAAACCTCAACCAGCGAAATTTAAAATGGCGAATCCACCGGGTATATCTCTTGATTCTTGTAGAACCTATGTATTTTTTTTGTGTGTTGAGCAATGATGTAGGGCATAGCTCGGTTACTGTTTCACACATTTGTGGCTGAACACGTGAGAAGGTACCTTCGTGGGGGATTTTTAGTTCTGGTTTTGGCCACCAGGGGGCATAAGAATGGCAAAATAGTGAAAGATATGCCCATCACTTTTTTATGGAGAATACAGTAGTCTTCTTAGAATCATTTCATCTTTAGTGCTAACATTCTATATTTGGAATGTAAATGGAACATTTTCTATGGGAAATTGGCACATATCACACTTTCTGGTTGCCATGGAAACCATTCCATCGTTTCTAAATGGAACATTTTGGGACTAGTCTCTTGAGAGTTCCATCAATAACTGAAAACTGAAAACAGATCTTGAGAATTCCTCCTAGAACCAAATCTACATTAGATATTCAGATTTAATAAGCATATTTTTCAGGAAATCTGATATTTTCATCATTTTAGTGGTTATTATGGGATACAGTGCATTTGGAGCTTATTTATCATTTTCAGTCATGAGTAACAACACATGTTCGAGATATGATTCCCACAAAACTACTAGGAGTATCTTAGCTTATGATATCTCATTTTAAAGATCATGACACAAACTTTAATCATCAATTCCCCCCTACCTGAATACCCCTTTCCATGTGCCTGGTCACATTTACATACATAATAGAACTAATTAAATAATATAATATATTATATTATACAGAAACATATCTGTCATGCTGCCCAGATCTATTTAACAAAAGTAACAGAGACACACCATAAGCTGTGTACCATTGATGTTATGCTTGACGTTGTACCAGTTGAATGGCGACATAAGGTTCATATTACATTTCCTGAAACCTGTAGCAATGTACTTTCTATTGTAAGGTGCCCTGTATGGGAATAAGATATCTTGGTAACATAGACGCCAGAAACAGTCCATTTGTTACATCTATCCAATTTTATACTATATTGACTTACTTTGACCCTCAGAGAAACCTCCCATTTGGTTACCATGGCAACAGCAGACTTTTTGTATGACATTCCCAACATAGAAATCATGGGCATAGCATAGAACCATAGCACATTGAATGATGTAAAAAGTATGCCTTCTTACGCCACTGGGCTCGAGTGTGGTCTGTAGTTTCTCCTTATATCTTGGATGTCCATTAACTGTGTAAGACAATTTAGACACACACTCGTATACTTGGTGTTGACTTTCAAGCACAGACTTCAGAGTACATGCATTGACAGATATCTCTTAAGCACGAGGCTATATCACTGTTTGTGGCGTGAAGGTGAAAGCTCCCTGATTGCCATAGTCACACACTCTTCTTGGATGACAAGACCTTTGGCTACAAATGCACCTTTTTGTCCCATCCATTCAGTAACCATGGTGACTCAAAACATACACATTGCCCGCCTGGTGGAGAGGCAGAACAGGGCGGTAAATGGACTTGTTACTGGCCGCCCACGCTGACTGAAAGTATTGATGTTTTACCAGCATTCCCTGTTAAAGACAGCATCAAGCACCCTTCTCTCCATAATCCCTTCCACTATTATGATCTATAGGTATGTAGGGTCGTATATGTTTGGGATCTATCGTTGGCTTTCGAGTCTGGAATGGGGAAAGGAGGAGTTACTGCAAGTCTGGCCTTTCAAATCTCTACTCGATACAAGTGCTAGATCTTAGTGGTCTATGGAATGACTATCCATGTCTATATCTATATCTTTTCATCTGTATATCTATCTATAACGACATGGATATCTATATCTATCTATCTAAATAGGCTGCATATCATGATACATTTTGATTGATTGCCGGAGAAGGACTAGGCTAACCTTAAGCAATAGCTATAATTCGGATGTTTCTTGTTGGAAATATGAAATGGGGTAGAAGCAGATAGCATTCTTCTATGGCTGGGAGAGAAAGAGACGAGGAGACAGAGACAGACACAGAAACAGAGACAGACACACAGACAGGCATATCAGACACAGAATCAAAGCAGAAGGGCACGTTCTGTCCAGTAACAGCTAGGGCAATAGCTACCTTTAGTTTTCATAGACCTTTAGCTGGTCCGTTGTGTAGTGCATGTATAGAATATCTGACCGTCTGACTTGCGAACAATGTGCAATGGATCACTGGACTCCATCTTTCCTACCGACCTTGGATAACACGCCTTTTCTATAATTACTTATCTTCGATGGCTAAATTATAATGCCTACTAATCGGAATGCACCAACATGGATTACAATATGATATGTAGTTATTTCTCCCACCACCTCTTCCTTCCTGCCACACCTTACTGCTTTATCCCCTCCCTAATTCTCTCTCACTCCATGCCCCTCACTATAGCATCGTCCATAGCTCTCTATCGAGTGCACTCCCCAACCCAATCCCACCCCATGCTGTTTTTCCCCATATTACCTCGCCATTCTTCTCTTTCCTCTAGTCTGCCGTCATGTATAAAATTGCATCAATTATGGCACAATGCAGGCTTAACGCCTTGGAAAAAGGATGATTCTGGCCAACATCATCAGTACTGTCCACGCATATTGATTTCGAACCTATACATTACCTTACATATAGCCTTGTGTCGGACTCGGAGCACCCTCATTGTGTCTGGAGTATATAGGCGTGAAATACGACCCATACTAGCAGATAAGGGCCTGTTTTTATCAATCAAACCATGAAGGATTGCTCACCGTAGTGCCTACTTAGCACCTATATAGACACCCTCACCCCGATCCACGCATACAAGCTCCTTCCATGCACGTAGTGTTAGTGGTCTGCTTCTTGCTTTATCTATATGTAATGTAACATAGGGCCCGGAAGAAATTTGCCGTGAGCTTCGTCAGCAGATTTAACTTCCGATTTAATGTAAACACTTTAGGAAAGTGAAGTCATTTCATGGAAAAATATATTGAGCAAGAAACAAAGTACAAATATTCAGTTATTAAACTTGATATTTTGTGGGTTTTTTTCTTCTGTGGGATACCTAGCCTTTTAAAATAACAAATGTGTAGAAGTGCTGCATTGCCTGATAAACAGAGTGTATGGATATTTATCTGTATGAATTTGTAGATTATGACCGTTTAAATGTTCCTAAACATATTTATAGAATGTATATTTGAAAAAGCATTACCACCAATCATATTTAAGTATTCATCCATCCATTTTGCATAACTCATGTTACTCATGCCGTTGCAATACCAATAGTTGTGTCAAACATAATCAGCCTGATTATTATGTCATGTATCATGTCTTCATATTTGATTCATTCATAGCATACCTAGAAGACAAGTGGAAATATACCGCCATGCTTACTTACTACCAAGTTGACAAATGCTGTGTTTATGAACATCACTTAGTGACAATGAACGCAATATAAACTCTAAAAAGCACAATGTATAGGATCATCTCAAAATAGGTTGGCTGCACTTCAGGATTTGTGTGTTGAAGACTGATGTCGGTCTTAAGCCCACGAGATCAGAGCCAACATGGACACGTGTACCGATCCACCTAGTTTATGCTGTATCTGAGCAGTTATCTATTGTGCAATACACATGCATAGAGTATCAAATCCCTGTAATGATATCCAATAAATAAAGCACTGAGGTCTAGGTTTAGGAGAGACGTTCTATTACACATTAGCCAACAAATTCGTGTATTAAAACTCGAAATCATTAGTTCATAAAGAAAGAGAATACTTCGTCTATCTAACATATATATTGAATAAGATTGATAAATAGAATGGCCTCATCATGGACGTTCGTGAACACCTCTGAGTGGCAGGCATAGCAGTAGGGGAACAACTGTAAACATGCAGCATACGTTGTCAATAGGATCTCACACTGAGCAAATTTACCCCTCTTGACAGAAATGATTGGTTAGTGCTTGAAATGTGATATAGAGGTTCCATGAAGGTGCTGTCGGCTTCTTATTCTCCCCTTAATGCATCTGCTCTAAATTATAGATTACCAGATTCATTCTTTTCTGATTAATTCATCAAGGAAATTATGAAGGTATTAAATTAGAAAATGAATCTAACAAACACTCTGTACAGGCACCCTATGTATTCATAACGAGACTAATGTTTGTATTCTTGTTTTCAGATATTCGGATTTTACTCTTGCTGATGACGGTTTTTGGGGGATGCTTTGGTGAGTACAATTCTCTTTTAAAATTCTCTTGATTGCCTTTGAAACATGTTTCTATTGCAGATGACCATATGTTTACGGGTTCGTCTATGCCGCGGAAATCTATTAATCCACCTCTCTATAACGATATCTCTATAACTGTCTACATTAAATCAGCATTGGGGTAGGGGAATAGCCCTGTATACAATCACATGTCACTGACTACCCTATATTAGTATTGGGGTAGTGGAAGTAGCCTTGTATATACTTATCTATAATTGAATACCCTAACTCAGTATTTGGGTAGTGGGAGTAGCCATGTAGCTACGAGTAGGCATATCTATAACTGCCTACCCTAACTCAGTATTGGGGTAGTGGGAAGGGGGTAGTCCTGTACCAATGTATATAACTGACAACCCTAAACCAGTATTAGTACAGAGCTGATGGGTGTAGTGGTGTAGGTAGCTGGCTAGGTGACAGCCTACCACCTGGAGGAGGCGGTGACCTGCAGGAGTTTACACCACTATAGCGGCCAGCTGCACGCCATGCCTGTCTGGGTGTGGGGAATGTGCAGATTGGTGATCTGATGGAGCTGTGGCCATTGGGAGCAGGTCCTGCTCCATGCCCAGGCTGAAAAGGAAGAAAGGAGATGCTCAGCTATAATGTGAGATACTTTATATATGTCTACGTCATAGATTATCAACTTTAGCCAGGCCCTTTTCCACATCCCCGACCATTGATTGTTGAGAAGTTACAGAAGTCAATCAAAGGCTAAAGAAACGGGAGAAGATGCCAACTCGGCGACGGCAGTAAGCTAAATTAAGAGGTATATGTAGAGTAGAGAGCAGAAGGCGTCTCATGGTCTGTAAGCAACTAAATAAAGGTACAAGTAGAGAGAAGAAGGCACATCATGGTCTGCAGCTAGCTCACTAAATGTAGAAGTAAAGAGAAGAAGGCAATCATGGTCTGCAGCTAGCTCACTAAATGTAGAAGTAAAGAGAAGAAGGCACATCATGGTCTGCAGCTAGCTCACTAAAGGTAGAAGTAAAGAGAATAAGGCACATCGTGGTCAGCAGCTAGCTCAGAAAAGGTACACGTAGAGAGAAGGCAATCATGGTCTGCAGCTAGCTCACTAAAGGTAGAAGTAAAGAGAATAAGGCACATCATGGTCTGCAGCTAGCTCAGAAAAGGTACAAGTAGAGAGAAGGCACATCATGGTCTGCAGCTAGCTCAATAAATGGACAAGTAGAGAGAAGAAGGCACATCATGGTCTGCAGCTAGCTCAATAAATGGACAAGTAGACAGAGGGGAAGGCATGTCATGGACCACATCCAGCCTACCACAAGGAGTCAACAATGTGGAGTGTTGCCCCATTCTGCACTCTGCTAGTGTGATGAATGTAAGCAGGTGGGTGTGCGCCCTTGGCTGCTGCCGCCGGCCATGGAAGCAATGAGACATAAACACAGGTGTCAGTGATAGTGACTGCCCCGCCCCAAGGTATGCCACACCACTGGGGTCTGTTCCTTAATCCTTTCTTATCCTGAAATAGTGTTTTAAAAGGTTGGTTTGTTGTACTGGATGTTTTGCCACCATGCAGTGAGCAAATATTAACATGTGGTATGTTGTTCTATTCTTGGAAGAAAAAGGGTATTTTGAAACTTTTTAAAAGGTAATAAAGCTAACAGTTCTGCATATGAACCGTTTGAACCATGTACATTGTTAGGTTAATGATGATGCGTGCAATAAGTATAGGTAATGTGACGTTTCTGGACAGTTAGATTGTACAGCTGTTGTGATTCTATGACAGGAGACATTTGAAGCATGTATTTGATGAAGATTATCCAATATATCATCCTAGGCTACAATACTTGAGTGGAAAAGAGCAGCAGTAATTAACCTTTTCTACATAATCCATCAAAGCGGGATGTATGTTGGATACACTCCTGGAGCCTCGAGTGAATCTCATTGATATAAGCCGAGGCCGAATATATGATATTGTCTCTCAGCTATCAGGAGTATTATATCCAGTACATATAATTATAACATTATTGTGAAACAGCCCCTAGACAAACGCTATAGGAGAGCAGGCACTGGCTTACAGCTTCAACGTGTTTATTCTATGAGAGTGTTCTGGCACAAAACGCATCCTGTATGAAACTTCACACCTTGGTGTTGTTGCACTAGTGTGATAAAGGGGAAGGTGTTTTATTTTAGTATGCTTTCTTCCTCAATTCACACGTTTATTATTATGTCTAACAGTTATCCGATCACTCTCCCTAGAAGTCGTATACTTACGTACATTGTATCTGTCTTTAGACTGTTTTAGACTGTTTTTAGACCATTTAATTTAATCGTTTTAGATATATTCATTTGTTCAGACCTTTGTCCATTTTCGTCTTTCTCCAATTGTGTAAGTGTACATGTCCTTCATCTATATCTAAATTCGCAGGACAGTTACATATTGTGTACTTGAATGCAGAACTAGTCTAATCAGGCATTATTGTTGATAAGAATACAGGCAGGTCTTGTAGAATAAGTATTTGGGTTGCTTTAACAATAATCAGCGTTTTGACCCAGCCAAGATAAGAAATGTGTGTTTCACTTCAGGGCAGAAGATTCAGGCTGGGTAGGTCGGGTTTGAAAACGAAGTAAACTATTAGTATAGGGATGCATAGACTGATGATCAGCGGACCGACTGCTCACTTACAAAATACCGTGTTGACTCACATAGTGACCCTGTCAGATTCAATTCCTTTTTTTTCAATTTAAAAGTTTATTATACTGAGTAAGTTTTATACAAATCAACGCAGCTACTAGTATCAACATATATATTGACTGAGAACTAACCATATTTATCCCTCCTCCTTTTTATTACAATTACAGTAAAATTTAATTATAAGGAGGGTGGATAGAAGTAGCAGACGGTTATAAGGTGCAAATTTGCCATGCCACCTTTTTCCCCATAATTTTCTATAGTTAAGAAACCCTAATAGAAGGAGCAATCCTCATCGAAAAATCGTTTAAAGGGGCCACTTTGTTATCACAAATGGGATATTTTCTCTATATAATTACCTGTTCTTTCTGCTTCTAGAAAGTTAGGAAAGCTAGAATTTATTACTTCTTTTTTTGGGAAGGGGGGGGTATAACTCACCTTCTCTCCTTCCTTCCTTCCTTCCTTCCTTCCTTCCTTCCTTCCTTTCTTCCTTCCTTCCTTCCTTCCTTCCTTCCGTCCTTCCCTCACCCCTTCACCCCTTTATTTCTTGCGTCCTTCGTCACTTCTTATGTTCCTTGTAGGTTTTCTACAAATTAACGCAGCTAATAGTATCAACATAATTATAGATTGACTGATAAATAACCAGCAAATAACCATAGCAATCCGTCCTTCTTTTTATTATCATTATCACTTTTCTTTTGGAGGGGGGGGGTATAATTCACCTTCTGTCCTTCCTACCTTCCCCCACCCCTTAATCTCTTTATTTCTTGCGTCCTTCCTCACTTCTTTTGTTCCGTCCTTCTTTCCTCTCTCTCTCTCTCTCTCTCTCTCTCTCTCTCTCTCTCTCTCTCTCTCTCTCTCTCTCTCTCACTCTCTCTCTCTCTCTCTCTCTCTCTCCTCTCTCTCTCTCTCTCACTCCCACCCACTCATGTCCACGCCTATCCCCGTTATCCTCAGGTTACAGTGGCAAGGGTATAATAATACTGACCTGCGAAGGCGAGAGCTAACATAAATATGGAGGGGTGAAGCTAAATCTGAAAGGAAGCCAATAACTCAGCGTGATGAATTACTCTGTATGGGAGCTGCTCGGACCAGCTCAATGACTGTTATAGCTGACCTAGTTCTGCCTGAGTGCTCACTAGGTGCTATCAGCAAAACTAGGTCACATCTAAGCACAACTGGGTCATTCTGATAAGTCCTTTGTACCCTACACCCCTGGGGCCAGCTGCACAGAGAGCAGGGGTATATTGGATCATGAGTTATGAACTGCCATTGTGGCCTTTGATCTGGGTCTACTGTGTGAACCACCAGTTTGAACCTTTCAGACTTTACTAGGCCCTACAGATTGGCACAGATACTCTGCTCGAGACTGGACTGTAAAGCAGAAATATGATATGACACACGCTAGAATTGCGATTGAACAGCAGCTGATATGTATGCACTTTACAAGATCTATCCATATATACTGCAGGTTCACTAACTCCACAACTAATACCACACAGTCTGAAGTTACAAAAAGAAAAAAAAGCCTGGCCACCTTTAACATGGGGTATATCGGTAGATGAGGTGATAAGGATAGGGGAATGAGCTACTTACTATTCACCAGCGATGTTACGTGGGAAAGCGATGTTACGTGGGAAAACGGGGGGAGGGGATGATGAAGGAGTTAGTGTGAGTGGTGGTGTCCAGGAATTGAGATAGGGGTTGTGGGCCTGTGAGAGCTCAGGGTTATATGGGTTGTCAGGAGTTGGCGCCTGGACCTGCTGTGAACCCTGGAGGACCTGCTTCGGACCTGCTGCTCTGGTGGCCGGGAATAGAGGCTTAAGGATCAGGCATGGAGGCTGGTATAGGCCTTCTTGTTGGGTACACTGCACTAGAATCTGGAGCTCTAAGCCCCATACTTAGGAATTAAGGGGTTGTCTCATGAGCTAATGCAAGGGCTTCGGGCCTGAGGCTTGGGGTAGCACACCTTAAAGCTGAGGGTGGGTGCAGAGGTGAATATTGGGTGGTGGTGCAGGTGCCTGGGTCTCAGGCCTGGCTGGGGTCGGGTGTTGTGTGTTTTCACGCCCCCGGAGAATAACCATATTACTGCCAATCGGTGCAGCTGCAAGGGGTCGGGGTATAGAGCTGGTTGATGGGGAGTATACGGGGATAGCTAGAAGGGGCTGGGAGGCAGGGAGGCAGGAAATCAGTGGTAGATCCAGAATTTTGAAAACGGTAGGGGACACTATAGGAAAGTTATAATAGAAAAACGAAGGATTTCTCTCTGAATCCGCCACTGAGGCTGGGAGGAAGGGAGGTAGGGAGACAGACCAAGAGGCCTGAGAGGAGCATGGGTAAAGAGGGTTTAACGATAAGGCTTAGGTTGAGGCGAAAAGTAGGATGGAAGAGTTGGAAGTAAACTGTATTACTTCCTGTTCTTTAAGTGCTTTTGTCAAAAGGATGGACCTATATTTGAAGCATGCGAGCGTATAGGTATAGGGGAGTACGCTGTACGTGCGGAGGAGAGGAGGGAGGGGAGGAGAGCAGAGGGTAGGTGGTAAAGTGGAAGGGAGTCAAGGGTATCGGGTCGTGCTGACTGACCAGCAGGTCTCCCACATATTGGTCCAAGTGAGTGAGCAATCGTAGCTATGTCTACTATCATTGCCTCATACATCACAGAGGTGGCCGACCCGCCACCACCCTGGCCGGCCCCGTGCCTCCTGTGTAGGACCAGGGTGGGAGGGAGTGTGGGGGTGATGGGGGAGTGTATAGGAATGTGGTAGTGTGTATTGGTGGTTTTTGCAGCCTTCCATTCCCTGCACACACACAACCTTAAACCAATGTCTGCTTCATGCTGTATCTACAGATACTGATGTATACACCGTACACATGACTAAACGATGACTTGGTCCCTAGGAAATCTATATGACTCATGTAATGTTCTTTTCCTGCAAAGTATACATACGCATTATTCAGCCCTATCAACGTATACCTGACCCCCCCCCCCCCCTAACCTCGCCCACAGTATAGTATTCTAGTGTTTGTCATGGTACACAAAGACAAAATGTGTATGTGAGTCATTGTCGCCAAAACGAGCACATCTTTCTTCATGTGGAAGTTGGTGGTAATAATGGCTGGAGGCAGCGATGACCCGCTACAAACGGCCATTTTCACCTACTACTCACAGTCACAGTGCGGACTCACAGTACTTTACTGTACAGTCTCACCAAGTTCAATGACCTACACCGTGTCCAAACTTAGATGCCCAAGGCTTGCTGCCCCTCTAGAATGACTCCTGGTGGAGCGAGCACCACTACTCTAGATCTGGGCTTTATGTAGGGTGGATTGGGGCTTAAAGTAGCTGGAGTAGTATAATCACAGTTATGTGCATCATCAGTGCACCTGTGTATTCACCACACCCGCTGGACCGTAGCTATTCTGTATCTAAGACTTCTAACACAGGCAGGGGTTTTTACATTCAAAATGTAGAAGTATTACATTAAAACTGCCGAATGTCATCACTGAAGAAAAATTATTTTGCCTCATGACTAGTATGATTCTGACCATCTCTAAAAGATCTATGTCTGTCACCTTCTCCGATGAATTGGATTTAATGGGGGCAATGGTTTCTTTTAGGAAATCTGTAAAACATTTTTCAGAACTAAATCATACATGGGAAATTTTAGCCTCAATGGATGTGTGAATGATCCCTGAATGGGGTAGTCTTCCAATAAATATATCTATAGCTTTTTTCATATTGCTGAAACGAGTAAGACAAAGAAAACTATTTAATTATGTCCCCTTCCTTCTTTCCTAAATAGCATGATAGTGAATAACAAAGCTGATGATCACAGTTCAAAACAGGAGCGGGGTCCTCCATAAAAACAAGGAGCAGGGTACTTTATGTGATCTACGTCGTATACAATGTATTCCATACATACTTAGTGTCCATGGCCACTTCCCATACATGCATAGGGCGAGCTGCTCATGTCCCAAGCTCATCTGATCTGCGGCGAGCACCTCAGGTGGTCCACATGCCTGGAAGCTCGTTAATTATCTCCCTTGTCCCTGCCACTAATCATGTGCTGCCGCATACCTGCCACCACGACTATCACGTCTCCACATTGTGAGCACGGATCTCCGGTAGCTAACCCTTTAAAGACAGCATAGCGCTTAAATGCACTTTACCATGCATATTGTCGCTATGATGCATTACATGCACCCCTGGTATCATACCGACCCCATATGGGGTTCCAACACTTTTAAATGGTCGACGAGCTGCATTAACATTGGCGAGTTACGCACCCGCGCTGCGTGGGTGCATCATGACGACAATGGCCAATCCCATGCATGACGCTTTTCAGAGCTATCATGTCGATCATAAAAATTAAGGGCATGTATGGATGTAACCTCCGAGCAGTAGACAAACAATATTTCGGGTTAGGTTTAATTAAACGCATTTAACATGAGTATAATTACACAAACTAACCTCTATATCTCTAAACTGAAGGTAAGAATAAAAGTAAATCCTGCTTTTACCATGATGGAGCCACACGTCCCTAGTGTGTAAGAGCTGCTCGTTTCGGTTGGCGCCATGTGAGTAGCTCGCCCAAGCCCCGCAGCTCCCCCTATGGAGACGCTCAGTATTGGGCTTAGTCACGTGTCCCCTCTAGTTCCCTTTTACGTCACCAGGAGGCCAACTTGGGAGGAAACTGTGACGATTTTACACTCTAAGAACAGTGTGTTACGTTTACACACTTATTAACACGCTTTTCTGCAGCCACTTTTAACACACATTTTGGTTTAACACTATATGCACTAAACACTCTTTGTCAAAAGTGTGTTGATCTCAAAAGTGTGTTGCAAATTTGTGTGTATAACTCCTCATGCATGTTCCCGCAACACACTGTTCTTAGAGTGTAATTGAACGAAAATCCTACAGGGAAGATGGTGACCCTCATTGCAGAATCCATGCAGGCATGATCATAATTTTATATATTGGTCTCTATATCCCTAACCGTTAGTGTGAGGAAGGAGGGGGCTCGTTGCCCACGGTATTATTTAGATATATAGGACTTGGATGAAAGGAAACACACAATGAGTACAACATCAGAGTGAAATTGGCTTAGAGTACATGTATAACACATTTTTATCCTACAATCTATAAATTGATATTCCGAGACTAATTTCTATCCTAAATCTAGATTATATTATCATGTGTAGACTATAGATCTGTGTAAATCAAACCAGGAAGCATAAGTGACGGCGATATCAAGCGGGAGTTGTATAATAAGCAAAGATATCACAGCACAGAGATTAGACCTAATCCAGCAGCTGGCATAGCCCCCTGCATTGAGAAGGTGATTTGGAACGGCCCATACCTTCTTGGCTGTCTGCTGGGAGATTAGACGTGCTCGGGCTGGAAATCTTGATTCAAGTTCAGAAAGGGCGTGTATGTTCACGTCGTTGGCTGATCAGATACTAGTAGTTCAAACATTCTCATATTTAAGGTACGCTTAAGTCCATTTACAAATGTGGCTGTATGTTTACATGGTCCACTCAGCACATTCTCCTACTGTGGGTGTAAGTCAGATATGATATGCGTGACTAGCTACATGAGTGTTATAAGCCTTGGACAATGGTAATTATCCACGGCTGACTGCCTTGGACAATCACCCTGTCCTTGGCTTATATCACTCTTACAGCAAGTCATTGTATCATATCTACCAATTACAGTAGCCAGCATGTCTTCACTTCTCTGCCAGAGGGCACAGTCCCCACAGTCCAGATCACCTGCAAGATGAGGGCCCAGCTCCTACCACCACGCCTTTCACGCCATAGTTGCTAGGCCCACGTTTAGCCAGGTAGGCTGTCTAAGTTGGCCCAAGATGTACTATCATAATGTTATTGTCATAGCTAGATGTATATTACATATCATATGATTGTATAGTTCCCGATGTACCTTTATATAGACGTTCTGGTAGAATGACATGGGCACTGCCATATGTATGTTCACACACCAGCAAGGTCTCAGAAACATCTACTGAGCACAGGAAACTTGAATATGAAGCCCCTCTCAATAGCACAGTTTGCAGTCCACTTAAAAGGAAGGGGCCATATGCTTTGAGTTTTAACATCACATGTCAAAGACGCATTCCTACTCCACCAAGGACTTCTTAGACTTAGGCTAGTCTACTGAGCAGACACCGGCAGTGATTTGGTACCCGGGCTGTTAGCACGCGAATAGGGCAAGGTTTGCCGACTGCAACCAATGCCAGCAGCCAGATGAATAAGTGATGTATCAGTATTTTGTCTTTTTACTACACAAGCCCTCTGCTCAGCACTAGCGTTGCTGATCCAGACCTCTGATGTTTGGCCACGATTACAGAGGGTAAAACATGAGCCAGGCAGCGGGGCAGGCTGTAGCAGTGCAAGCAGAGTCTAGTAACAACCCACCTCTTTTTGTCTGGGACCCTGTCTTAAAGGTGAAATGCTTGCTGCCCCTCCAGTATAACAGTCGTAGCCGGGCGTTATGGAGGAGGTGGGGGTTTTAGCCGTTTAGCCATACATACATATACATACATACATACATACATACATACATACATACACACATACATACATACATAAATACCTACATACATACGGAAAGTCTCAGACTCCCAAAAGCCACTGCCTTAAAAACTTCTCTCTTGATCTGACAGAAGGGGCTAGGGTTACATGGGTATGGTGGGTTGTTTGTATGCAGTGGTGCAGGCCGGGGTTTAGGAAGGGAATTGTCAGGGGTGGCTGGGACTCTAGCATTCTGATCAGATGTAAAGGAGCGCCTGCCACCAGATAATAACTACTCCACACTTAGTCCAAAATATATGGTCATTACAGTTATACACCTGTGTTTAATCCAATGTCCAAGGTTTAGTGGAAGACCAGGGTGTTTATATGCCTCTTGATGGCATGGGTTACCTTAATTTTAATGAATTCAATAAATCAATTATGTTGATGATTGCCGCACTTCAGTAGTAGAACAAAGACAGAATAAAAAAACAAAGAAACTAGGAGAAACTATCTTGGTTCTCTGTCTATATCATTTATTGTCAACTTGAATGCAAAGACATATAGTAAATTATACTTGGTGCCACCGTCATTACATCCACATGTTATGTTGTCTTCCTAAAACTGCTACAGTATCTAAAGATAATTCAGTAAAAGGCCTCCCCCGCCTGCCTTCCCTGGATACAGCATACCCGTCGGCCACGTCTTATGGTGGTCTGGTGAATGCACAGATTGATGCCAGAGTTTCCGCAGTGAATCTCCACAACAAATGCCGATGGTAGACTCCATACTAAACTCACATAACTGCATCATGGCCTCGTTGATTAAGGATACAGTATTATAGCCTTGCTGTAGGTAATGTCCTGTTGAAAGCGCCTCCTGATAGGAAGTGCGGTGCAGGGGTATATACGCAGCGGCTCAGGACCATCCAGGAAGACAAAAGAGGACATCACCCATTACTTGGGATATATACACGGTGTATGATAGGTCTCTTTCACATCCACCAGAGGGTGTACAAGGGTGTGCCTCATGGTCTATAAGGGTGTCGTTCCTTCTTGCTTTTATAATCACTAGCTATAGGGATACCATTTGGTAGCATTTGAATGGACCTCTATCGAGCACTATGTAGTACACAAAACCGACTTGGGGATTGAGGGGGATCTATGCATTGTGGAGTGGGTGAAGTGAGAATGGGGGGGGGGGGGGGGGGTGTAGGCTGTTGAAGAATGGATACAATCTATTTTCTTCACAACAATATCTAAACATCATTTGCAATTTAACCTATACATATCATATGGATATGTAGTCAGTGCCTCATAATACACATAAATGTATTGGTGTATCGTATATACAGTGAATTTAACTTCTGCTCCAGGACAATGACGTTTTACATTCCAAAGCCTCCCTATTGGCTATTCCTATCCTGAGGGTAATACAGTTGTCGTGTCGGAATATTGGACATCAACACAGTAGCACTTGGGTAATGTCAAAAATCAGACATGCTGTCCATAAAATGTAGAGTAGTGCCTTGAAGGTCTCATGATATATCACCTCGTCAGAACTAACCCCAGCAACCATCAATGACGTCATCATGGGCGGCTGAGTGGCGCTCCGAGTGAGTATAGCAGGTACTAGTTCTATAATCCCTCTGCTTATATCTTCCAGCTGAAGACTAGATGATCAAAGGGCTAGGATTGTTTTTCTTCTATCCCTCTGTTTTAACCACCGGAGGCTGTTTTTCCAGTTTTCCCCCATCATCTTAGGAGTGGCAACTCTAGTACATGTAGATGAAAAGCCGTTCAGGTCAACAAGTGTACATCTTTATTAGCCGGGGCAACAGGAAATGTATCTGAGGAGTCTTTTCTTTAAGTATAATGAAAAACACTATAAGGCTTCAAACAACAACAAAAACCGCTAAATGGCATATATGGTAGTGCATGATATAAAGCGGTTTTTTCTAAAGCGTTTGCTAACCTTGAGGTGAAACTACTCAGTCAATTAATTCTAAATGAGACGCTATCAATAAAAGCGGATGCAACGAGTTCAAAAAGTGTGCACAATCAATGGAGAAGGTCGAAATGAAGATTAGATTATGAAAAGCAATACATAAAAGGTAGTCCTTTGACCAAAGTCATTCAACCGGTCTAAAAGGGGTATATCCTTTATTAGATTCCTATCTGGAACTGAGGTTAGAGAACTATGGGACATGTGTACATGTACTATAAAAGTGATTGTAAACATGTATAGCTTACCACAGTGGTTTTGGCAGAAATCAATAGGTATATGAATAAAACATCTTAGATTTAGAATCTTACCCTGTGCTCATGGTGCTTCTCTAGATGTAGGCTATAATTGTACATCCTGCAGTATACTTTAGCTTGTTCACAAGTGTACTCTGAAGTAAAATAGAGCAGCTGTACACATACCAATATCTTAACTCATTATGGAGCTACAAATAATAGGTATCATACTTTATGGCACCCCAGCCTATGCGCAGGAAAAATGGGGGTAGAGAAGCACCAAGAAATACCTGAACACTATATTTGACTATATTTTTAGGCTCAGTTGGACTGCCACAATACTGTGGTATACACTATGAGGTATACTCATGTGTTACAGATACTCAGTACCGAGGGATTAGAAGAGCCAGACAGAAAACTTTGAGTAAGACATCAGACTTCTCTAATAGCATCAACTATGGAGGGGCCCTGACAGAGTCTCTCCCCCACCCTCTGGGGTTATCCCCTGTGCCTCATCCTTATCAGGTGTCTGTTCCCCAGGGGCGGCTTGGACCTGCTGGTGTCTACCATATTGCCCACGTGTCAGGCTTAGGGAGTGCTCATTCTTTTAACAAGAGGGGTGAATTTTCTTTCTTGGTGCCCCCCCCCCCCCCCACACACACACCTCTGCCGAATTATATCCTACCAGAAACGATTGGAAAGTATTACTAGAATTTGCATGCTTTACCTTCTATTAGCTGATTAGCTTACTCTTACATATAAACTCCGGGACACCCATTTCAAGTACCGGGTAAGTGAATAAGCGAATCCCCATACAGCCCTACCCTTCAATCGTGATGAAGTCTCCCTGACCCCCCCCCCCCCCCCCCCCCCAAAAAAAAAAAAAAAAAAAGGACAACACCTTTCCCACACTTCAGCTCCCTAAGTGACATCCAGTATCATGGCCTGCACCCAACAGCATTGTGTGCAGTGCCAGGACCCCTCTCTATTCACCAACACCCTATGGGCCTACTACATGTCGACATTCTGCCACCCGGCGATACCCAGCTCTCTTGCGCAGCTCTCTTCGCGCCCTTTCCGCCTGGAGCTTGTAGCCCGTGCGCGTGACCAGCGCAGGGTCTGTCAGGCCTGCTGGCCAACGAGGAAAAGCTTAATGCTCTCTTTGCCCCCCTCCACTACACACACGCACGCGCTCTCGCCCCAAGGCTGCCAACTCACCCCTTCCTGCCCCTTCGCCACTGCCCTGTCTGCAAGTGACCATTAATTCCAGCTTTGAACCTGAAAGTCGCCTTAAGCACCCGCTACCTACTCGGTCCAGCTGCCTCCATGCAATAGGGCCTACACAAATTCTGATTGGCTGTTCACTGTATCCTCAGAGTCCTCGGCAGCGAGTGGTCAGCGCTGCCAAATGTGTAATTGTTGCTTACCTGGCAGAATGATGAACATGGCAAACGGTGTAGCTTAAGGTATTTCTTTTTTATTTTAGATACATGTATGCTCAATACATGCAGAGCGACAATTTAACAGTTCATAAAGGGTTTCACTTATGGGAAGTGACCCCCCCCCCCTTCTTCCTGTTTACCACACCACCTTTATAGAGGAACCCTACATGGGCGTCGTCTAGAACTGTACTACTGGCATTATTGTATTGGTCCGTATAAGCGCCGGGGCACGTATTAATGTATATGCCATTACCCCAGGAGCTTTATATGATACCAGGATAATGCGTCATTTGAGACTAGCCCTTATTTGGGACCCCGGCGTTTATACGAGCCAATGCAATGTATACCTAGAATTCATACTTAGCTCTTGGTGTCGTCTGTTCTTTTTTGTGGTCGTAGTTTCATGGAGGAAGAATGACTTATGTCACCTTGGACGTGACGTCACGAGGGGGAGGGTAACCATGACGACCACCTAATCACCCGCTAGGTGTCTCTGCCTTAACGCTCTGCTGGTACCAGCCGTGTTTACAGCGAACCCCGTCGGGTACCAGACGCCCGCCCGGCCACCATAAATTTACACCTTTGGGGGCTGGAGGGGTCTTCCAGTTGCCCGGCTTAATTTCACAAATGGAGAAGGGTCCTGGTGGTGGCAAGATGTTCATGTTTTTAGAAGAACATCCAGATATTATTAGAATTGAAATCATAGAATTACTAGTTAGTTAAAGTGCCATTCTTAACAAGGCTCTATACGGTCAATACATTTACCTGTCCTAGGACTATTAAGGTCAAATAAAGAGTGACATGGTGGTGGTTAGTTAAGCCTTAATTTTGGTCTAGACACATGATAACATGATGATCTATGGAAAGTTAAAAGCTCAGCATTATAAAGGACCATGGTGCCTGGCTACCGGATTTAGTATAATTTAATTAAGTGGATGTGACTTAATGCATGCACTCAGAAATGTGCACTTTGGGCTTAAATTTGCCAATTACATCGAATACTACAAAGCAAGAAGCAGATGAAAAAATAGGTACAATTGGAAGGAATTGCAAATGTGAAAATCTAAGATGCCTGCACAACCATGCAAGTCCATCTCTAAGCGATTAATATCGCCCGGGCCTTTAAACACCCCACCCCTGCCTTCAGGCGGGGGACTCTGCTTGTGGAGGAGCTGTAAATAAACGTTAACAACATCAAATTTCAAGCATGGAATTCCAAAGAGACATTTGATCCTATTTTACGACCCCGGCCGGCTGGCTGGGCCGCTAGTTTTATATCAATATTGCGGGGTTTATCGCTGCCCACTTTGCCGCCTGAGACGAGGCTCAGACAGACAGGTCGATAAGGGCAGTCACCACCCAGGGTGGCGGCTATAGTGAGATATGGCTGTCCTACCACCACCCCTGTTCACACCATATGGACATGGTGGTCTTAAGCCTAATTAAAGATGTTATAAAATATTGGTAATATTCTTCCTCATTTTATTGGCACATGTGCATTCAAAGGAGGTAGGGGATTCATGACCATGTGTACTGTGGTTGTCTTCTAATTGGCGGTTTACGATAAGATTCAATCATTACCATATTGAGAGAAAAAGGGCACATATATACCCAAACACACATGGAGGCTCTTTCAGAACAGACTCGTCAGTCGTCATATTGCGATTTTCGTCAATATTGCAATATTCGCAATTGACGAGGGTATTTGTAGATTACATTAATTTTCTATACATTTGTAGAGGAAATCTTGTGAAATAGATTTTACTATTGGTTGTAAAACAGGATTCGTCACCTCACCATTTCCCTACGACCACGGCAGTTGTTCTGAATGAGCCTCCAGGAGCAACATAGCTGATGCCAGGGGAGTGGTCATTAATTATAGTAGCGAAGAGGGGCGGGGGACTGAAATCTCACGTGGAGACCGAACATCTGTAGCGCCAGCCCCCTTCTAGAGCACACAGAATACATATGGGGAGGGGCCCTTCGCCGAAAGCAATGTAAAAGTAGTGCATTGGCATCAATATACTGGTATGTATACCGAATCGGCTCCAGTGGTATACTGCCTTAAACCCCCACCTACCCTATATAAAGGTTATAAAGAGCTAGGGAGAACAAGTTGTGGGCCATTAACTCACACTACAGCTCCCAGCAGCGACCATACCACTATTATCACCAAATGATCCAGTTTGCGAACCTGCAGACGACATTTCTTTCTCATTACTATGCTATCTACACAGGTCGGTGTCTGTTTGAATATAAACATACCCTTCAGTTGGTGCCTCTCTGTACTCCTACCCCCCCTTCTGCCTCCCACCGCCCCTCTCCCCTCTGGTGCGGACCTACACAACACTCCCCTACCCCTGCCAATCCAACTTCCGGTGCCGCCGTCTGTTGCCCTGGTAACAGGGACGCCGCTGGCCTTAACCTGATTACCGGCGTCCACTGTGTAAGGACGTATAGACATCCACGGGACGCAGCCCCTATACTGAAGGTAACAGTAGCCGCAGTCCGGCCGTAACAGATTGTAAAACCTTGTGTGAGGTCATTATGACAGTTGATATACAGCTGATTACCTTAGATGGCGCCGCACACACCGTAACATACTCTATGGTAAGGACTCAGTGCCCTCAAGTGTGTATGTAACTAGTCGGGGTAATCGCCTGCTGTGCATGCGTTGTAACATGCCAGATCCCTGTCTGGAATCAGAACCACAGTCCCTGTAGCCTCTAATACCCCGAGCCATACCGGCTGAGGTCCATTCCTGTAATAGCATTACGCCAATCGATCAAGATCTATCATACGAGCCAATTGTGGTCAGCTTGAGACAAGAACGTCCCTTTACTTCATTCAAGCTGGCAGTGGGCACACTGTGACAGACCTCCAGTTCCTACAGGCAGGCACTGTGACACCCTCCGGCTGACATGTAAAACAGAACCACAGCCCTGCATCGATCGCACGCCAAAAGTCACCACAAATTGTCGTCTGCTTTGCCTCCCGCAAACTCTTAACGCGGCGTCTGCTTCTGCTGCCGCCCGCCAGGGGTTGTCACGTGACACAGCATTTTTTTTGTTCTTAGAGAGACGCCGTCACCATATTGTGCCTGTGCTTTTTCTCGTGGTCCTTTCCCGAGATGACGTGACCCCATGTCACAACTGGTGACGTTTCAGCCCTGCAGCGCTGTTTGGGAAGTTTTGGGGTGCAGTGTAGGATGGGTAAAGAGGGAGGACGTGCGGGCGGGGGTTGGACGTGTTATCATGACGTAGATCCTATCAGTTCCGGTTGTCATTGTCGCATCAGCCAGGTGCCGTTTAGGGAAACGTACATGTACACGTACGTCAGGCACGTACTCGTCACACCCGCGTGACAAACGTGTGTCGATGGCAGAGGTGGCGGTGGTGCGCTAGTTCCCGCCGCAGGGATCTAGCCGGCGCGGTGACGTAGGGTTGACGTAGTGACGCTTCATCATCAATCTGTGCGTGACGCTATGCTGACGTAAGACCCAGTACGTCACGGGAGACGTCTCATTCAGCTAAAAGCCAGCTGAGGTTGATTGGTGGTGACAGACGACGGAGGATGTGGGCGGGTGGTATGGAAAGGTATGTGTTCTTGGAATGGGCAGGGGAGGGCGAGGGTGGAGGCGGTGGGGGAGTGGGGGGGGGGGGGGGGGGGGGGGCAGGCCGAGGAGGGCCCTGGGGGAGTTAACACACACCCGGCACGTTCTCCCTCCAGCCGACTTCTAACACCTACTGCCTTAAACCCGAACCAGCCAAAGCTTTTTTCTTGAGAGTGTCTGTACTGATGTAACACGGCAGCAACCACCCATTGTAATATCATGCTCAAATCCTTTTTTGGACGCTTTCTATTCTAAATTGACCGTCCTACAATTGCCTTATAACCATGGTTATTCAACGACTATTAATGATACAATATAGAGTTACATATCCATCAGACCATAGTAGTAAGTAGTATACGGACAAGTACTGGGCCTCTATAGGGGGGTATACCCACAGATTTGAGCGTGTCGCCAGGTCGATCTTTAGCAAAAGGGCCGTGTGACTGTGTAGGTTTTTATGTATATAGAACATACTAGGGCCTTATAAAGATGTCTGTGTCCGTCGATTTTTATAAGGGCCGTGTCGCTCGTGTCGATTTTTAAAAGGACCGTGTCACCGTGTCGCCCGTGTCGATTTTTCAACCATATAGAGGCACAGTACCTGGCCATTTAGCGTATTATAAGTAGCATATGGAAAGTGACGTATTCATCAGGCAATTTAGAGTAAGTAGTACATGTGCATGGAAAGTGACCTGTTCATCAGGCCATCTACAATCTATGGTAAATAGAAATTGACTTATCTGTCTACGGAATCGGTATATGGATAGTAATACATTCATAACAAGCAGTACAGAAAACAACTTCTTAACGGTTTTTTTATGTGAACAAGTACAGTGAAGGTCAGTAAGTAGTATATCAGAGGCGTAGGAAGCAAATCTTCATTGTGGGGTCCCAGGGGGGTCCCACTGCAACCAACTTTAAGTATATATTTTTATGCAGGATGTATCATATATACACACTTATATCAGATTGTATGGAAAAGAAGTATTTGAGCCCCCTCTAGTTCTGATTTGGGGTCCCGGCCCCCTCTGTCCCCACTTTTTCCTATGCGGGAAAGGGAAGGTTTGCAAATTGTGTATATCATATTACAGGTCTTGACAAATTTTTGGGGGCCCAAACATATTCACCCCCCCCTCCTCAGTGATTGGGGGGGGGGCGGCCTCCCTGCCCCCCACTTTTCCTACGCCACTGTATATTGAGAGTATTTCTTCACACCAGTCAGAGTTAGTTATGGTAAGAAGTAATAATACCGAAAGTGTAGTGTTCATCAGGCCACACAAATGGTAAGCCATCATATGATAAAATGCCATCATAGTATAGCCCAGCACTAAGCGTAGAATATCACATCCACTCATATATACAAATGTACTAGCTTATGCCGTAAGTAAAATCAAGAACGATGTTTTAAACCTCAATAAATTATGTAATATATTGTTCATATCTCTGGCTTCATTCCATGTGAACATGTTTTAACACTCGATGAGACTAGGCAGAAGCCAACACAGTGCCTTGCTGTATACTCCGATTGAGTGCTCTTGCACCATGTGATTTATTCTTGGAATTGTATTACTAGTATACATAATCATGATGGTGGGAATTGTATAGATGTTTTTTTGTTTAGACCTGGGCGTCAATTTTCGACTCCTCTCAAGCTATATCGCTGACCACCAAATTCCAATACCTAGTCCTAATGACAAACAATCTTGATCAGTGGACAGTATGGGCATTGCATTCATATTGTCGATCAAATGTAATTTTATAACATTTACAAATACTCTCACCTGTAGACGCGTATCATCTTATAAATGTATAATGATACTATACACCCTTGGCTTACGTATTGGTTACATTCAATTAAGGATACCAGTTCTCCCATTAAAGTTGCCGCACAATCTCCCAGTAGATTCTTCCACTGGGTTGTACTGGCAATACTTCCTCCTCTGCCAAAACTGAAAACTTTCCTACGCCATGATTTTGAAATAACCATGAATCGATTCAATTATTATTAAGCCTATACAATGTCGTATACCCCGATTGAGTGCTCTAGAACCATATGATTATTCTTAGAATTGTATTGTACATAATCACGATAGTGGGAATTAGTGGGCCCTCCAGAAAGTACTGGCAGTCCTAAAGTTAAAAGAACTATTATTTGTGTACATATCACCACTGCAGTAGTTGATAAGGATATGAAAGCAGACAGGTAGTATCGTATGTACCCTTTCTTCCAAAAAAGATTTCCTGAAGTCCCAGCATTTTGAGACTGCTGGGAGAATGGTTGCCACAATGAAGACAATTTGCATTCTTTCGTGACGAAAGAAATAACAAATTTTCAAGTATCAAACTCACCTCCAGGGTGGCCAGGCACCCAGCGTATCACCCGCCTATTACCCCCCCCCCCCCCCAGTCGTATAAGACACTAGCATATTAGGCTATGGGGCCGCCATTTTGACCCTTCTGGTTAGGCCCTGACTTCAGAGCAGCGCATTATGGGTGAATTTCTTATCAGTCCCTCTGTTCCAGGTATGAAAGGAGGGTTTAACCTGACAAGGAGATGGAGGTCACCCCCGGGTGTAGCCCCCGACTACCTGAAGTACCAGGATATGCTAGTCCCGTATAAGCCTCACACGATTCCCAGGTCACTGTTGATTTTGCTAATTGGCACACACGGGGGAAGAACTCCTTTACGACGGGTAGGCAGGGCGTCAGATAATGACACCTCCCTATGCTGGCACCGCGGCCTGTGACTCAATGTCATTGGGACTGAGGCACCAGTATAACACCTCCCCTCATTAAGGACGCGTGCTGACCGACCAGAGGGCCCGCGTGACTACACCACGAGATGACATGAGAGGACGTGGGGTGGCTGGTGGCAGGGTTGAGGATGACGTTGTGACATCGGTTATAGGCTGTGCTAGGTTTTTTGGAGTTGCGTTTTTTGTTGTTTCATGAGACAGGTATGGCTCAATCTCAGGCTTAACTTATAAAATACTTGCATCGATTCAAATTAAGTATATGGAATTTGTTAGATAAAAATGCCTAATTGCTTTCAAAAACACAGCTACACGATTCTCCCTTCTAAATTCACCTGAATAATCCTTCCATTTCACCCATCATATTCAAGTACTAAGTTCCTCATAATCATGTAATTCTTGTGGTTTTACCATAATAACCTTATAATCAAGTCATTTGTGTGTCATGGTGTCTCCCCTTATATCCCTCTATCGCCCCAGGCACCATCATCATGTACCACCCTCTGTCTGCGATTTATATATCTGGATATATCTCAAAGATAAAAGAAATAGCGTCAAAACGGAAGTCCAGGTTGCCTCCAGAATGCCTCCCCTCTTTAGTGGAGCCCTAGTCCTAGCGTGACTCCCTTAGGTGAGGCAGGGAGCTATGTGAATACCCTAGGTGACCCCCTTAGATAACCCAGGGAGTCACCTGGGCCCCCTTAGGCAGCCTGGGCTCTCCTGAAGAGGTGTCACGGTACAAATAGCCGACAACATTTCTGGTTCTGACCCTATTTTTCTCCTTCAGACGGGCAAAAGGTTGGGTTCTTTTGAGTGTGCAGTAATGAATGACCCCTTAAATTAAAGCTTAACACATATCTGATTTTTTTATTTGCATCCCGCATAAAAAAGTGTGTTCCGATTTTGCGCTAGTTGCCATGGAAACTGACTTACCCAAACTGGAGAAATTTTACAGGTGCCCAGCGACCTTTGACCTTGACCTTTGACCCTTCCAATCACCACCCAGGGTTACCATGGCAACAACCAACTTTTTATATTTTTTTTGCCAAGGCCTTTGGGAACAATTTGGGCCACAGATTATGTTTCTGTGACAAATTTAAGGCCTCCTACCACTGATTATATGCACAGTAGTACCGTTTTTCATTGGCACTATTTACGAGTACAACATTCTGGGGGCGAATTTGTACTGTGACACCAAGAGGGGAGTCATTCTGGGGGAAACTTGGACTCCCTTTTGACTGTGGTTCTTTTTTCTGTGCTGTGTAAATGTGGGTACACATGGGTCCGCCTTTTATTCGGAACATCCCGAGCCCAGCATCCTCTTGGTGACTTCCCTTGAAGTATTACCTCCTCTCCCTGCTCCTGCTACCCTTCCATTGTCCCCGTGTGTGTTGTAATTAACGCTACATTCATAATGAATGTTCATTGTCGTTTTTCCCATGACAGACACGTTTTTGTCCGTCCTTTCTGAAGTACTGTACTGCTTCGTTTTTACTGCACTGTGTCTGACTGTGCGGAAGCTGCGTGATTTCCAGCAAGAGACTCTGACTAGAACATTGTAGTGTTATACTGCCACTGCCTGTGGAACAAAACATACAGAAAAATTGAAAATACATCTATCCAGTTTATTTTATCCTGGTGTACATTGATACCTAATCTCATAAAACAACCTCATAGTTGATCTTCACTACTAACAGTATCATACAAGGCTAGGACACTGATAGATCAGATCACAACAGGGAACCATAATTATGTGTCTTGCGACTTGACGGTGACGTTCTGTGACGGTCTGCCGTTAGATGACGCTTGACGTCATCATTCTGTAGCTGATTATAGACGCTGTCTGGAGTGGGTGGTGACGTAGCTGCCTCTACGTCAATCTGTACGTCAGTAAGAGGCCTCAGTGTTCTATCCCCCCCCCTTACATAGTCGCGAACTTGTCAAACCATCCCTTGGTTCTGCTCAGGCTGCTGCTCATACCAGAATCACTCAATATTGCCTCCCCAACTATTCCCCGTTAATATTTCGTACTGTTTTATGGCTGCAAATATTTTGGGTTATAACCAGACAGAGGGCTATCTTGTCTCGGTCCTGATAAGCACTGCTCATCTCCAGGTACCTTTGAACCCCCATCCGCCCTATATAAAGCTTAGAGTACCGAGGCTCTCTCCACTCCAACTCTTGGTAGATGGGCCGAGAATTGTCGGCCATTAAGGGATTTTAAGGGTCAAAATGGTTGCTGACAATGTGGAGAAGGTCATAGCCGTCTACCACACAGTTCATATCTATGGTCACAACACACTGCTCTTTGCTATACAGCTGCCCTATAGAATAGAGGATAAATGATGACTACTCCATACGGTAAACCTCCCCACGCAATACCAGATCCCACGTGTATGCTAGGGTTCTGGTCAATGTGTTGGTGTCAATACACTTGCCAACTGAAGTTTGGTCCATAATTATAATACAGTGTAAGACACTCTCATAGTGGCTTACAGTGTACAGGAGAGGGTAGACAAATCAAAAATCTCTATTGTAACTAAATAACTAGTCACTGCATGCTCAGATATTACTTAATTAGGATAAAATTCAAACCTAGCTTGTTTGTACATGTAGCATCTAATTCCATTCAGCTTGTCCATATTGGTCAAGTTACCCAACTTCACAGGAGATGGTAGACATGAGTTCCCTACACTGTGGGTAATATCACTGAACCTCAGCTTGTGGAGTGTAATGACCGGAATCCCAGCATGCACGTGCCATATCCCCATACCAGGGCCCTCTTTCCCTCCACAAGCCTCCTCACCTTTTTCTAACACATCAAATACAGCTCAAGGACGCCTATAATTTCAAACTGATCGGAATGGCAGAAACAATTTGGCCTTTTCCTGCAACACTGCCAAGGCTTTCAATTATTTTCATCCATGCAATTAAGTGGGATCGTCCTACCGGTTTTCCGCCAACGAAAATTGCAGTTGGGGTCATTTGGTCTCTTTGAGGATCGGCGGGCAATGTGGGTTTAAGTGAGAATATTTGTGCATTATGTTATTCTGTTTTATAAAGACCCTTACATGCATGATCAATCCCTTGGTATGCAGTATTCCATGTGTCCTCATAGTGGTCCAATTTGTGAATTTATGGAGGAAATTAGGTACGGTTTGGGGCACTCTGATAAGGAAGCCTAAGTGTTTTTCCTGACTGCAAAGGCACCACCAAGAGACAGCCCGGAGGGTAAACCAGAGTAAGACGTTTTAAGGGGAGGACTAGAACGAGGTAGTAAGGGGAAATTGGACTTCTCCTTTTCCCCTAATTCCCTAATCGAGATACAGGAAGGGGGGCGAGAGAGGGAGAGGTGATGAGGGAAAGAGAGGCAGATATACAAAGCCTAGGGCAACGATAGATATATACAGACAGAGAAAGACAGACAGACAGGTATTATATAGGGAGAGAAGTGAGACTGGGACATGGTGACGTTGAATAGATCTGTAGTCCTCAACTTACCCTCCATACAGAAAATCTAAATGCCCCGGCCCTTAGTCTGAAGATAGTCAGAGGGACATTGGTCAGGTGTGACCAAATGCTATTCAAAAATGACTGAGGCATAACAATATAATTATGACTAATGCCTTACTTAAAAGGACTAAGCCTAAAACTCAATGGAGAAGACTAAGGTGAGTCAGCACTGACCGACCTGACAATATTAACTTACCTAGGTTGGACCCAAAAAATGACTAACTCAGTTAGGCTATAGTGAGTGATAGATTGGTCGTATATATATAGGGAGCCAAAGAATATCAGTGCAGTACAGGTACACATGGTACATATATAGTCTGAAAGAGGGAGCTGTTTCTAGCCTGTGAGAGGAGTGGTGAGTCCAGTGCCACCGCCATACAGAGGTCGGGGTGCTGAGATGAGTTACTGCCCTCAGTTGATGGGTGTAGGCGAGCAGTAGGTCGGGGGCTGGGTGAGCACCTCTGCTGCTCCCTGCTTCCCCCTCACCACTTGACCTACATCCCCCTCTACCTGTCCCGCTGACCAGCGCTGACCATTGTGTCGGCGTTTCATCAACTACACCCCCTGTTACTAAATAATAAATCAACCCGCGGACAACGCCGCGTCCTCTTATCGCCCCATGCGGACCAGCCTACTTCCATATTATAGTATCGGGCCCTGATGACAGCCAGATTTAGACTAGCCTCGACCAATCCAGGTCCACTCCTGTGGCCAGGCGATCTCGAGTGGGCCTGGACGAATATGTATCTTATGATAGGTGACCTACTTAGGAAATGATCTGAGATCCTTGATCAATTTTAATGAGATAGGTCAGTCACTGATTGGTTGGTTCAGATCTCACAATGATGGTAGTTACATAAGAATTACCCCAGGCTGTACCCCAGGCCTGAGACTGGATTTAGACTAGCTGTATGGTTTTTTTTGTACAAGGTGAAGAAAGCCTTCCTGGGCCCAAGACCATACTGTGAGCATTAACTGTACGATTGCTGTGACTAGGAAAATTGGAAGTTGAGTGTTGAAGCTATATCGGAAATATGCCACTTCCGTATTCTTGAATAGCAGAACCCCTGATGTGGGCCGCCATTGCTTGATCTAGCATATACACCAGCTGTCAGAATGAGTACCGTAAGAATTCCGCTGCGAAGGCCTGGGAATTATTTCATTGTTCTCAAATGTTCTCCGATGGCCGCCTTTCGAGATTTCCCCACATCTCAAATCCAAGATGGCCATACCAACCTCCAGTCCCTTCCACATCCCGACAGCAATGCTCGCCCCCCCCCCCCGTATGACATTTACCAAGGCTAGTCCTCTTATATAATTCCTGCCTGCCCCTAGCCACCTCCACAAAAAAGGGATGACGCGTGGTTTGGGCACCACCCAGTGATGGCACTGTACACGGCGTACTCTCGTTCCCAAATCCAAAGGAAGGCTTGGGATTTTGGAGGGTTTGGGCAATCCCTGCTGGTAGCTTTGATAGAACTAGCAAACAGGAACCAGAAATGGAACAAGTAATTATGATGGTAAAACTACCATCATACATTCTGGTTCCTGTCCACTGATTCCAAGCTACCAGCATGGATTCCCCAAACCCAGCAAAAGGTTCAAGGTCATTTTGCAGTTACCAGAGCCTTCCTTCAGAAGGTTTTTGGAACGAGAGTATGCACGGAGAAGCAGATCTCGTGAGACTAGGAATTGGTGGGGGTAGAGCGTTACGACCTATGGTCATACCTAAATTAGAGGTTTGTGCTCGCGGTTCTAGTATAGGGAGATGTGATCATCGAGCTATGGTGGGCAACGATCTGAGGGGTATTTCAAGTAGAGCAGTGAAAGGAAAATGGACAGAAGGTCAGAAAATTCATTTTTTAAATATCCATTTCCGTTATCCCTATTGCATTCTTTTCCTCTTTAACTTTGAATGTTACAAGATTGATATCCCTTTCGCATAGAAATATTCACCATTGTACCCTAAAATCGTTATCTTCTTGCTCAATCCTCTCATTCCTTTCCTCTATCCTCCCGTGTTATCTACGCTCTACGTACAGCAACACAGCCAAACATTATGTTGTTTTTTACCTGGCTGTACCGGGCACATGTGCTGCAATAGGATAGCCCCATAGGACACGCTGCAGGCATTTCGCTTATTAGGGAGGAGGAGCTGGATGGCCATATTTCGTATACAGTATGAGAGAGGGGGGAGGTACCTAGATGGCCATACTTATGGGAGGTGTGTTTCGCAGACCCTCCCTATGTCGCCAAACATAATAAAATATTCTCTTTCCGGGGACCAGAATTGCCAGACTCTCTCGCAGTAAGGCAAGGCTTAACTCCCAGGGTCCAGCATCAATTGCCTGATTCTGTCTCTGTCTCTCTTTCTCTCTCTAGCACCTAGATGGCTATGAATCTGTGTTTCACGAGGTGGTGATATGGGATGTGTGACATACACAAGAGATTACCACAGATTTAGAATATGGGATGTGTATTATAGGAGATGAGCGTGCACTAAGATGTTCATACTATGGGGTGGGTGTTACACATAGGAGATGAACGTGCAGTTAGATCGCCATATATGGGATGTGTAGCACTGTAGGACATTTAACATGATAGAATCCCGCTTTCACCAAGGTGAGCAGATGATATATCTCTTCCAACTTGCTGGTAATTGGGAGGTGCCCATGGTCTTTGTTATGAAACCAGAATGACGTCGGCTCCACACAAGACTGGGGAGTTTTTCCTTCCGGTGATTTATCACGTACACTCAAAGTCAGCTACGCAGTGAACGTAAGTCTGCACGGGACCAACAATGAAGGGCAGGTTGTAGGTGTGTATGTATGTGTGTGTGTGAGGAGGGGGTGGGGGAGAGGTGACGATCTGTGTGTTTGGGTACACGGGGTAGGCAATTTTACGTAGAATATAAGTATAGCAATATGCATAGTAGGGGGTGTAGGAAAGGGATGGTGGAGGGGAGGGGGGAGAGTGATGTACCTTAAAGGGAATGCAAGGACAGGTCATAAAAAGGCAAGAACTGCTTCCTAAAATATACCTGTAACTAAATTCCATGTATTTATACACAGAACTGCATGACACATCCCACAGGTCTAGAAAAAAAGGCAAATTGATATTCCAATATACTTATTTTGACCTCTGTGGCAGCACTTCGGATTCATATTTAATTTCTCCCGTTGGATCTTCTTATAAGGCCTGGAGGCTCTTACGGGTTCATCTCCTGTATGGCTGTGAAACACACCCGGAGGCCCCCCAATGGTTCACCATGACCAGCCTAGGTGTAGTCACCATGCATGGTATGACTCGCAGCCACTTTGCCTGTATCAATGTTCAGCATCTTAGTACTGCATTGTCGGTACATAGAATCTGATACCAAACACTAAGAAAAGCTACATTTAGAATTAAGATGATGAGCCTTTCAATGGTGTATATTTCGTTAGCAGATATCACTTCTTACTTGCATCACTTTTTTAAACTGGTTTCCGGAATATGGGTGGGCACCTTGACCGTGTTGATAAAGCTCGGTCCTGTACTAGAACCATGCATAAGATAAATGAAGAAACCATTACCTTGAATACGTCGGTCATATGTCAGAGACCATGACCTACATACTACGTCTACCAGCGTAATGTGCAACAGGTAGAAAGACGTGTAATATATACCAATGCTCCTGCTAAGCTATGGGGTAATCTCTCTCTTCTCCTTCGGTATCTATGATCGGTGAGTGTCAGCCATGTCTGAACGCAGCGTCATGCGACGTCAATTGTAACCAATGACGTGTCGTCATGTCACGTGACCGGTGACATGATGCTCTAACAGGTGCCCCCTCTGGTGGTGTATGTATGTGGGGTGGGGGGAGGGGTGGGGGGTAGGCTTCAGGTAAGAGTCCCCTTCAAAGCCGTTAGGCTAAGGACATGGCTACACACTAGAGGTTTGTCATTCGACCGCCATTCTGACGACCACTGCTGGCACGCGAGGACCGTAGATAGCGGCTACCGGCACCATTTTACTTAAACCCCCAGCGCCCCCATATTTAGGGCTGAGTACATGTCCCGGCTCCACTCCGACTGTCGCTAGAGGGATACCGAGATCTGCGCCTTTGAGGACATGACGTCATGGTCTTAGTGTTCTCTGTTTGCATTCATAGTTAGCTTCTTGTCATGATGGAGAGATCATGCTGATCAAGCAGAATAAATATATATCTAAATACTGTCATAGAGACCCTTACTTCATTGGAGGAGGAACTATCTCTAGGGATCCGCCTCGCACTCAGGCCAGCCCCTAATGGCAGTATTAGAGGGAATGGGAGGGGAGAGTAGACCAGAGAGGGTTACTGATCTCTGAGTTGGGGCATCTAAAGGGTTAATCCCTTGACTTTGGTATGTCTGGTGTTTGAAGTCTGATCTAGGGAGGGGAGGGAGGGATGGTGGAATGGAAGAGTACAGGTCAGGCTGGATAGGGTTAAGCCAGATGCCCACCAGCACCCTCAGCAGTGCCTGACCCTCAGGTGAGGGTAGTTTTAGCGACAATGACTCTCACTTTTCTGTGTGTGAGGCGACAAACGTGATATCGTCACTGGAGGATCTTGCCATTCCTTCGTTGTGGGTGGAGGGGGGTGGTGAAATATGTAATGTGTATACATATGAAGAGTTTCATTCCAAAACGCAACAAATCAATTCCAGAATTGAAGCATCTAGTGATTTCTCTAAGGCTACCATTGTGGCAATTATAGTGCCTCGGATATAATGTGTACACCAGAGAGCACCTAGCGACATGAACAATAGAATTTTGAGGAAAATTGTTTCAAAATTGCATATACCTATTCCTGCTCTACACCTTTGTCAAACTGTGGTGTCATTTTTCAGAATAGTATTTTTCAATATACCGTGCGGGGTGAGCCTGATAATAAATTCACCATTCTGATAAAAAAAAATTGTTGCATTCAGGACGAGCATGGTAGTGGATTTAGCATAGTTTGGCTGCAATTTTATCCCTTTTTGTCGGGACTATGGACAGCGTGAAAACAACTAGTTTTCCAACTACAGTGCACTTTTCCTTTTCATAGTGTACTAGTCTCTCTTTTTTCCCTTTCTTTCTCCATCTTGCCAAGCTATAATGGAAATTACAGAGTTGTTCTTAGATTGGGTGACTGTAAGGATAAATATTATATTTGACACAGCACACAAGGTTCGCACCTGTCATGTAGTCAAAAGTCATTTATCTTTTATTTCATTTAAAAGTCGGTGTAATGTCTGTTTAAAAAGTAATTGTCATGTTTTGTACATTCTGAGAAAGTGTCACTAAAAAGAAAGTTTAAAAAAGGTATCTTGAGCAAAATTTATAAAATTCTTCAAGAGACACCAGAATGCACACATTATTTTACTTCTAGATTTTCACAAATGTCCGGATGCGGTTATACGCAAAATATGGGTTATACACAAGGATTTATAGTGCTATCCTTGCCAGTTGAATGTAAGTTAAAGAGGTGACTGAAAGATAGTGAGAACCCTGATAGCCAGATTATTAGGCAATAGGTTACACGAGCTACCAGTGGCGTAGGAAAAGCCCCCCCCCCCCCCCCCCCAATGAAGATTTGCTTCCTACGCCTCTGATTACACTGGTGTTCGATACCAACTGACTGAGCCCAATGCTGTATTAGACTAGTGCTAGAGTCTAAACGCTTAGCCAGGGTAATTACATTACTCTAGATTTAAAGGATACACACAATGTTAAATATTTTATATACAGTATATTAACCAGACCATAAAGGCTGGTATTGTCTCAGACAGGCACACCGCAAGACACTGCCTATTAATGCCAGGGTAAATAAACAATTAAAAAAGAATTCATAGTATATACAAAGATGTCACCGATTTTGTGGATCTTTCCAGACCCTCATGGGGGCTTCTGTGTAGGTTTTTCTTTTAATGAGGAATTCAAAACTAAGTATACTCCTCAGCCTACTGATCTAGCAGAGTGGTCGCATTAGAGGGAGAAAACCCTGCTTTGAGACTGTTATTTTAGTGGTGGAGTGGTCGCATTAGAGTGGTGATCGAATTGAAGGGATTTCTTTACATAGAAACAAAATTTGATAGAAAACTGATTAGTTCTCTCCAAACATGATTGCATTAGCTGGGTGGTCGTAGTAGAGAGAGTTGGTCGTAAGGGGGGAGTTGACTTATCTGGATGTTAAAACATTGAGGCAGTGCTGAGAGAGTCCACCCCACCCTCCGCAATCCCAGCTATTTAAGGTATGGGCACAGGGATCCCTCTATCTAGATGGAATAATGCAATTACGTCAATATTATATACAGTACATTACCTGCATTAGTGGGCTGAGTCGGCTGTACTTATGGTCCTCCAAGGATATAGCCAGCTCCCAGTCCAATAGGATTACATTCTGGCGAGATGTATGCATCTCAGGGGCCGCATCCACTATCCCAATGTGTATTTTTACTGCGGCGATATGTGATTATATAAACGTCAGTGGTAGATTATAAGATGATACAGAACTCGCAAGCTTTTATCGTTTTATGGGGACGTATTACGGGGAAGGAGCATCCCATGGGGGTATGAGCGGATATTGTGTGGAGTGTTAGGATATTTAGTACTTCCCACAGTTGCAATCTCCGAGCTCTTTATGTATTATGTTGGCGCAGCAAACAGAGGCACTGTTAATAAACATGAAGATGCTATGGCATTGTCAACCAGCGTGCTTCTATGATCAGAATATTAACAATGTCTACATAGAAGGCAATGGTCCACAATTGTAACAATCATATAAGTTACACAGCTATAGCTTATATATTTGTTACCATACTATACATATAGGAAAGGGATTGTCGTCTGAGGTCCAATTTACAATTTTGCCATTGACCCAACATCACCCACTGAAGGCGTTACTAGCGCATTGTTCTGGCACACGTGAGGGATATGACCATGTACCACACCAATTCGCTGCCCAGGCAGCTTGGTGGTTAGTGGTTTTGTGCCCGAGGACTGCGGTCTGGGCTGAGGTGCTTGTCTGGGAACATTAAACCGTGATCAACACTCTTTTTGTCACCAATTAACCTGGCGTTTTTCCTTTCAGAAATTGTGTCAGGAATTTTCCAGCTTGATGAACAGAGTTAGTTTTTTTGGATATTACGTCAGGTCCCTTCGGTAAAATACATGCAAATAAAAAGGACGATCCATCATGACAAATAACATTGATTTCAGTAAGTTGAACTTGACATTTAAAATGCAGCAATTCAACTGACTAACCTATTTATATCAAAGACTACACAGGCAAACCTTTAGCTGTACATTTGCTTAACACCCATCGTTCCTTGAGCGATATCAATTCCAACATTAGTCAAGCATTGAAAGAACACATGAAAGGCAATGGAAAGATCAGTATGGCAAATTTGCATTACATTAACTTCAGCCATTAAGAAAAAGAGTCGCTTCATGCCAGTGGGTGATGAGGGAGGGGGTTCTTCTCAGTGGAAGGGGAAGACGAGAAGGGATTTACAAAACCTGAGTGTTATTTGAGGGAGGAGAAATCTTTGTTTTCCCTGTTATACCCTGGAGGCAACCTCTAGGACAAAGAAGTGTCATTTTTTTCCAAATGGGACTCCCTAGTCCTGGCTACCTCTGGGAGCCTCGCGATGGCCAACAAATCCTTGTGCTGCAATTTACTTGGTGCTTTCATCACGATCCAACCGATCTAAGCCCATGCATATGGAATGTAACAAAATACGGCTCACAGCCTTTCAACGGGAATCCAGAGACCAACACAGAACAGAAATCACTTTAAAGAAAATTACTTTGATATTTTGATTCCCTATTATCCTATTACCAAACGTCCCGGCTCAAGGGCTGATCCATTTGTAGCGGCATTTATCCAGGGATTTAAACATGTGTTTGAGTTTTTTTCATTAAGTGTCCTCGGCAGCAAAAATGACATGGAATGTGACATTCCGATTACTGTCCGGCCGAAAAGCCTGTAACCTGTAGTACAGGGGATTCCCGCTAGGAGTCCTGCGGTACACAGAGAGGGATGACGGTGTCTATTTGTATTGTTAACTGTTGTTAATTTAGTTAATTAGAGATGGACCCTGGATGAGAGAGGAGTACGCTACATCACGTGCCAGTGACACCAGTACACCACTGTCACCTGTCAGAAAAGTCTCATGTACATGCTACCTGTACAACAACTACCTTCCTCTGTTTTTTTGTGGGAAAATCACCAATTTAAGGCTTAATCAGGGCCTGGTGCTGATATAAGATTGATGACCTGTAGTTATAACAACTCTCTACTTGTTTCATGAAGATCTGCCCCTGTTAAGCACTGAACGATCGATATGTGTGCCAGCGTAGAATTCAATTTCTCTCTCTCTCTCTCTCTCTCTCTCTCTCTCTCTCTCTCTCTCTATATATATATATATATATATATATATATATATATATATATATATATATATATATATATATATATATATATATATATTTGGCACTTGAAAATACATCTATATCACTTTTATTGCGGATTTTGACTAGTGTCCGAATGGCCTACTTTACTAGGCACTGCTAATTAAAGCAATGCTAATTAACAGTGAAAAATGTGATAACGAACTTGATATGGACTGAATATAAACCTCCAAGCAACATGAAAAACCGTAAATTGAAACCCATGGGATAATCTATAGAGTGTATCTACACAAAACTGGATGTCTGTTACCTTAATAACATATATAACCAATAGGAATATACTTTCAAAAGTATGTAATATGCAATGGTTGGTCAGTGGGTAAAATAGCTTTAAAAGTTATTGCGTTTGGCAACCACCTAGTTTGTGCATGCGATCTCGCGAGATTCCAACTTAGGTGCATGCTTCCTGTTGGTGGCAGCCTAACCAAGATGTCCGATCATTTAGGCATGCCTCTTTTGTCTTATACATGTAGTGCATTATACATTTATAATGCAAATTGAGCATACAATCTCTTCAAATTGATGTAAACGGTATTTCAAGCTGTGAGGTATTGGGAATGAAGACACGGGGATCACTACAGTCATATTATTAGAGGGTGTGCTTTTAGATTATTGTTTCATCAATATTCCCATATTTGCATCGTTGACGGCCTCTTTTCCATAGCACCTAGTAATATATTATGCTTGTCCAATTATGGGTAAAGGCCAGCCAATCACCACATATCTCTGTCAAAGGAATATTATTTTGGTAGCAGGTAATGTACGATTATTCGATTGTTAATCATTGTATTCCTTGCATTAGAGTGACTGTTCTTGCCGCTGAAAGACGATAGTATGCTCTATAGGACTGGCATAACTGTTTCCTATGGCCACCATATTGTGATGGAGGAAGAGAAGACGGTTGTGTGTGTGAGGGGGTGGGGGGGGGTGACAGAATAGGACAGCAGGGTGCTTAGTACTGGCAGTATGAGGAGAAACCTGTCGGGGTAACCCCCAGGAGGAAGGTACAGGTAGTAGGCAGAGATGGGTGGGGTGGGAGAGATCAGGTGGGGAGGGACAGAGAGTTGAGATAGATAAAGAGAGGAAGGGAAGACAAAAGCAATCATGCAAGCAAGCGAGAGAGAGGTAGTGAGGAACGGATGTCAGAGGGAGTTACATAAAGAAAAGAAACTCCCCTCGTGACTCGGTTTCTTCTCTCTGTGTAGAGTTACACTGAGCCTGGGGATATACGAGAAGACGGCTAATAGGCTATGATAATAATACACTGCATTAATGTTCGGATTTGAGCCAAATAAAGCTGGAATTAGAACGGAAAAATCGAACTCAAACATCTTGCAGGTGTACAACGATCATAAGCGGAAGAATGACCAAGACCGAGGCTTGATACACATGGACCAACCTAAGAGATATCAATCTGATGTTTGTTAGGTAGCCATGGAAGTATCTGTGAGAGAAATAGGGTTTAGAGGTAGGCATTGAAGATGACGGGAGATCCCCATGGCCGATAGCAGATATGACAGAGGAGTACGGGGGGTGGGGGATTGTGCGGTAGGATACTGTGAGTAGATGATGATGATGATTGTGGGTAAGTAGGTGAGGGAGTAGGGAAGGCCACATACTGAGAAGGTAGGTCTGGGGGATAGGCAGGTGGGAACCTGCAATATGTGCCCCCCCCCCAGCCCCCCCTCTCCCCACTACTTCACCACTACCGTTAACGGCAGCTCATCTTGGACCACTCAGGCCGGCCCTCATATGGCATGTTGGGGTTGACAAATGGGTCTCTCAGGGTTAATTTCAAGTCACTTAAATTCAATCTGGTGCCGGCAAAAGTGATCTGTCAGCGTCCCAAGAGATGACGCTACTGTAGGCGGAACCGGAAACCACCTCTCTTGAAGTCTTCACCTTGGCATCCTCATATCGGATATGATATAAAAGAGGGATTTCTTAATCTGAGAAAAAGGACGAGACAGCAGTCTTAAGAACACGTTTATGAAGACTGCAGCTGCCGTTGTTTTCACATCATGACTATTGTTGTTTACAGCTGTTATTGGCCTCCTTTTCCTTCTAGGTGGTGTAGGGTATTATGGAATTCTGATTCTTTTTTGGTTTACGTACCTAGCTGTATTGTTTACGAAATATGATATAATCTTGTTCTCAACGTCTTCTAGATTCATAAAGTATGGGGATCTCAGTGTTTTTGTAGCTGGATATGAGTATTACGATAGAGTTACCAGTAGTCTTTTACGGAGTTCATGTGTTCATGTATTTATACCATGATGTCATTCGTGGTGTAACCCAAGTAGTATATAATATAGGCCTAGCCTCTCACAAACCTCTGATAGAACTGAATTCTACTACTGCTGAAGGAGTGAGTGGTCCACAGTAAAGGCCAGGGAGCTTGTTGATTGACTGTCATCACAGACTGTCATATAGGGTCAGTGGGTGCTCGTTACCCAAGCAACCCCTTGGCAAATACACCCCCCCCCCTTGAGCAGAGGGCAGTATATAATGGTCAGCGGCAGGTGGGGAGATGTGTGTGTGGGGGGGGGACGAGGTATAAGGAGTGTGCAGAATAGTAAACAGTTGTGGCCTGACATAAAACAAGGAGGGATCTGTGTATATTTCGGTCAAGGTAATCCACATCATGTGGCGTAGGAAAAGGGGGGGCCAGGAGGGGTCCGCCGCCCCCCCCCCATCACAGAGGACAGGGGGCCTGAATATGTTTGCCCCCCCCCCCAAATTTTTTTTTATCAAGACCCCATGATGTAATACATAAACTTTCTGAAACAGACCTTTCCCACATAGGGAAAAGTGGGGACATAGGGGCCTGGCACCCAATTATAACTAAACGGGGCTCAAATACTACTTTTCTATACAATTTCTGTATGACCGTGTATACATATGCACTTTCATGATTGAAAGCCGATATTTAAGGCCAGTTGGGTTGGGCCCAATGAAGATTTGCTCCCTACGCCTCTAACATAGAATTCTTTTATTAACAAAAGCACATGCAAAATGTGATAAACTTTGTTATATATTGAATCATCAGCATACATGTACTCATTTGTCTATTTTTTAATGGATCAAATTGCAATAAAACGGGGCTGGAGGGGTCAGACCCCCAAATCCCATCCCCTGGATGCATCCCTGGAGTGGTCTATTTGGATTTCATAATCATCCCACACAAACTGACTATCCATATCGTGAGCTGCCAGAATAATAAATATCATACTATTAAGGGCAGGACAGCACATGAGGCCTTTAGCAGTAATTGACACCGTGACTGCACATAGGCCTCCGTGCATGGATGTTACTGTTACAGGCGACTGCGATACATGCAAACGGGATCACAAATAAAGGACACACGTGTGGTCAACATAAAATCTGTGAAAATCTGTGATTCAGCCTAGCAGGGTCTCTGGTGTTAAATCCAGGTTTTATTACACATAGACCTGCCTGCATCATGTGCATGCATGCTGCTCTGCCGCGTGTGGTAGGGTGGTGGTATAATGTAACATCTCATAACGCGCGGTCGTCATGAATAATCCAGGAGACTGACTTTAACGAGAGCCCCTTTATGGATTTAATCAGGAGCTGGAGACGTCCCCCGGGTGCCGCTACCTGCCGCTAGGTGCCACCTGTAGGGGGCGCCTCCAGCACGCACACCTCACTCTACTATAGACGTGTGCAGCAAGAAAGGGTGACTTTTCTATGATAAAGTTGTGTTTAGGTTAGTTTAAGCAGAATCCTCATAGCACTGTCTGTAATGGCGATGGTTGAAAACATCTCATATCAGCCGATTCATAGGATAATTATCTTTCAAATGGTATATATTAGAATGTGTGATTTTGAGGCTATTTTCATGTATTTGTCAGTCACACTTCAGAAATGTTCAAAAGCTTTATCAACAACTTTTCTGAAAAGCCACCCTTTCTTGCTGCATTGATCTATACCACTCTACCACCAGCAGAGACACTGCACCTTTAGTTAGGCCTGTGTGTCTCTGTCACAACTTGTTGGTTCAGCTCAGAAAGGTGCATGTTTGTCAGCTGCACATTAAGCTTGAAATATTCAATTTCTCATGCACTAGAAAATACTTGGTTCTTTTGGGGTTCAACCCCAAAGGCAAGGAATAAGAAATAGGTAATAAGTAGAACAAATGTTCCTTGAGCACAAAAGATGGCTCAATGTAAAGGACGGTTTTCTTGATATAGGATGCTGCTTCCAAAACACAAATCTGCCTGAGATATATTGGTATCTAAGTTCAGATTGCAGCCATATTTCATAATTCCCATATTAAGAGAAGATAAGTATGGAGGAACAGTTTTGGGAATGTTATGTGGTCACAAGGTAGGATCAGTAGTGTCTGTTCTAACCTGACCCCTATCCCTATCTGATTTAGCTTGGGGCAGAGACACAACTGGGAGTAATGCAGACCTGCATGAAGATTAACTCTACCACCTCATACATCCAACTCCCATATTTTGATAACCCTTCTCATCTTCACTTAAATCGCTAGCTTTTGTGAAGCTATTATCAGATTGATACTCACTAGAAGTAGTTACACAATGAGGAACTAATTGCCCCTGCAACAGGGCGAAGAAGGAGGCATAGTATAGGGAGAAAGGTGCATAAATACATGCATTCCTATTATATAGAACTACACTGTAAGAAGTAAACTTACAACAGAAGTTGGCTGAATATGCAACCATAGACATAAAGGGGAGCTTTATGTCTGTGATGCAACTGACTTGCTGTACAGAAACAACAAAGTCTACTGTAGGTAAACAGAGTCGCAACGTCAAACTAGATGAATAACATGATCTGCAGCATTCTGAACCATAGATTTACAGCAACTGCTAGTAAAAAAATACATTAATGGCAACCATTTGCTATGCAAGGAATTTCTGTCCTGCATTAGTTCAATTGCAGCTAGGACAATCCACATTACAATGTGATATTTTGAATAGTCACCCAGCTGAACAGTTTGTGATTCTATAGCACTACACCGCAGGCAATTACGGATTCAACCATTTCCTGCCGATGTGAGGTCTATTCTACGCTTTTCCAGTTTCACTGTTGTCTTACATATCATGATAACTTGATCAAGTTTCTCTCGTCTATTCCAATTTTACAAAGACACATGTATGCGGCTTTATTTGACTCCAGGTACGTCTCTCTGAAGAAAATAACGTTGTCAAATTGTGTTAATTCTTTGGGAACCGGAACGCTTGTTGGGAATCGGCAGCAGAAGTGGTCAGCTTCCTGCAGTTATGGAAACTGATGAAAGAAAGAGTGTCCAGCTGCAAATAATGAGGTTGTCTTTTATGGCGGTACTCAGAGTAAAGGTCAGGGGTCCTCCTGTAATCAGGCATCCAGCAGGTGGAGGTCCTCCAGGGCTGGGGACTGCAGCGAATCGGCAGTAAGAGGTGGTTAAAGCAGTGACAGGAGGAGTAGAGCTTATCCAGTCCATAGGTGGTACTTATATGCAGGGGCAACTTAAGTATAGTGTATCTTTATACAACCCTCTCTATATTAGACCTATGGGAGCTCCTTACTGCATGTAATCAAGACAAAACCTCACTTTTTGACACACGTGTACATCGTACTCCACTGGGTTTGCTTATTTACTTCCATGGAAAAAAAAGCATATCGAGGCAGGATGGGATTCAGTGGGTTTCAGGTTCAGGTTGTGAAAAACGATACGTTTCTAAGACAGAAGAGGGAAAGGAGAAAATACTGCCTCTCACGAGCCAAATTGTCGTTTACATTGTTCTTTGAATGAGACAGGTTTGCATATCACATCATCTCCCTAACGGACATCTTAACCCCCCCCCCCCTCCCCCTCCCGCACACCCAGAACATGCTCCTCCAAAGGCATTCATTCTGAATTGCATGATTTTAGTCATCCTTGATCCTCATGCCCCTGAATTAGTTGGGTTTGGGGGAAATACCGTGTACACATGTTTTGATCAAACTATGTATTTGTTATAGTGCACTTCAGTGTTTAAAGAAATGATGACTAAAATATGGGAGGAATTATAGTAGGGACTGCTTGGGAGAAGGGTTTTATAATCCGCGTTAGTTCAGCTGCTTATGATTGCATTCCTAGACTTTATAATGATGGTTTAAGTCTATACCACCTAGCCCAAGCTAGTATTGGCATGATTGAAGCTCCTGCACTGTTGCAGAATTGTATATTCGTATTCATTGCATTATAAATGATGCACATTCACTTTTCTTTGCTGCATTCAGAGTAACAGGTATAAAGGACACGAGTATGCATGTATATAATAGTTATTTCAACCTCGGATTGCAGTGGATGGATGTGAACATAAAATTATAGTATAAAAATCTATATCAGATCAGCCAGTTTGCATCAGTTTGCCAGTATGTATAATTTCAAGACTATGATACTACTCCTATCACATCAGCTATTTTCATAGCTAAATCAATTATTTCTATTCTCACCCAGTCAAAGGTATTGCTTTCACACATAATAGCTCTCACGCCATACTGATCTCTTACTTCCTGAAAGGAAATCCCAATCTGCACATTAGGCATTGAATATAATTTAGTTGAACGCTCTCCTTCCGTCTTCGCTTGCCTCTTTTATGAATTCAGAACAGAAAAAGCGTTCCCATGATAACTCAGCGTCTAATGCAATAGGAAACACGAGTGACTGCAGCGTTAATTGGTGGAGATTGTTCTCTCTCAGGGAGTCTCATTGTGGGCTGACCCTGTGTGTCAGTTGTCATTTATTCTGCATCTGGCAGAGCACCATGATAATGATCTTCTGGCGTTGCCCAGCAGGCGTTCTGAATGTTAAAGATACGATTATGTGGTAGGATGATTATTTCTATTGATTAGTGTATTTAACGTTGTGCCTTCCTCTCTGTATGCTTTCCTGTTTCCTTGTGTTGTCTGCCTGTATTTGTACCTGCCTCACTGCCTGTCTGTTTGGCCCTACCTCTGTCTGACTGGCCTTTCCTTAAACCCCTCTCTCCTGTCCGTACCTCCCCATTTTGTCCTCTCTAAACTGCCTCCTCCTCCTGTCCCTAATGCTCATCCCTTGCATTTCCGCATAGTGTTTCCTCCTGGCATTTTTCCACATTCCGTGAAATACTCCTCTTTTCTCTTAACACCCGCAATTCGCAGTCCATCTCTCCCCCATCACCCATCCCCACGTCGTCCCTACCTCCCTCTATGATTCTTCACCTTACAACGCCATCCTGCTCCCTGCGTCCGCTGCTCATCACTGCTCCTCTTTGACGATAAAACGGGGTGGATGATAGTCTCCGCATTGCGTTTGGCAGACTGAATCGGAGTCTGCGGCGGGCGGCTCTCTACTGCTCAGAGCAGTTCGATAACTCAATTATTACTCTGCCTGTAGCCCCCGAGCCCCCTCCCGACTCATCGGGGGGGAGGAGAACGTGCTAAAATTACGTCTGGTAATGCGGACCGGCAGCTGTAAAATTACCACGGTGCCGACTAAAAAGGTGCTGCGGTGACTACTGGGATGTAAACGTAGACTGGTGGGCTGTCCTACAAACCTACGGGTGGTGCTCCTGGGCCGGGTGTGGTATAAAGCCTAGGTGGCAGCTTACACTGATACTCTCAATGCTCCGGGCCTTAGTTTTATATCTTGTTGGCAGTTAAAACTGTAAACAGGAAAGATGATTCCTTTACTATCGCCTGTCACTTCTATTAGAGATTTGTTCCTATCATTTTGCAGTGTGGACTGTCAATATTAAAACGTATTCCCATATTGCCAGTGCTACTAGGATCTCCTTACCGCCAGCCAATCATGAAGTAGATGTGCTCAGTTATTTTCAGTGAACTATAAGGCCCCTTCCCTATTCGTAAAACCAAAACATGCAGCATCATGTAAAAGCTGCTATTGCTGCTATGGCAAGGTGGACCTTTGATGTTTTGAAGCAATAAGCATACCAAGTTTATTATGCATCAATTGATTAATTCTGCTAAATATCCAGTCAGTTAAGCTTTTCCAAAGTTCGTTGTTATATCAAGGACCTTCATAGGATGACAAAGTTGCTATGAAGTATTCTTTAAAAACATTTATTTTCAACATCTCCTGGAACCTTTTGAACTTATATCCAGTTGCGTCCAATGAGTGGGTATTTCTGAAAGTATTCCTAACACTCTTGTCAGGGGATTATGTACACATACCACCCAACAAGAAGCATTGCAGCGAGCTAACTTGGTGTTTTCAATTCGATCATATATGAAACATTGCTCTCCATCATATGGAAATTGCATATTCAGCTTGCCATAACATGCTGTTTGAGGGCGTAGTGACTGGAAGTGTCATTGTGTTGTCAGGATCCAGCCACACCCTGTCTGTCCGCTCCAGCTGTTGTTGTTGTTGTTGTTGATGTTGTAATTCTTGTTTTTACTGTTGCTGATGTTGTTGTTGCTGTTGTGGTTGGGATTAAAGGAGGGGGATAAAGGAATTCTACCTGGCATTGCCAACACTTACAAAGAGGCAAATATCAGAGTCACCCAATGTCGCCAATACTACTCTCATACAAGGGTCAGGCACTGCTGGACTATAATAGATGGGTCAAGGGCCATTCTAGTGAGGGTCAGGCTAGGCTGGACATTCAATAACAGGCTGGACTTTGGCAAACTTGCTTGAAAGTCTGGCCATGCTGGATCCTCATGCCACAGTGTGACAATGCTGGACTCTTGCAGGCTGATAGAGACTCTCACAAGAGTCCAGCATTGCCAGACTATGGCATGAAGATCCAGCATGGCCAGACTTTCAAGCAATTTTGCCAAGGTCCAGCCTGTTATTGAATGTCCAGCCTAGCCTGACCCTCACTAGAATGGCCCTTGACCCATCTATTATAGTCCAGCAGTGCCTGACCCTTGTCTGAGAGTGGTTATGGCGACATTGGGTGACTCTGATATTTGCCTCTGTGTAGCCGGAAGCAAGCCACTTATACAGTGTTAGCTATTTTGTCATTACATATTTTATCTTGGTTACCTTTCTACAAAGGTGATTTTGAAGGACTCAAGGTTCAAAGGAAGGGCTTCCTTCACATATCTAATAGACGTTATCGAAATAGCTGCAACGTTCACTCCAGGTATTCAATATGAAGCTTGAAATAATAATCATCTCCACTGTCCTCTTATTTTCCGTCATTCTGAAACAAATGACTCGGAGACGTACTACTAATATCTTCGTCGACGCTTCATCAGCGATCTGTGTCAGAATAATATTATTTAGAATGTAATCGAAAGAAATTCTGATTTAATTATTTGAGTAGTAAACGCCCGACTTGGCTATTTTAAGTAATTCCGACTTTCACAAGGTAACGCATTTTCGGTTGTTTGGTCATCGAAACTATGAAATGAGGAAAGGCATTTATAACTCTGCTTGTTCGTGACAGATGGATTGGTATCGAATCTGGACAGGAATTTAGAATGTCGTTTGCCCAATAGCACCAATGGCCGTAAGGGACTCGGAAATCTCCTATTTCCTGTCCCTCTTTAGACCTGAATCTAAATACATATCAATTCTTCAAACTAATCTAGGGTATAAGGTTAAAAGCATGGCGATGAACCAACATTGAGGGGATAGACATGTAAACTAAAGGTTAATCTGAATGAGCTTTTATACATACAGCCAGATAAAATGCAAAATCAATTGGACACAATGACCGCAACGGAATGAGACTTTACAAAGAGAAACTACAAGAGAAAATAAATCCATAGTGTGATAGTATTATGGAACCAAATTCCTTATTATTACCCGTTCCCATGCTGAGAACACTGCTTATTACAAGATAAATTGGATCAAGATCTTAATAATGCATATTATCTTTTTGGGTAGCTGCGTGGGAGGAGCAAAGTGGAATGTCAGTACAAAATTCTGCAGAAACGTGGTGGGCGGATCTCAGCTTCCCAGCAGTGCCTATAGCTAGCCCCTACTGATGTTCCCGCCACGTTTCTACAGAAAGCTGTCTTAATATAGCGCATCCATGTAATGTTATTTTCCGATGAAGTAACCCTCGGGCATACTGCATGGTTCTATACGGATGGCCAAGGGTGGAAAAGTAGAAAACAAGAAGATTGCAAGTAAATAGACGTTATTTTTGTTTATTTCTCGTGAAAATACCCCAAAATTAACACATAACTATATACACTTTAAAATGATCACCACCTTCGCAAATTAAGGGTGCAGCTCTGTCTATTTGTATGAATAGCCACACGTAAAGGTTGATGCGTGGGACACACCTTTCTTTCCTTTTTTTGAGGTTCCATGTTTTTACCCTGAAACAGATTCCCTCATCGGTTATGTCACAGATAAAATTGTACTAAAATCTAGTGCTACGGCGTGCATGGCATACTATTAGATAACACAGCATCACACACCTTCCACTAAGATTCCCACCAAGAAGCTCTTTTGTTGTCTAATTTGTTCCCATAGCAACCGCCGCCACTGAAGTCAATTTGGGGTTTGGATTGCCCAACGTGATTTTGCCATTATACGTCGCCCCTGCGGTGGGTAGGTTGAGTGCCAAAAGGTACACGTCGACAAGGGTGCATTAGTGATCTTTTATAGATGAAGCTGGAATCACTTTCGAATGTTGTCCTCCAAAGGGGACATAGTTGTGTTAAGATCACTTCAAATATATAAGCCAGGAAATGCAATACCCTTTAATATCAATAGATTTGGGGGAAATATTAGATTTGCCATCATTATGGGAAGGTAGAATAAGTCGAGTTCTACCCTAGGAAAACTATTACAATTTGGAAATACCGGAATAATACCGGAAATATTATTAGACCTGCCATCATTATGGGAAAGTTGGATAACTCGAGTTCTACCCTAGGAAAACCATTACAATTTGGAAATTCCGGACTAATTATTGTCTTTTACTTGGAACCATGTCGCAAAGTGAAGGCACCTATAGCGTTTTATCTGATACCCCCGCTCTCCCCACACCCATGGATATGGTACAATCGTCCGTCCACACATTAAGTGCACGGTGCGGAGCAGGTGTTTGGTCCATGGCTGTAAGTGGAATATAACCACCCTTTTTACTGCCGGCGCCCCAAGTGCTGTAGCAATGACAACTGACAGTGGGCGGGAAATTGTCGTCTAGCTGCTATCGATGCCGTAAATGTAGCAGTAACCTCCAGGCGCCAATTGTTGAAGATGAAAAGAGTGGACAAAAATTAGGGACAAGAAGTGTGTAATGGCGGGGTGACGCGAAAGAAAGGGGTCTGGCGGCGTAAAACCAATAAGTGCGTTGTCAGCAACAATAGCGCCGCCTGTCGACAAACTTGCCGTGTTCTGTAGGCCGCGTCCCACTTCTTTCCCGCCACAATTGCATGTACACAGTCGCTTCAAAAAGAAGCGTTGTCTTCTTGTTCCTCTCTTGCAATGTCTCTGGTCGAAGCTGTGGGAAGGAGCGGAGGTACTAGGGGAGGGTCAGAGATACTCTCGTCCTCAAAGCAAACAGCAAATGGCTCTGGGAACCGCGCCCGTGACCCTACCTATATTGACATTTTGCTGAGTTTGGACAGTGCTTCCTGCCGTCTAGCGACGAGCAAGCAGGAACTTGAGAGTATGGTTGGAGAGGTCATAGAAAACGACCACCCTAACTTCCGGTACCTCCCCGATGGTCTGGCGGCCCTCTATATTATGCCCGGGATATTATGGGACAAGTAAAGAACACTTTACTAAACCTTTGAACAGCACCGAAATCCCACAATTTCTACAAGAGTCTTTTTGGAAAGTGCCCTTTCCAACAAACAAGCACTGTTTGGGCTGTCAACTTACCTCAGACAACGAATTAATATAAGTCGGAATTGACGTCACATGATGGAACTACAGTATAAATGGTTTGTTTGTCTCCCCAATAATAGAAAATATTTAGCGTTCGAAGTTTACGAACTAAACCCACGTGAGAAACCCACGATGCGAAAATAGATAACACTTGTCACTTATTTGATTTATGTTTTTTTATGTATATGATGTTAATAACATATTAAATCCACTGATATATATGATATTATAGTTTTGTGATATTTCCAACGTCAGGTTCTCTTGTTTGCGTAGGCTACATATAATGAGAATAATTTTAACACAGACTTTTTGTGATATTCTTCTATTAGCAGCACCCCTTTTACTTTTGCCTTCAAGATACTTAAACATAAATAGATACTGTCTCAGTACTTTTTGCAACTATAGAACCTTTTCTTATGTTACATCTTTTCTGTGTGTGGAAGAGGGGGGGTTAAAGACTTGCCACCACTATTGCTTATGCCAAGCCAATGGAGTAAACTTATGAGAAACATGATTGCTGTACACAGAAACTTGATTTTCATAAAAACCGAAACTGTGACAGGGAGCAGGTTTATGTCTACAGGGTAGGGATCTAACTAAATCTAGGTCCTCATGAATCCATCTTCTGTTAAAGAGTATGTGTACTCCGCCAAGAAGTTTGAGGTCATGATGACAATTCAGAGGGGCATAACTTCACTTCTTCTCATAGTATTTTAATACTTACTTATAACATGTTATTCATATGAAATCAACCTCCTATTGTATAATGTTGGAGCAATTTTAAGAAGGAGAGGTTTGATATGAATGACCACGCGTCCTGGAAATAGGTGAAGATAGTGCCCGGTTCCTTTTGGTGGCTAGACTTCTCATTTTAATGCAGGTATAAAGGAGAGGTTTCGGGTTTTCTTTGAGACCATAACTCATCCCGTGAACTGAAATGTCTCCTCTTCAACACCATCTATTACAAGTTTGGTTGATGTTTTTTGTGTAGAAACACTTTTCTGGCACAGGTAGCGTCTTATCTAAATGTCCAGACATCGGGTTTTCCATGAGTTTACCCAATCAGCTTTCCATATGACTGCTGCCCAGGCTGCACAACAAGCAGTGGCCTAAGAGTGCGCTGACAGACAGTTATGACACTGACGTGACAGGCTGACACGTCATATGACGCCAGCAGGTGGCGCCTATCCCATTCATCATGTGACGTCACTTCCGACTTGTATTAGTTCGGTGTCTGAGGCAGGTTGACAGCCCAAACGGTGCTTGTTTGTTGGAAAGGACACTCTCTTGTGGCAGGTTTAAACCTCGGTGATGTATCTTAGCATATAAACATCTTTAATGGAACACCCTCTCATGCACTGAGGGTTTCAGTGGAGGCAGTTGTAAATCCCAGTGATGACAGTGTGTTTCAGGGTACATAGCCAAAAATATGTCTCGTTAAGTGTGCCAGAAGCTTGTACTTGTGCATAGAAAGCACTGAGTAATCTACACGTGGATATCTGCGATAATTCACAGATCTATGATTTGACGACAATAGGCACCAAATGACCAATACTATTTTGATTTTTTTATTGGGTACAGAAATATAACCCCTTAGCCTAGAGACGATGATGCATGATGCCTCTATACCTTCCTGGTCATTTGTTGTAACACGCCGTACACCATTTTGGTCAGATGTAACCCCATATATGGCTATGCAGGACAAACCCTACTCACACATCCCCCTCCCTCATCTACCATCAGCTGGAGGGCCCTCACTGAGGCTGCTCCCTATTAAAGTATTAACTGAGGGATCCCACGCAGCACCCGGCCAGTCCTCAGTCAAATTGAATTTATTCCAGGGTGTCACGGAGGTGCCATCGTGTTAGATTATACGGAATCTCAACAGCCGATCAAAGCATGCATGGTAGAGCTACTCGATGGTGGCATGGGGGTCGGCTTTTTGTACCAGCAGACTTAAGTGCATGTACTCCTTTGATTCTTTAGCCTTTTGAGGACGGCATGATGCATTAATGCATCATGCCCTTTGTCATCATGATGCATGAATGCAGCCCTGACGAGTGACTCGCCAGGGCCGCATTCATGCATCACGCCGACCCTAGCGGGTTGCGACGCTGGGAGGTCGTTAGGATGCACCAATGCAGCATATATGCGAGTTACTCGCCGGGGCTGTATTGGTGCATCATGACGACAAATGGCATCTTTTAGCGACATGCTGTCCTTACAGGGTTAAAGGTTAAATACAAATGTACAATATCATTTGATGCGATGTTGCTCCTCAGGGCAGATGCCTGACGGATGCCTAACTACTAAAATGAATTAAAGTGTTGGGCAATTCAATTGACAATCAACAAATGAAATGCATTTTGGGTGTAAAGCAGGGTAGTCATTCCGAACTGTGTACATGTACTCCAATTGTAACCCAATTGGTGCCTTACATTAATTTTTTTCCTGCTGCCTAATCAAATGTAGGATCAGAACTGGTCGAATACAACAGGAGGGTAGAACAGTAGGTAAAGTAAAGTGTAGCCGATGGACCTTGGGTAGATGTTCCACAAACATAACTACTAATTTGAGCATAATTATTATGCTCAAATTAGTAGATATGTTATTATGCTCAAATTAGTAGATATTATGTTTGTGGAACATCTACCCAAGGTCCATCGGCTATACTTTACCTTATAATTATTATGAGTAAGAACCCACAGCACGGTGAACAAAATAATGATGCCCTATATATGTACAGGTGGTGCACTGCAATACAAATTACTCAACCCTTTATGGACCAGACAGTGGATTAGTGTGTTATTAAAGCATCATCCTGCCTTCAAGGGTTAATCCAATGGATTCCGAGTTGTAGAAGAACGAATTGTAATGGTGGTCTTTGCTGCACACCGACGAAAAATACCACCTCGACCTCGACATGTTAAAAAAGGGAGGCCATTTAAATGTGCAGCAACTTTGATTATGACTATGTTATTGCCGGAACATGAAACCATACTTAACGAGCTTGAGTAGTGAAACCCAAGCGATGCCCAACTGACCTAATCCAGTAGAGCAACGGCAGCTACCATTATTATGCAAATACATTTCGTTCTGAGAATGGTTGATGATGACATGCAAAGCCAGATCAAGTCGATTTTCTGAATGAAGCAAACCCTCGTCATTGGATACATAGTTGGGTGCTGTATATTAATAAGGGCTAGTCTATTGCCCTTTTTATTGTGGTTTACTCTCACATGCCTGGTGTGCAAGGAGTCCATATAGGTATGGGCTTTGTAGAAAAAAGCTGAGGCTCGTTTAGTTTACAGTGGGTTATTATTAGGAAGATCACCTTTCAAGGTTATTGCAAGTATCTGAAGAGCGTGTATTTATTACTGTCTCTTAAAGAGTCCATATCTAAATGACTGCAGGTGTATTCATAAGCTAAAATGCACTTCTTTTGGTTTTTAGTTTATCCCTTAAAACTCTGGATACATTTTACACTAATGATTTAGGGAATGTATGAACCTAACTATAAACGACTGAACCTGAGGTGGTGACAGAGATAATAGTCGTCTATGAGCATCCCGGGGGCCACTCCAATTTGATACCGTTATCAAGGGAGGCAAATCAACAAAATATCACCCTTTTTACAGGAGATTTAGCTCATAACATACCCTGATCAACAGAAGCCAAGAAGAAGATACGCTTCTCAATGATGAGTAATAAATTATCCACAAAAAGTGGGCCTGAAACGTACCCTCATATTACTAATGTCGGGATGAATTGAATTGAATAAAAGTGTCACCTGAAAATGTTTGCCTTAGATTGTAACAATCTTCCTCCAAATTAGCCCAAAAAGCACCCCTTTACAAGGGCCCTCGCGGGTCCGTGCCTATAGGGTCCACAAACGGCCCCTTTTCCTTGGAACTGTATTCACACATAGTAACCTAAGCTGAGGGAGTGCCCCCCCCCCCTCTCTGTCTCCCCCGGTGATTAGCATCGGGTACAAGGTACCATGTACTCCACCACCCTCATGGTAAGACACATACTTGCTGTAGGATCGTGAAAAATGAGAAGGTAGTAAAAGGCTACTCCCTTTTACTACATTAGAACACTCGGCATCGACCAGACAATGGGTTTTTGGTTACTCGCAGCGATGTAATGGACCCTTCTTCAGATGGCTTTACTTGATGTAAAATCTATGTGTATTTGCTGTATTCCGCTGTGCCGAGTTCGGTATTATCGCTCCCCCGCTCGGTTAAGTTCCGGTTAGCTAGTTTCCGGGACTGGCACTGCTTCTCATGGGAAACATCTCAATACTTCAAATTTCTAGAGGTTGATGGACGAGTATATTTCAGTTTCATAGACGTATAGTGCAGAATAGCTAAAGAGGTACACACAGGTTTGTTTTGGGACAGACAAAAAAACACATCATAAGGACGAAATTGGCACTTGAACCTCATGGCCACCGTCCACTCGAGAACTTCAGCCGCCTTGTAGTCCATGGATTTCCAATATGGCACCTGCCGATAAAGTCCAGTGGACTGTGGCCTTCACGAGGCATGCGCAATGCAAAACTTTACTCGCGGTTCGTAATAAGAAAAAGTCGATCCATAGGCAAGTGGACGACCGGCTTAAGCGCATAACATGACTAAAAAGGTTGAGAAATTACACGAAACAGGATTTCTTAGGATAACAACGAAAGTAGCATAGGCTTTGCCTAAATGTGGATGTGCAATAGTCTTAAAGACTTAGAGATTGAATCCAGTTATGGCAGAGTAATTTGATGACTGATAGTAGTGCCAAAGCCTTGCTATTTACGTGCCTTCAATCTACTAGATCCTTTGTATATAAAAGAAGAGAAGAGCTCATTTCATTGCAATACCGAAATCAATTGAAAGTAAGTTGCAGTTGATTGTAGATCGATAATGGATGTCAATGCATTAACAATGACAATTAGAATTTGATAACATCCATCCACATGAGTGTTATTCTATTTTACGATGGAGAACTACATTGATATAAGCTTATATACTTTAAAAAATCGTAATCAGCTTTTACCCCTCAGCTATAAGGTCTTTGATTACATGCATACTTTCAGCACATATTTAAGTACTGACAGCACCTCTTTGATATATATTTCTTTCGGGCTGAGGGAGATTAGCTCTACATTAGAATACATAGTCTACGTGATAGATAAGCAGCTGGTCGGCAAACTGCTCCATAGAAGGTTACCTGACAGCAGTACCATCTGCCTCATCTGAATAGCTGCATCACCCCCCCCCCCCTCTATTAACCCTTCAAGGGCCGCATACTGCTTTAATGTGATGTATGTCCTTTGTCGTCATTATGTATGTGAATACAGCCCTGTAGGTTGTAGCCACTACTCACCAGGGCTGCATCCATGATTCCTGCCGAGCCTTTAGGTGTGTGTACCAACTCCACAGGGTCACTCTGCTATGTTGGATTTTGGAGGTTAAGTCCAGTACATGTATTACCAAAAGGAGTCAGCTAATGCGAAACGACAAGTCCTGGCTCTCTTTGAAAGGGATTTAGACGTTGCTGGAAAGTGTAGGGTCCAGTAATTGCGGAGTCCTTTGTCCAGTAATTTCTGACTATATTATAGAGATCCCCAGGGTCTATGGGGTCATCCTTTAAAGTTCATCTATATCTAGAGAGTACCGACGAGCAGAGGCAACTGGCTTGAGGCTTGTTTCCTTAGGTGACCGTCCTGAAACATAATTATCACCATGTTGTGAATCATTGGCATATGTAACTTCCCAGCTAGCAGCATCGATATCATTGTGTGCACCGTGTTATGCAACGCTTTGTGCTTGTCCTCCCCCACCATTCCCTACCTTTTCGACCTGTGCCCCTTTCCTTTCTGATGTCATTACCTGACGTCCACTTCCTATGTAGTCTCACACCTTCAGGCCCGCCCATGCGTTGCCATATACACACACCAGGATACAGACGGGGCCGAGTCTACTTCCTATGCCCTACCCCTCCTAACTTCCCCGCGTGTAAGCTAGTAGTATAGACAAATGGCAATTTGGCAATGGCAGGGGTGTCCTCCTTGTCTGTATGTTACATAATTTTGCCATCTCTATGAATTTATGAATACATATCTTTAAGTATGACCACGAGCCTGTGGCTCTACTACTCCATTTAGGCATAGAAGAGTGGCCTTGTTGCTGAAAGCTGACACAATCACTAGAGAGTTTAAGATTCGCGAACGTGTACATGGGAATGCCCCCACGTGACTGATGACGTTACACATTGTCGTTGCTGTACACATTGTGATCTTTAACTACCTATTGTCTACATGGTGTCAACTTGAACACAAAAATTGAGGCATTGTTAACCCTTTAAGGGCCGCTGCTGCCCCTGGGCAGCATCTAAAATACCCTTGAAAAACCGCTGCTGCTATAGGGCAGCAATAGTGCTGCCCTATTGAAGCATTACCACTGAATTAGAGCTCCTGTTATGAAACAAAGAATAGGAAATTTTTAATAAATCCAAAAATATTTAACATGTTTACAACGTCCTCTTGTCAGAAGGGGGTTAATTATGTCTCCAATACAATTTATTTCACTCCTTAGCCACTATACCAGGGGGCACATACTTGCAAAATTGTATATTCTCATGGGTTAGGGCCGGTGGTTGAGGCCCAAACCACATTTTTCAAGGCCAGCAGTGAAAGGGTTAAGGCAACTTTCATTAGGATGTCTCGGATAACCGCATAGTATTAAGAGACCATTTTTGGAAGGAGGGGATAGTCATGATCCCATCTCTTATTGGATATCTTACATCTAAACATTGCCTCCCATCATCTATAATCTGAGGATGTGTTGTATACATACGTACATGCTATAAATGTACCACCCATATCTTTAACGTTGTCTTTTACGCCCAGCAGAGGGTGTGCGAGGGTCTGAATGCAGGGGGAGGGGTAAAACAGCACACGGTGCCAACTAGAAGTAAAGAACATCTTCCAAAGAGATTGTTATAAGAACTATTAGATCATCACAGTGTGTAACAACAGCTAGTGGTAGAGCCTGGGAGAAGTACATGCATCCGGGTTACAACTAATGTACAGTTACTCTATACCATCTGAATATGTGGGTGGGTGACTATATAACACAGGCTGGAAATCAAAAGACAACTTTAATTACATATGGTCCAAATCCAAGGGAGCTCACCCTTTTGAGACATTCTTGTTTGTCACTCAAAATCATTGCATAAATTATCATACATTAGCAGTCGGTGGCCATAAGCATGTCTGCAGACAGCCAGAAAGAACATTCTTCCCAGAACTGTAAGTACTAATATACCAAGCCCGACCACATCCATTTGCCTCAGGGGTAGTGTGACTGTCTGCGATTCCCCAAACTTGGCTGAGTTGGTCCGAGTTACTCTCCTATTAACTAATCGCTCCTGTCGCCGTGTGGCCGCCATTACTCACCAAAGGCCACATCCGATGCTCCACCAAGCGCGCATGATTGCGTTTATTTATCATCCTATCCGGGCACCGTCTTCAGCGACCCTGGAGGAGAGAGGGTGGGAGAGGAGTTATATAGCTAAAGTGAGTTTCTGAGCATCTGCCGACCCCATTGCCAAGAGCTACTCAGATGCTCATTGATGGAGGCCACTGGTTGCGGCTATAACTGAGTTGCTTGTCATTAAGGTGGCCACTTATGTTAATCTGTTGTGGTACCACCAATGATGAAATAACCTGATCTGGGTTTGTTTGTCAAGGCAGTGTCTGTCAGCCTCGCCAGTAGCTCACATATGTAGTATATAGACGCTGATGCCCTTTCCTGCTCGGCCGGTCGTCGCGCCATCTCGTGGGGCGCAGGGAGGTGGTTCTGATGGGAAAGCCACGATACATGGTCCTGCCCATCACTATAATATATATACAACACAGTCAAGGTCATACGAGTAGCGGGATCTACCCTATGTATGACTGGATATGCATTCAGGGGCAGACTGATAATATACTGGGTGTGCCGTCATAGCAGTGTGAAATATCACGCTTCATTTTTTCAAAGGGGGAATGTCCAGTGTATTCGGCCCACCTTCCCCCGTATGCATGTAACATCCGTCAGATCTATTGCGATTCAACACCTTATATTATATAGGTTTACCATGCAAATAATGTGTAAATAGTTGCAAGAGTATATATAATTTTGAAAGTATACATGATGGGGATAATACTAAGTGAGTTTAATGATAAAAAGGGTGATTTTTAGGAAAATATAGTGAAGTTTGAGTTATGTTATGAAAAGTTCCACAATTTTGACTATTTCAAAAGGTTTGCTAACACATTACAAAAAAATTATTCCTCTCTGGGTTCTGGAATTTTTCATGGATGTTCATATGTATCAAGCATACCTGCCCATGCAATTTGGAATGACTGTTGCATTTTTTAGTCATATTTTGTATATTAGGAAAATAGATCTGACGGACGTTACACAATATTAGTAGCCTTTGGTTGATAATGAATAAAAACTGACCCCCTGGGAGTTAGTCAATCCGCCAGGGGTTTTCATATTGCCAAGATATGAGGCTTTAAATATGATAAAGTTACATAGGTTAATGTTAAGTTTCTTGATTTTTGCTTTTTGGACCACAATTGTACATTTATTGATGGTCTCACCCATATATACCCAGCCCACCTTAATATATGTATACACCTAAGTATGTGGCAGGACAGGAGGTATAGCATTTTGGGTCTTGATCTGCCCTACAACATCAAAGACCCGCAACTACTTCCCGGATATGTGTTCTCAATGCAGCGTGGTGAATGAAAGGTGTTTTGTACAGAAAAAAGGGTGATGCCAATCCAGATTTTTTTAACTGTTCACCGGTCCACGGCAAAAAAATGCATGGCTTGTCATGAAGATCGGGAGAGAAAAAGAAGAGTGTAAACAATTGTTTTTTTTAGATTCATGGCAAAATATGGCTGATGAAGAACTAAACATTATTCGGGACCTCGATCATCATTTAACCTAAAGCAACATTATTCATTGACTCACAGTTATAAATATCTGTCATTAATGAATCTATTATCCATCTAATTTCCCTAGTCTGGTTTTATGTGGTTTCCATATCTTCTAAGTTAGGAATTGAGCCTCCCTTTCAATAGCCATGTTGCTTAGTGAAAAGAACTAGATAACATTCTTTATTTTCAAGTGTTACCAATACAAATATCGAATATAAATTTACCCACGTAAAATTCATTATGATAATTTGTCCAGTTATGAAATTTAAAAAAAACTATAATTTATATAACATTATGGCAGGCAACTCTAAAGTGACATAACAAGGTCAGAATATGGCCACCTTTTTCTCCAACCCTTATACATCCCAGCAGTAAAGCTGTTATGCACATAGTGTGTGAAGGAGTGATGTCCAGCATACAGGAGAGCTTCAGGACCTGTCCTCTCCTGGGAGTAATTATTACTTAAAGGGGGCGCTGCGGTCTCAGCAAGTCACGTGATGTTTCACAGCTACACTGGATCCCTGCCTTGTTGATATATAGTGTCCGCTGACGAATGACAATAAAGTGCGATGTACTAACATTTTGGCCGATTTGTACAACTTCCTTAAATTGATTTCAGGCACAAGTACCGTAGCTTTAAAAGTTTTCAAACGCTTAGGGGTGAGAACAAAGAGAGACAAAAGAAACTGAATCATAATCATAAGTAACAGTTTTCTTGCCATCCTTACCGCTGTCTGTATAATAGTATATACTATCTCTGCAGCCGTTTATATCATAGTACTACTTATACTTCAATAACATTTAATGTTTAACAGACTCAAATAGTTTAAGAATGGATATAAACTGGATGTACGTATACAATGTGATTGCATATTAATCAGTCTATAAAATGTAGCTCAGTTTGCTCAGTTTGCTCAGTTTGCTCAGAGACCCTTATAATTGTGTAGATGTACTGTCCTGTATGTAAGACAATGCATGTATGCATTGAGGTGTTTATATACATCAATGTATGTATGACTCTATATGTATGTATGTGTATATATGGCTCAAACTCCTGACTTATGTTGTTTTAGGATAGAGGAAGGACAAATCAGAAAATTCTTAATATATCTAAACAAGTTCATATTATTGAAAGGTATATATCTCGGCTCCTTGGAACACATTTTGATACATCTCTAACCCTAGCGGTTCATTTTTTATTGCCTCACGAACTCGATTCTCCGTTTTCGGGTGACTCCGAGACCAAAATAAGGTGATTGTGTACATAATGTCTTAAAGTACATAACAGCAACTTATAACTTTGTTTACAAACTGGGACAACATATATCTTAAGACATACCAAGAATGGATACCCTCAGAAAAATACTTTTTGAGATACAGCTCGATGAATATTGAAGATTTATCAAAAATATTAAAATTTTAACAACATACTCTCATTTTACCCTAGTTTACTCAAAATGGTTCAATTAATTGTCAAAATCACTTTACAATATCCTGATGGTATATACTTTAGGAAATATGGACCATTAGGATCCTTCGTTGAACCTACTTGGCACAGTACTGGCCTAAAAAGCGGCTATTTCACCTTATTTCGGTCTCGGAGTCACCCGGGTGACTCCGGGACCAAAATAAAATATTGTATGAATGTAGGTTCAATTAGTGGAATCATCAGATTTCTGGTTTAGAGCATTAGAGGGGGTGGATAGGAAGCAGTGGCACTAAAGATAACTAAAATATATAGGATATTAACAATTCTGTGTGGGTTTTACTATTATCAGCAAGGCGAGTGACTCCGGGACTAAAATAAGAGGGTGACTCCGAGACCAAAATAAGTATCACAATACACATTTGGTCCTGGAGGCTGGAATATTAGATTTTTTTCAAAATTTTTTTTTTCTGGCAAAAGACACAATAGTTACCTCACGATCTGGGGTACAAGGGATACTGTTTGGATCTTGTTTATTTACTGTATAGTGGTATCAAAATGAAAGGACATTCGAAAATTTTGCTGACAACATACACTTAAATGGCTGTGGAGAAAAAAATACGGTACATATCTAGTAAAATCCTTGTGAATCAATTGACTATACCATAGGCCTAATAGAAAATGATATTAGGGATAGGCTGTTGCTGTCTAAGTAGACATGGGAGACAAGTTAAACATGTCATTTAAAGGGTTTTTGACGTTTTTAAGGGTTTTTGGGCCTTTGGAGGGCCTAAAAACGAAAAATATTGGGCCAATCCACAAAAAAAGAAAAATCCTGAATTGTTGGGATGTTTTCTCACATATACCAAATTATTGAAAAAATTGGTGCAAAACTGGTTATTCTGTAGGGCTATAAGCCTGAAAAGGGCCAGAAATAGCCAAAACAACATAGGTCAGAGGTTTGAGCCATATACATCCATGTAAGTACAATATGTTGTATGTATTGTGTAGTAAAACATTGCATACCATTGCTGTTTACCTTATATACCTGTGTGCCGTGTGCAATATAGCTACATCCATTTCCATGTAGTCTCATAACGTCAGTTCTTACCCTGCACGAACATGAACATTGTGTGCAGAAGACACACACACAACACACACATGAAGATATCATTTAGATCTAATGTCGCTGTTATTTGCTCTCCTGCGGGACTTTTCTGGTCAGATAAAAGAAGAAGGTTGGCTCACATAGAGCGCGCAGACTGGGACTGATTCAGATGCGTTGTTTGAGTCGCTCAGAGTCCCTCATATATCACTGGGGGGCTTTCTTGATGTCATGCCTCGTCTATGGACATTATATTGACGTGCGTTCAGTAAACTGACGCCAGCTACTCTGAGAATACCGCCCGGAGGGAGGGGGGGCACCCAACAATCTCACAAACTATACAGACTTTTATGTCTGTGTGTGATTTAAAAGATGCTATATAAGATGGAGTTTTTTTATTACTATTTCTAACATGCTTTGCATGATTCATGTGGTACATGACAGTCAAGTGACCACCTGAGAAGAAAACTGTTATCACCATGTCAATGAGCTATCTATAGTAATCAAAATCACAACTCAGGATAACATTGATAAAGCATGCAGTCAACAGTGCTGGGACATTTGATCGAATTCAGCCTGCAATAGTTACTTACACCAGTGCTCAATGTTACAATGTAGCAGATACCAGTCTTAGAAACACTATGGTGCTAAGAATTAGAAACGCTTTTTAAAAGCTCACCTGTTGAATTTCCTTTCAATTTGTTTTGATTTATCGCTGCCATACAAGATTGGCATAATTAGTATCCTCTTGAACCATAGCTGAGCGTTGGTTCTGCCAAGAAATCATATATCAACAAGTTAGTTCCATAGACTTTCCCTCTATGTTTCTCTACCTCCCCCACCGTGCAATGATCTCTATCGTATCTCCATGGTGACTAAAAACCGGTGATATTCTTCTGAAGTATGGCCACAAGAATACTGGCCAAGCAACCAATGTCTGTATAGCATTGCCAGTAGGATGTAGATGGACACCATAGTTGCAGATCTGCCCCCTGAAGTAGCATGCCATGGTCTTCATGGCAGTGGGTGCAATGTAATGTTTGATCAATGGACTATTATGTTAGTAGATCATCTCAAAAGACAATCTTCAAACAAATTCTGATCTTAGTTAACTGTTGAAATGTTGATAATGATTCTAAGACAATAAGATGATTATACCCGATTATGCATGCGTTCATAACGTTTTATCAGAGGTACATATTTAACCTTTAGTACCAATGGCCTAATGTGATGGCATAATGCGGAGGATGTGGCAGAAAGGAAGGACGTTGGTACCAGTATAAGCGGGTCAATGCCCCTCCAAAGGAGAAGAGTTCCACAACCTTCCCGAATCCACACTCAAGTGGCCTGTCGGCCCTTACCGGACGCGTTCGGCGCGTCCTCGACTGGGCATGAAATCAATGAGTTGATTCGGTATTGACAGAGCTGTTAGCACACCATTGTGCGCCTGCGTGATGTGCCCCCTGTCTGTTGTCACCGGAAACGCTCAATCTACGCAATGTACTCTGGGAAAGCAGTGGGAGGCCTATGGGGTGGGCGAGGGAGTCCTGAATTTCCGGACGACTCGCTAAGCATGACGGGAATGTGGAACAACACGTATGCAGAGTTGGGTGTTGGTGAGAAGAGGAGACTGGAGGGTCATCATTCAACTAGACCATGCTGCCGGTTTGTGCGATGGACTGGTCGGTATCGCAGCCATTTCTAGGTAATAACCCACCGACATATAATAATTGTACTTATTGATCTTGCTCTGTATGTCACTGCATTCAAAACGTCCTTATTATGGGATAAATAGGACCGCAATAAAACAAGAAAGTCACCTTCTCAGCCTTCGTGCTGTGTACATCGGTACCTTCCACTTTCTTCTTAAAGCATGGCTTGTCTAGGGTGTCTGAAGTGGGGTGGGTGATGTAGGGCAGGGAGGTGGGGAGGGAGGGATCTCAGTGTTATCAGAAGACAGTGCTCAGAGCTAGATGTGGAGATAGCCGAGCGAGAACTGTGTACGGTCCATTACTGTACTGTACTGTACTGGCCCCCTGGTGGCCAAGCAACTTAAGACATACCGCCTCGCCGTCTGGTCGCCATACCTTGTGTACTGTACACACACTGTGAAGAGTTTCGTTGCAGAACGCAATGCATCCATTATATGAGTTTTTGAAATGGGCTTAACAGTGCATTCATGATTTTGTAGAAGAGGGGGGGGGGTGATTTATTTAATTATTAGTGTTTAATGGGCAGCAAAGAAAGAAGAATGCGAAAAGACATTTTAAATCCTTTCCTTTTTATTCTTGGAGAAATCTACAATTCCCTATGATTCTACCCTCATGTATCGTCAACTGTCAATGTATGTATGAGGCAGAAAAAGAAATTGTTATTATATCAATCTCCTTCCTGCAAAAAGTCAAGCCACTCTATTGGAAGGTGTAGAAGTCTTGAATGTGCTCCAGTCCCTCTTGGCGAGGTGCTTCTGCCAAACGGATGTGGCTATTTATTGCCCCATCGAGGCCTGGGAGACCTCAGAGCCATATGCCGACCACTGGCCATAATATCTGCGCATGCCAAGTGAGAAGAGAACCACTAAGCAGTGGACTCTGGTTCTCTTAGGCATCAATTCTATAGATAGGCTCTGGTACCTACCAACGCGGACAGAGTGGTGAAAGCACGACGCCAAATGGGGTACTAATTTGTGTCACAGGCACTGCCCTTGCCAGTTGCTAATAGTTACGTTCTGATGCAAATCGTAAGCTCCTCCAGAAAAATAAAAATAGAGGTTATTGCCAGGCTGACCCAGCTCTTTATGCCGCCTAATCACCAAACCTTAGACCATCTTCGCAAATCACTCTACCATCATGCATCTCTCTCACTCTCCCCTACCTGTCTCTCTATTTTACATATTTTAAAATGGCAATGGGGATTGTATTGGGGACAGTGTGAACAGGGCATGTCCATGCTTCATTTGGCAATTGTATTTTCTTTCGATCAGAATTTGAATGCATTGGGATTCCGAAGTTTAATATTTGAATATTATAGACGAGGAAATGAATGGTTCCATGTTGTTACTAGCCGCCCTTTCTCTTGGCTTCTATGATTTACCTTGTCTATCTGTCTATGGATGTCTCTGTCTGTCTGTTTGTCTCTTTATCTCCATCTTTCCCACTCTCGCTCTCAAGCCACGAACAAAGAAAAAGTCCAGGAAGTGACAAAGTATTAGACTCCCACAATTAGACACCCATCCTCATTGTATTGGCGGTAGGCACCACTGCTCATGGGATATCGTTTGAAGGTGGCATCCATATAGAGGTGTCGTCTAGGCATACTTCACACGGCTTCTTCAAAGGATGTCGGACGTGTCCCAGCATAATAGGTCTTAATCCCCAGCTCAGTTTAGCAAATGCTCTATCGATTGAGGTAATTGATGTTTTTTTGTGGCTCTATGTGACATTGTACCCCCTTGTGGTTCCTGTATCCTGCTGACCATTTAGCGTATAGCTACTCTTTTTCGCTTAAATGATATAATCTTCCTCTTCATTGCTTATTGCTGATAATATCATGGGAATACTCAACCCCATTCTCATGTTGAGGAGGTCACAGCGGATTCTGGTTTAATATCCACAAATAAATGAGTGATAATTGAGACCACGACACTGGAATGTTATGTTCCTGAAAGCCCCTCAAAACAGCAGTTAAAATTAATGTTTCTCTTCCTCATTCCTCAGTCATCAACTATCTCTAATTGGATTGCTTAATGTCTCTATTTAAAGAGACATGAGAAAGAATATTTCTGGACCCAGTGCATGCGAATTTTAATTCAATCTTTCGCTGGCGTCACATTAAGGGATTCTTGATTTGAAAAAAGTGCACCGTCATGTCATGTCCTTCTGCTAAGCCGAATCTAAGGTTGTACACTATTTTAACCTGGATTGCAGTCCTTAAGTTGAAGTTTAGATTGACTTGGATTATTTCCGTCTGACCTATTGCATAATCTGTGGTGACTTTAATCGATTGACATTTCATGGAGTGGTTTGGGCAGTTTGGTTTAGATTGTATGCTATTGCTTATAGATATTATAATATTTCTCTCATAACTGAAGTAAATCTGCACACAATAATGTGATGTGTATTTCTGTTATGTACCTGTGGTGTGATGCTGACTTTGACTTAGCCTTTGGTCATCAATGCTGAGAAAAGAGAACACCATGGTGGACCAAGGTCAGCGGAGAGATCGTTTCTGGCAATGCGCAACAGTTTACCCTAATCTTGTCCCAGGCCCTTTTGCCATTTGCTGCTCCAGGGTTGCTGCTCTTTTATGATTTGTTTTCGAGCAGTATTCGATCGTTATTTGCTGTCTTTTGTTTCAAGAAACGGTGGTGTCAGCACAGATGTATTGCGCCTCCTCCCAGTTTGGGTTTTAATATGGGTATTAGGGAATGCTATTGCACAGATTTTCCCATCCTGGGATGGCCTGTAGGTGTAGGATCGCCACGTCTGATATAGGTGAGAGAAATAAAATGTCTGAATTATATACAATGTCTAGAGTATATAAAGGACTTGGATTATTTTAGTTATTTAGAGAGCAACTTGACTTATGTACACATATGATCGGAGGTTGTTGTTTGTAAAGTTGTTGTTGGTAAAGTTTTTATTGGCAACAATTCAATGAACAAGTCACGTTTTTCAATCAGAGCCAAGCATGAACACAGTGAAAATATGAAATAATATGACCCAGCAAAAATATAATAAAGAAATATTAGAAAATGACATCAATAAGTGTAGGTCACCATTTATATTAATTAACTTTATACATTTCCGATATATTAGGTCATTATAACGCTAGACACTCAGCTATGTAATCACAGCTCTAAAGTCCATTTCGAGTGTCGATCAAATTTCAATTATAACATTCAGTGAGAGACAATACTTTACCGATTGTCCACAGAAAAAACAGGACGACACATAACATGTAGTAGGTGATAAAGTGAGCAGATTGTTAGGAACCTGAGGGACTAGAGGTTAATTATGCAGTCATCACTCTAATACAATCCATTATACACAGTAGACCAATGATTAGACCAAACGCTGGGGATGAGTGACAGTGATAACAATAGAAATGACGACAGCCTAGTCGATTGTAACCTGGCATTGATGTACTTCATGAGAATATCTCATATGTACTCATTTTACCATTTACCCAGTATTAGACTACAAGATACACGATGAAGCGGATCAATATGCATACACACGTGTAGTGTGCCATATCGTGAATATCACAGATTTCACAGTTATTACTTTTTAATTTTGCTCATGAATATACGCAAGGTATTTAGGTGTTGTACATCTGAGTCAAGCTTACTCCACAGACCGTAGCCCCTATACAGAGGACTGTCTCTATACAGTTGGCCCTTAGGGCGCTGCACCTTCAGCTTAATTTTATCATGACTCCTAAGGACCCGAGTCGGCACAACAACATTACCAGGTTTTCTAGAGAACTTGTACATCAAGTTAAGTAAGTTGTAACCTCGCCTTACATCAAGCTTTTTACTAGAACAAACAGTATGCAAGTCATCCCTAGTAATTAGCCGAGGGTCATAGATACCAACGCATGTTCTAAGACAGTGGTTTTGCAGGATTTGTAATTCAGCCGCAAAATCATTGTTCGCACTTTCAATTACAAAATCGCCATACTCAACGACCGGCAATATCATTTGCTTGTAAATCAGCAGACATGTATCCTGGTCAACACGTTTTCTAAGAAATCGTAAATTAGACAATTTTAGGCGCACTGATGATATCACCTTGGCGCATTGCATGTCAAAAGATAGTACATTGTCTATGAGAATGCCTAAATAATTAAAGTGGGACACAGCTTCCACTATACAATTACCGATTTTTATTCCAAAAGCTGAGTAGATTGTTTTATCTTTCTCCCCATGACACCATAGCACCTTCGTCTTTTCAGAGTTAACAGTTAATCTATATGAATCACAGCCAGAGCACAAAGTATTGACATCGTCTTGTAATAGGCGCTGTGCAATATTTGGGTCTCTATTGCTCACTGTTATCGCTATATCATCAGCATACATGAAGAATTTTGAATTTTCGAGATTACATACTAGACTATTAATATATATTATAAATAGGAGAGGTCCCAGCACAGAACCCTGTGGAACACCGCATTTAATAGGTTGAGGGCCAGAAATGACACCGTCAATAGTTGTTGTCTGAACCCTGTCTCCGAGATAACTACCAAACCATGAGACCGTAGCTTCAGAACAGCCAATTTTGCGCAATTCACTTAGTAATATTAGGTGGTCGACCGTGTCAAAGGCCTTGCGTAAGTCCAGAAATAGGGTGGCAGTTACCTCGCCCCTATTCCTGCACTCATAAAGATGTTGTATTAGACGGAAGCACGCATCAATGGTGGACCGACCTGGCATGAAGCCGAACTGGTTGACATTAATTATATTATGTAACACCAGGTAAGCTATAAGCTGGGCGTGAACTGCCTTTTCTATCAGTTTAGAGAACAAATGAAGTTGGCTCACAGGGCGCCAGTTAGAGACGTTACTTGAGTCCCCACCCTTCGGTAATGGAATGATAGTAGCCTTTTTTAAGGAGGCCGGGAAATCAGAGTCTAAGATTGAGATATTGATAATCCGACTTAAGATGATAGGGGCCGCTTTCAGCGTATCTCTAACTATAGGGCTTCTAATATTCACCATGCAAGCCGACTTATTTATTTTAATCTTATTGATTAACTTTAGGGCGTCTGATATACTAACTATTGTAAGCGACAGAGCCTGCCTTCCCAGATCATCTCGTACAGTCAGTATTGTGTCTACTGCCGGTGTTGTAAAGGCCCTGGCTAAGACGGCACCAATTGAGCTGTAGAAATTATTTACGAAATCAGGAAGTTCACTACTCTCTAAATCAACACCATTACATTTTAATTTCATAGGCTTGAGTACACGTGGGCCTTTCCAGATGCAGTTAACCTCCTGCCAAAACCAAGGAGGAGTGGAGAGTGCGTGGAGTTGCAAGTCAGAACCGATTGACACAGGAGCTAGGGCTTATGGCATCACATTAAAGATGAGGTTGCCTGAGAAGTAAATGTCATTTCTAAATTGGCAGAGCATGACGCTTCTTACTGACGTATATTGTAACTTATGACGTCATGTCCAGTTGTCAGAGACACTGCTGACGTCACGTCCAAGATGGCTGACCTACGCAGGTAGACTAGCATCTGCGGCAGCAGGGGTTGAACCATTCACCCCGACCTCTCGTTAAGTCTCGTGGGACTCCAAGACCGGAAGATCAGATCACTTGGGGGTAGCAATCAGATCACGTGGTCCGACTTGCCCTTTTCATGGCAAAGAGGACGGAAGTTCCCATGTTTACCACTGCGGCTGCGCGGACGACTTGTTCTAGCAGAGCAGGGCGGGAGCATGGGGCACGGGGTTGTCCCCTGGGACTCCTTTTGGCCCAGTCCGTGCTAGTTAAGCAGGAATTAGGGCCGCTGTTTCGTTCCTGGGGAAAAAAAGAAGGATCTGGGTCTGGGCGTTATTTAGCTCCCAGGAATAGCACTACTACTGGATTGGACGACAGGTCCGGAAATAGAATTCCCATGGCCCTTATACCTTTTCCATCCGGGTCAGGCCGGAGGTCATTGCGACGAATTTCAAATTGGGAAAGTGGCGACAGATTGGCCTGGGAGTTTATCCGAGTCTCCGGTTGCAATATATTTTTATCACACTGGTAATGGTCAGCCTGCTGGAACCCCAGGCTCCAACTACCACAAGTATATACACACATATACATTTATAATACCATACTGGGAAAACAAAATTAAGTGTCTGTGTAACTAATTGTATACAAAATGATTACTAGACGGTTATTCTACATGTCAGAATGTTTTGTCATCACCAAGCACTGAAAATAAATGACGAGGCCGTTTGATTTTCCTTTTTTACTGTGGGGGCAGAATGTATAGGGACATATTGACATTTCATGAACAAATTTTACATGTTGATGAATGATAATATATTTGATACCAAATATGCCAATATTTGTCCATTTTAAACATTCTTTTTAATGTGAATAAGAAAAAAAGTTTTCACATAATCATTTTTATTATGCGCACAGTGATGAGAAATCAGGATTTTTTTGAAAGGCTGTACCTGAGCATTTCTACATTGGGTGGGTCAGGAAACCAGAGTATAACCAGGACCCGCATGCAGGCTGCGTCAGGGCTGTGTCATGTGTGAGCCTCCCTACCTACCCTGATCCCTGCGGTGACCATTGATAATGGCAGGCAGGGTGCCCCTCGAGCTCTCGGGCAGGCAGATTCTACTTAAGATGTCTACTGCTGGCTGCCTGACCGTTGGGAGGCCTTCGGAGGCTGGCGCTCCCTGGCCCCGATAACAGCCCGAGTGGACACTCGAGCAGCCTGCGCTGGTCACCCCGGCGACCTGCTGTTATCGGCTTATACCTGCGGGGCCAGGTTCAGGCAAGTGTCTAATGGTGAAGTCACTGTCTCCCTCACCTCGCCATCCCCATAGGGAACACGACGTCATAGCCCATGGTAATGACATCATTTGTCTGTGGCCCCTTTAATAGAGGATCAAAGCCCATACATATTTTTCCATCTGTAGGGCCGCCATGACCCTCCTACCAGAGTCATGCATGGTTGACTCTGCTAGGAGAGCCAGAAGGGTCACAGTTACTCTTGTCATATCTCTTAGCCCCTTTACAACTTAACCTTCCCTTTACAACAGAGTCAAGTAAAGTTGACTCTGGCCACAGAGCAGGAATTGGTACATTGACTCTTTATGAAGAGTTAAATGAAAAAGATGTTTCACAGTTGCAGTTTCAATGGAAAACAACTCACAGTTGAATTTATCTGAATTAAAATTATATATTAGAGCTAGATTACCATATTCGTGGGTTAGGGATACAATCAAAAGGCTGAGTACTTACTGTCTGAGATATAATATATTTATAGACTGAGCTGCACACTAAAGTGACCCAGTCACTGGTTACTGCACAAGCAGTGCTTGGGCCGTATTGCACGCTGGCCGTAACAAGTCCCGTGACCTTTGGCAACCTAGAAACGCCATGGCGACCCTTGGGAACATGCAATACGTGCACAGTGGGCAGAACGGCTGAGGGTTATTGCACGCTACCTCGGGAACGGCCCTCCCATTGCTTTAGCATTGATAGACCATATTTACCATGAAATAAATACATGGCACTGATACCATATCTTCATGTCACACACGAAGAACTGGCTAAAATGCACATTTAACCTCATACCGGCATGCCACTTATGTGTGCATGTGTCAATCTGTCTCCCCTCTTTTGTTGGGTCAACTGCAGTTGACTCTCAAGGTAAGGAGATAGTCACTTTTCAAGACTCCCCTTCATTAGAGTCATGTGGGAGAGAATCTGTAAGCCCTTTTAACAGAGCCATGGCGACTCCTTCAGTTCTCTCAATAAATTTAGGTCCTCGTGTGAGTGTGAGTGTGAGGGGTGGAGGCATTTTAGAAGCAAAATACCGTGTTTCACTATGTTTTAGGTCTAAGATGGAAAAATCTGGACCCCTCTCCCTGGGATGACGAAAATGTTGACACTTACACATAGAAATCCATCCCCCGGCTGTTATCATCCCTTAACTTAATGCATTGTCCTCTTTACAGGCATGGCTGCTGTAACCAGAACCTCTTCTTCTCCTCCTAATCCAATAATAAAAATAGTCCTGCCTCCCTCTGGAATGTCTTGTCTGGAGTGCATTGCCCTTCTGTGGACTCAGAAGTTGCACTTGCTAAAGTGGTATTTATTATGGATGTGCTACTTATAGAATACTGTGCGGTTCCTGCATGTATAATATGGAGGTGAGGGATTTGCAGACATACTTATTAGTACGGGGGATATACAGGGCGAGATCTTCCACTTCTACAATTGACTTAGTGTCCGAGACTGACGGAGGAATAGGGTTGAATGCCTTCAAATAAGCAGGTAAATATAGATACCAGAGCATAATGGGACAGGAAGAGTTGAGTTGAGTTTAACCATATAATTTAAATTGGCTAAGAATGAAGGTACTATCATGAAACTCAATGACAACAACTACAATGGTACCATTTGAAACATGTTTTATAAACCGTTAACATTGAAAATTGAAATAGATGCACACAAGAACAGGAGGGATACATAAAACAGTTGCCCCTATTTATCAATTAACCCAATCCCCCACCGGGCCCCAACCTGCACCTCTCCCCCCCCCCCTCCAGACCTCAGGATTCCCAACACAAAATCAGCGTTTAAGACAATGCGCAGTTCCTTTGACTAATATGGCACTGTCCAAACTGGATTTGTCTGGATTTTAGGAGTATGCTATTAGTGAGACAGTAGGGAGAACATAGGCCTTCATACCCCCACCCCTTCCCTCCTTCAACCCCTCCTATTGAATCACTCAAATGGAATTTGAGTTCCATCAATTATAATATGTTTGCGTTTGCTCAATATCCTTGTCCACATTGTTTATGAAAGCTATCATTTTGGTATCAGGGGATTGACATTTCGAGGGAACAACCTGCTTAAAAATGATTACAGGTATAAGTGAAACTGTTGCTTTCAGAAAACGAACAAAACGAGACCTGCCCCCAGACCTGGTTCTTCCAATGCATATCCACATTACTATAGGGTAAAGGCACCCATCTCGGACGCTCCTGGACAACAAAAAAGTAGTCACCTTTGCCTCTTAAATTTGAAACCATTAAAGGATAAGCATTTTGATATGGGACATGCCATTGGGGACATTATATATATAGCTTATATTTCCTAGCAAATTACAGAAAATAATGTACTTTAAGTAGGAATAAATCCACATCTTATATATCATTTCAAAAAGATGAAACTTCACCTAAAGTCGGACACCTGCTCCTAAAGTCAATGTGTGGACTTGAATCGTCACAAATGAAACATATGTTCCTATAGTTATCAATAGGAATAGCATAGGTAAAGAGGAAACTAGAAAACATTGAGCAAGAAAACAAATTTCCCCATTTACTCTTCATTATTGTTTTACGAATATAGTAAAAAATACCCAGGCAGTCAAGCAGTCACAATATCATGTAAGCCATGGCAAATATTTGGTATATTATATTTTTTAGAAGGAGAAACCCCTCAATTTTAACAGTTATTGGATATGAAATAGTAATAATAACTATATAATTGAATACTAATGGTGTCCGACTCAAGGTAGCTGTCCGACTCAGGGTGCCTCTACCCTAAGCACTTTTGTCCATACTTCTACCAAACGATGAGCATCACTTGACAGGCATTAATGTCATTTATTTTAAGTCGTTATCGTATCAGGTATTTTACATATTATAGGTATTTTTTTACATCCCTGACTATAGAAACATAGATCTATATGTTGGAGACATTATAGTTTCAGGATGATGCTCATTCTGTGCTCTATGTATAAGACTACTATATGATGCAGCTGCTTCTAACCATAGATATAGATCGTTTAAATCCTTGCTTTAACTATCTTTTAATTTTGATCAAAAACCCGAAAGACACCACAACAAATATAGATCTTTCCAAAAGCCACATACAGTACAGGTCTGCCTTATAGCAGCCCCCCCCCCCACCAACCCCCGGCCTCCACACCACCAGGCCCAGACCCATTAGCGGTTACTAAATGACCACGTAATGGCCTACTCTACCAGCAAGAGCCCCTGTAAAATGTCCATATAATCTATTTAGGTCTGCAAACATATATTACAACACTGACTCTCTTCTAGTCTTCCAGCCGCTACAGTATGTGCGACACAGCATACTTATGACGTCATTGGCTGTACCACCATTCCCATTGCCAGGTCTAACCACAAAAAGGGGTACGGTCCAGGGGGGGGGGGGGTCAAATATGAAGGAGAGACACGTTTTATTATAAATATTTGTTTCATGTATGATATTTATCGGATGGACTACACCCTTTAAGAAATTGTGTAATGTTTTCCTCCTTTCAAGAGTCAGTGGCATATTAAAAAAGATTTGCCTCCTACACCTCTTAATACTTAGTAGGTGTACGTGATAGCTTTAGGGTTGACTGCCAACATCGGGACCGAAATATATTAAAAGTACAAAATTAAGTTTTCCATCCAATGTTCCCCGCACCTATATATAGTAATACTAATACCCAATAATTATTAAACGATTGGGGCTCAGATCGTGCTTTTTTTGGATAACACCGTGCTGTTATCTGCCGATAACAGGCACTCCTAAGTCCAAATTTTGACTTAGTTAAAATCGTGTGTTTCATCAGGGGATCGAACCCGGGACCGCAAGACTACGAGTCCAACGCCCTATCTACTAGACCGTGCTGGCCATACAGAAGAAGGGGATAAAACCAGAAGTCTATAGCCACATTCTCAGCCCTCTAGCTCTTATATTAACAGAGATACAGCAACTTTTACACTTTTTGTTATAACTTCTCCTAAAATCAAAAAAAAATTATAATTTTTTTTTTACTATAAAGGTAGTAGTTGGACTTTACTTACCTATTTGTTAAAATAATTCTGGGGCCATTTCTTTACTTATATATAGGCACTTTAAAACCAGTGCGTTTCCACCCAGGTTCGATCCGGGGATCTCTGGTGTATGAGGCCAACACGCTAGCGCCCATGCCCTTCTGGCCGCGATACATAGGGAGGGAAACGCTGGTTATAACTTAGGCTGGCAGCGATGCACCGGGCCCCAAGCTGGCCCCTTACAAATTCTATGTTGGACTCAGTGTTGGAGATTGAAAACATGACGTGGGCAGGCTCCACCAATGAGGGACCAGGGTTGGTGGGATGTCAAAATCAACATGGCGCTGCCCGTGTACGATATAGTCTTTGTAAATATCCTTCAAAATGGCGAAATTAGGACATTTTAAAGGTAAATAAGGACATATGAATCGAAAAATCGTACAATAAACCTAATAATGTATTGCTAACAGGCACACTTGGGGTTGTATCGCTATATAACACCCTCGTCGCTACGCAACTCGGGCGTTATATAGCGATACAACCCCAAGTGTGCCTGTTAGCCATACATTATTGGTTAACTAATGACCAATACCCCTTGATTTTATGCACGTTGAGTATCATAACTTATAGCTATAACGTGCAGTACCAAAGCTACAGAAGTTACTTCAAAATGGCTGCTGTTCTCTGTTTCCTATGTGCAAATCAAGCTTTGATTTGCAATTATCCTGATGACTATGCATCATTTGTCACCGAACCCCAGGAAATGTTCCTCGACACGATTTGATTTTATCTTCTTGAAAGCCCAATTTAGACACCTGATCATGACAGCTGGCCCAATGTAAAGATCAATCCAACTCTCATCATCACAGGTTATTTGTGTTTAGTTTTACATTTCAATTTCCAAATAAGTCTATTTCGGTTGGATGTCACCTCATTGTGGCTTCAATGTGACTGTGAAACGGCCTGCAATCATGGGTAGTTAGAGTTGGAGGGTGCTATTAGAGGCCTGAGATAACAGGGGTACCCCACTCCGGAGGACCCAGAGGGAGGGGGAGATTGCTCCTCTTATGCAAGGTTCTGGGTCAAAATACCTGCAATTTCTATCTTTGCGGCGACGAATTGCAGTCTAATTCTAACTGATGCTTCTAGGAATACCTTTGGCATGTGTTTCCATAAGCCACACAAAGTACAGGTCTAATCTAGTAGGGAAGCAGATAAACTGCCTTGCTCCCTTTTCTTTCCAAAAAGTAATAGTGTTCAATTTCTAGTGAACATCCTTTGGGCCAATGTAGTATGACACAACATGTTTCAACTCAGCAGCAATATCAGGTCCCTTTTCACATTGGTTCATCGTCCAACGAATAATACCAAACTGTCATCTGTAGAATAGGAATACCACAATAATCTTTGTGTTGCACATTTATTCACCAACCAACAGTAGGACCTACAAGTGCATATAGGTACACAAGTGTTGGTGGCTTAACCCTTTGGGGACGGCCAAATATTGATACAACTAGCTGGGAGGACGAGACTTTTTGCAGGAATTTCCCCTAAGGACGAGGCTTTGCTGAATCCCATAGAGTTATGATGACTATAGTCGATGCTCGCCCTGCCATGGCATCGACTATAGTCGATGCTCGCCCAGCCATGGCATCGACTATAGTTGATGCTCGCCCACAAAGGGTTAAGACTCTGCTGTACGGACATCTATTATAGTAGCAGGTAATCCCGTTAAGCCCACCATTACATGGTGGGTACATGGATTTAAAGATGACGGATGTACCCTGGTTCCCTGCACGGCATACCGTTAACAACGAGAACCGATGGGCCATTTAGCCAGAAAGCCTTGCTCACGTATAACTCCCCGAGGCATTGTTCGCTCCAAGTAGACCCCCGCGGGCTGTCGGCCCTGGTAATGTTATAGCTCTACTTCTTGGGAAATATCACAGTAATAGAGGCCTGCCGGTCACTTTAATATAATATACACTGGCAGGGGATACCATGCCTTGATGTCATAGCAGTGTAAACTTTAAATAAGCCATACCACTGACAGCGACTTATCGTTGAAGTTCCTAAAGACATGAATCTATATACTTCCTTAAGGCGACAAGGGACCAGCATTGGGGGTTGGTATTTTACTGCAGTCTTCATCATGTGGTCACGGACATTATTTTTGTAAAACCCCTCCTGATCTGCTATGTGTTTATGAGACAGGCATGGTCGTCCTATCATCGGGAGGCACTCAATTTGGGTGATGTTGTTGACGCCGGTGGTCGGGATAGCAGAGACTGGCGGATACATTGTGTCGACAATGTAGATCCATGTAAATACTTTATCGGTGTGGGGACCTATGGTGTCATGGCTACCACCCAGTAGAGGCCATCAGCAGGCTGGAGAAATGACCTCTATACGCTGATACCATCTATCTTACATCGTCTGCCGACGCCCAACGTGGAAACATGCATCCCTCTCTGTCGGCAGCCATATTGTTCTTTTATGGACGCCGCTCACGGCGCGCATGTGCCAGTTACTGTCGTCACTTCCTGTGCTCTGCTCCGTCATTTGTCGAGCAGACAACACCGCGCCAGGCCGGTCGCTACTCCATCTTTGGCGCCACTTTGTCTTCTCACCACTAGACCTTCCTCCTCCTTCCATCCTTGAAACTGCATGTTGCCAGCTCCTACCATGAACTAGCAGTCTTCTCACATGAGAAGGAGACACAGGATGGGGGAGGGACAGGGGGAAGCTGTGTGAGTAACAATGGAGAAGTGTGGTTGAGAGGCAACAGCTAGTCTGTAATGCGAACCGCTGAATTATTATGTTTGATTGTAAAAACCCATAAGCACATAACTAATTAACTGACTCCTAATATTGCGGACAACAATGGCGCAATCATTCCGCAATCAGAATTTAATCTCATATGTTGGTAGTGAGAAAATGCAGTCAACAATATATCACAGTTTGATGCGCACACAGTTCAGAAAGGTGAAATCGATGTATTGTAATGTGGTAACTGGATATTGCCTTGCTTTGGTCGTGTATAATTTTTGTACCACTGTAATTGTAGTGCTTATGAACAAATATGATTTCCACGTATGCAATCTTAAATTTTAATATCATCAGATTTCAATTTCATTTGAGTTTTATTTCATATCATCTCAGAGACTTTGTCCATTTCGGTGGGAATGAAATATGAGATTTCGATTGGATGACAAAAGTTGAAATGAAACTAATGTGACAGATCTTTAATGTGCCTATATTAATGTTGTACCTGTTTCATCATACAGTTTTGTCCATTAGCCTGATTAAATGGAACATCTGGACAGAACACTAGATGCAACGCGATCACAGAACACATTGATGTCCCCAGCCCAGTGTTTAGGGATCCAAATACTCTAACCAAAATGTCCTGTACTTGCACTACCTAACCAGGAGATATCCAAAGCTTCATATCAGCAAGTGCACACATTATGCTGAATAGTTGAGGGGAGTTTAAAGTGGAAAAAGTGAGAGTGTGTCTCTCCCGAACGTATGTTCATTCAAAGTTTGGCCAGTTTATTGTATTTTACAACTGAACATCTAAAACAAAGTCCCCAGAACACGGTCCCAATGCTACATTTATCCTAAGGAATGCATAGCTGGGAGTGTTGTTGATGGGATGAGAGAAGTCTTCATTAAACTATATAAAGACACAAGAAGTTCATGGAGTGCATTTAATTCCACATTTTCCCAATCGAGAGTGCATACTAATGTTTCAGTCTGGATATGGGAAACCCTCATGAAAATAATAACGGAACTGAAGCATGGCCTGCTTTATTCATGATTTATATCCTCCACAGCGAAACAAAGTATATGTAACTGTGATAAAACTAAATCTAAAATGAAACAACTTTATTTCAAATAAATGAGATCATTCCTCGGGGACCATCCCCTAGTAAAGCATAGCATTACATGTAACCTCTTACAGTTACAGATGAACTAAAGTCGACATTGAAGTTTAAAGTTTGATATTGAGGCAAATATAATCTATTTACTTTTAGAATAGAAAAAGTGATATCTACAATAGATACATCTATAGTTGTGTACCCTCCTGCATAGTAGACGGAATTCCCTGGTCTTAATTCCCATTTCCATGAACTACTATGTTCACTTTCTTGATTACCATTATGATACATGTAATCTCTCTCTCTCTCTCTCTCTCTCTCTCTCTCTCTCTCTCTCTCTCTCTCTCTCTCTCTCTCTCTCTCTCTCTCTCACTCTCTCTCTCTCTCTCTCTCTCTCTCTCTCTCTCTCTATCTCTCCCTCTCTCTCTCTCTCTCTCTCTCTCTCTCTCTCTCTCTCTCTCTCTCTCTCTCTCTCTCTCTCTCTCTCTCTCTCACTCTCTCTCTCTCTGTCCCTACCTGACTGTCTCTCTCTGCCTCTTCTCGCACTCTCTCCCTCTCAGTGCCTCCACCAAAATACAACAACCTGGCCGCCCTTAACGGACCGGAACATGAGTGCGGCGGTCGGCCTAGCTGGGCCACCTCCCGGACACCACACTAACTAACGGCCCATTAGTTTGACGGGTGTGTCTCCGCCCACCAGTTTCGCCTATTGACGGCCGAATTTGTCGAATCCGCTGGTTATCAACAGTTTGAGCATTGAACACGTGGTGGCCAGTGGCGCTACCTATACCCAGCTACTGTTGAAACTCTTTTTCCCTAGATTTTTAGCATTCTAATTTTGGCTGGGGGAGCGGAATCACTGTGTTTTTCTTAATAGTGTGTGATTTAGTTCACTGTTATATATAGTGATGACTGGAGAGGCAATTAAAAGGATAATATTGGAGGATTCATGTATACTATTACGACCACACCCTCTCGTACTTAAACAAGACTGGCGCTTATCAGACCAGTTATAGTACTGCCTTGTATTTCACTTTATCCCTAGCGCTTATTACAGACCTGCACTTATTCGAAGACCCAGTGCTCATAGACAAACCATTACTATGTCTAGCTGTTAAATAATAGGAAACCTCCTACCTACCTCACTGTTGCACTGCTGCAAATACGGGGGCAATTCGTGAGGAGGTTTCATCGCCTAAAGGCGATTCCATTGGCTATATTTTGTCCGATGAATCAACAGAATTTGTTTACAATGGAATATCCTTTAATTGAAGTTAAGATATTCAAAAATGTTGGAGGATTTCGAGTTATCTGAACTTATAACTTCTACTACATGCCATCGATGGTCTCTACGTATATAGAGGAGCCCCGTCTTTATATGTAATTGATCCTAGGTTGATGAAACGTATACAACAGACCCGCCCCTGCAATATCACCTCCATCTATACACATAAAACGCATACCACTTCAGAGCACTTCCGTGATTGAGTTGGTGTATATAACATTGCTAGCAATCCTAGCAATGGGGTGGTAGGTTTTAGACTGTACAGCCATTCAATCTTAGGTCTACAATAAAGCTGTTCATATGATAGAAAAGGTTTTATCGATATGTCAATGTGTTCTCATGCATCTTGTTTTTCATCTAGGGATAGGGGACTTGGTCGGGCTATATAGCGCTTGAGCTAAAACACTGGGGTGTATGGGATATGAACCCCCTTGTGAACCCTGGTTTCATCTGTCACCTCCTTTTCGAAGCATATAAAAAGTGATTTATCAGAAGCCAGTTGTCCCCATACTCTAAATGTCTAGCAAGGGAACTATTGGTAAATGTAGTGGAATTCTGGAAATAGCCTTGTGTTCACATGGCGAAAGGGGAAGTGGGCGATTTCATCTGTTTGACATCCAGCAATGGCCTAAAAGTTGTTCTGCGCATTTGCGTTTTGTCATCCTTTTTTTTCTGCAAATAGATGTCCATTAGGATACATACTGCCCAGAATTACATCTAGATTACATGAGTGAAGTATTCTGATAGGAAAAAAAGAGCCGTGCGCCGACCTGCTGCACAAAAGAAATCAAACATTATTAGATACATAAATGGCAACTTCCAGGGTCAATATCAATTATAAATGTCAACTTTTGACGCTGACTTTTGATGCCTGCCAGTTGCTATCATACTTTTGTATTTGTCTTGGCTATGAGGAGAAATGATTACATTTAGAGACCAACAAGCCACCCAATTAATACTAGTGGATACATTATTGTTTAAAAAACTAAACTGACTGTCCCTGTTGCTAATGTGTCTCACCTTTGGTCTGCTTCTAGGTGACGACGTGGCAAACCCTGCATTCTTCCCGCCTGTGATCGGTGACTTTGTGCCTCAGAACTGCTGGAACTTCAGTCTGGGAGACTGGAAGCAACACGAGTTCTACAGCCCCTCCTACCCGGGTCTCTACACCAACAACACAGAGTGCATCCAACTCCTTGTCGGTAAGTTACACGCTAGACTCACATCTCACCCTTTAAGGGCTGCACAGAGCTTTTAGTGTGCTACACAAAAAATCTAAATGCCCCGGTCCTTAGTCTGAAGTGGCTATCTCAGCTTAGTCATAGGGACATTGGTCAGGCATGACCAAGTGCTATTCAAGAATGACTGAGGCACAACAAACATATGACTAATGTCTTACTCAAAAGGACCTATCCTAAAAGTCATTGAAATGGAGAAGACTAAGATGAGTTGGTCAGTACTGACCAACCTTACGATATTAACTAACCTAGTTTGGTCATATAGGGAGCCAGAAAATGACTAAGTTGGTTAGGCTATAATAACAGAGAGATTGGTCGTATAGGGAGCCAAAGAATATCATTGATATAATGAGGGTAGATGCTTAAATTCGACATGGCGACATGGCCATTTCTTAAAATCGACATGCGACATGGAGCTTAGTGACATGAGGGTCCTTAGGGGCGACACGGAACATGGTAATTTTAAGTGACATGACATGGCCATTTCTTAAATCCGACATGCGACATGGGGGACCCCCCCCCCCCCATCTAGACCCCCGATATACCCATTGTCGTCAAGATTCGGGGACCATGCCGACCGTACAGGGTTGATACACTCCCGAGGTGTCGGCATGATGCATGACTTCAGCCATAGGGGAGTAGACTCACCACCTGGGGCTGCATCCATGCACCACGACAACAAATGACATAGCCAGTTAAAGCGCTATTTTTGGAACTTAAAGGGTTAGCAATTCTGAGTTATACTGAGACAGACAGACAGACAGACAGAGACAGCACGACAGACAGACAGACAGAGGCATAGAGACAGACAGAAACAGACAGAAGAGACAGACAGGCAAAGACAGAAAGAGATAGGGCGAGGTAGTGCGAGGCAGATAGAGATTGGGCTATGTGATAATCAGCTCAGGGAAGGAAGTGTAGGTATTGAATTATTATGATCCACAGAAACTTTTGCTCCCTGCCAAACTCCTATCCAGTTAGACAGGGGCCAGTATAGGTCAGTCAGAGGTCAGCAAGGGGCATTCAGGCTGGGAGGGATCTGTGTAAGATGGCAGGATGATCAGCTTAGGTTGACGGCTGTCACGTCATATACACGTATACATTTTGCTCACAGAAAGGTGCGTTTCAGGTAGCATGGTCAGAGAATTTCGGGCTGATATCATTTTGTAGACGGGAGTTTGCATCTATTTTTGCCCATAGTGTAGATCTGCCAAAAGTTTTAAAAAAAAAGATATCACTATTGTCAAATGAAAAGTTGACCTATACACATGTTGTTTTAACGTATCGTGCGTCAAAGCAGAACTTGTAATGTAATATACATTTATGCATTGTGCAATATTTCGTTCTGTATGCCTTAATGTAATTAAACGAGACTGTTTAAATAACAGTTTCATTGGGAGAGATCCTGCTCTACATCCCAGAATAAAACATACACATTGTTACCATTAAAGTCCACAAACGTATACTATTTCAGGCCCGGTAGTATAGTGAATAATATATTTCAAAATAATCTGATTAGGGTAGGGGTGAACAAGTGAGGGACGTACAGCTGATGCAAGGAAGAGTTAATCCTAGATCCAGTTATGTGGATTTTGATGTTGCTCATAAACCAACACCCTAATATCGTATAGGAAACTTTTTGAAAGAAAAGAAATCTGTGCTTTAGGGCAGGCCAATAATTGTCAGGCCCACTCTTTCTTTTCTTTCTTTCTGCACAAATGATGCTCGAATAAGAAAAAAAATACAGTTCAGATTGCCACATCATAAGAATGCATGTATCGCACTGTATTAAGTGCCTTATGACATATAGTAGCCTACAGTAGTGAAGGAGCCAGTGGATGATAAGGGCACTGAGCACTATCTGCAAGGTAGTCTTGTTATAACAGGTCAGACTCTCCACATTTATGACTTGATACGGTGTAGAGGGCACCATCTTGAGATAAAATAACCCTAAGCTGGCCCCAACCCATTCCCAGATAGGAAATGCTTGGCTGTACCTGTCCTGCCGGTATGGGGTAACAGACTGTAACCACAGAAGATGGCACGGCCTGTTATGACTGAACTACACAATGAGTCAGCCAATTATTGCCAGTAAATTAGTGATGCTATCTCCAGGGCGGCCAGCGCCGATCCCACCCGTCTGTTTATTGGGTTACGTCATATTTACGTCAAGACACAGAAAAGATTACGTCACAGGGGAATAATTAGATTAACTAAATACGAAGTGGAGACACCGAGACTTTGACGGAGTGAACTGGTGGCAGATAGGGACGGGAGAGCAATTCAGAGCAGGAGAAGCAAACCTCATCTGGACCGCCCTCCACCTTGGTTAGGGTCCTGAGCACAGTTGGATGTTTAGGTCTGATTGACGGACCAGATATATTCAAAATCTCATATCAATTTACAACAAGTCTGCTATTAATCGATAAAATGGCACTCAAATAATCTCTAACATTCGAACGAGTACCTTTTAGCCCATAGTAAACTTGGTTGGCGGAGCAGAATGGAGGGACATCAAACGAGGAACAGGCAATGCTTTACGCTTGCATAATGACAGTAGCACAGCTAGGCCTGTTCTGAATTTTGATATAAAGCAGTCCCTATCACTGTATTATTATCCATATTGTTCCAATAGTGTTTGATTCCGTGTTTGCCACCAGGACCAAACCAATAAGGACATCCACCAAGTCAATCAGACACAGAGAATGCTTTTGGCGACAGATGCGCTCACGTTTTCCTCAGTGAAACCAAGCATGACATGTTTACTCAGTCAATCAGACACAATATATGTACACATCTGGTACCAGGACCCAAATCAATCATGACATATGTCCACTCAGTCAATCACACTATACATGTAAACATTTGGTACCAGGAACCACATCAACCATGACATATGTCTACTCAGTCAATCAGGAACTATTCATGTACATATCTGGTACCAGGACTCAAACCGATCATGACAGATGTGTCCACTCAGTCAATCAGACACAATACATGTACATGTACACATCTGGTACCAGGACCCAAACCAATCCTGACATCCGTCTGATCAGTCAATCAGACAAAATATGTGTACACATCTGGTACCAGGACCCAAACCAATCATGATACCTGTCTGATCAGTCAATCAGACAAAATATGTGTACACATCTGGTACCAGGACCCAAACCAATCATGACATCTGTCTGATCAGTCAATCAGACAAAATATGTGTACACATCTGGTACCAGGACCCTAACCAATCATGACACCTGTCTGATCAGTCAATCAGACAAAATATGTGTACACATCTGGTACCAGGACCCAAACCAATCATGACACCTGTCTGATCAGTCAATCAGACAAAATATGTGTACACATCTGGCACCAGGACCCAAACCAATCATGACATCCGTCTATTCAGTCAATCGGACACTATACAATGTACACATCTGGTACCAGGACTCAAACCAATCATGACATCCGTCCATTCAGTCAATCAGACACTATACATGTACACATCTGGTACCTGAACCCAAACCAATCAGGACATTTGTCCACTCAGACACTTTACATGAACACATCTGGCTAGCATCAGGGTCCTTCCCCATTTGCAGACCTAGGCCAGATCGGACTGGAGAAGAAGGACTTGTCAGAGGAGGAGGACAGGTCATTATCAGGAGCTGCTCGTGGGCTGCTCAGGCTGCAGAGGGGGGGAGGCACGGGTTAGGATAGGAGCTGACAGAAGGACCGAGCTGCTCAGCAAATAGGGCTGGGATTGGGATGTGCTCCCTTCTAGTTGTTGTCATCCAAGGCGAGTGATGGGCCTCCATATAGGAGGTGGTTAGCTCCTCCTGGGTTGGAGATGATCACACCAGACTGATCAGTAACTGATCACTGACATGGGTAGTTCTGTCGTTACAAGACATAATACTCTGTGGTTACAGCCTGTCACAATCTCCATCTGTGATGTCAGTATGATGGTGGTATTATAAATTATCATGACCACAATCAAGTTAACAGATGACATATTGAATACTATTTCCCCCAGATGCGACTGTGTATACCATCACAGATTGTTCTTTCTCTCCCAAACAAGATTTTTTATGTCACTTTTTATTTCCTAAGTAGGGATCCAAGATTCACACATTATTAGAAACTTACCTATTTTTATGAATTAGCCGAACAGAATAAATGGTGGTAACAATTAACAGACTGGAAATCAATCCTGTATACCTGGCTGGTCATATTAAGATGTAGAACGTATGGAGTGAGTTCGGCACTGGGTTTGATGAGAGATCCTGGGGTTCACTATACAATCCCCCAGCTAATTTCCCTAGGTGTATTATACCATGGCCTAGCTTCCCCTCTACCTTCACATCTGGATCTACAACAGGAAGGTTGGTACAAGTGCGTACACTGGCCGCCTGTGTACGTGTCCACATTGACAGGGACGCAGGAGAGGCTGGCACAAAGACATCTTACAGACATCATACACCGGAGGAAGGGCTGAGAGCTCGATCCAGATCTGTACAGGAGGAGAATTGGACACACCAACTACCAATAGATAGTGGTAGACATCACATAGATGATTGTAGAAGATGGGAAGTAGGTAGATTTCAGGCAACTTATTCCAACCTTCCAACATTTTGCCTACCTAAATTTTAGAGGCTCATTTCAGTGATTTTCAGATACAAAATATTGAGTTTTGAGTTTTAGACATTTTTATTTGGCATTAGTTACATGTACAGGTACAGTCTTTCAAAAGAATGCCAGTAGGGCCATAAGCCAATTATATACATCAGGTAGATATTAGAACACATAGGCCTTGGAGTCCTTAAAACGCTCAATAACACTTGTTAATCAACAACTAGGTCACGCTGACATTTGGTACAATCAAGTTGCACACAACACAACTCTTCATCAAACACATCGCTCTATATATACTCATCTTTTTCTCAATCTCTTTCTGGCATTAAACCGATTTTGGAAACTCAGAAACGTGCAAAAACCACGATCTGAAAGGCGTCACTCTCTCCTGATGCATAGGTCTGTAGCTGATTCTGACCATTGGATGGGGGGGGGATACCATGGCCACAGCAGCAAGGCCATAAACAGCCCCATCCTCCTATGCCCCCTTCCACCCCTATATACCCGCTCATATCCCTATATCCTCCACCCCCACCTCCTCCTTCCAGGTCTTCCATCCCAATGATGGTCGGCAAATTACCCTGAAGAAAGACGTGAGAGCCCAAAGGCCGGCCCTGTTTTGATGAGTGGTGGTGGGCGATATTGAGTGAATCGATGAGCGACTAGAAGGTTGTTTTGACCGTCACGGGAGCTTTCGGACCCATCATGGCCGATTGGTGTAGTGGGTTGATGGGCACTTCCGGACGCTCATGCTTATAATGTGTCTGTGTGTTGGGGTTGGTGGAGGGAGTTTACTGGTCATTTTCCTCAATATTATACCAGGGGCAACATCAAAGGACCTTTATTGATATTATACAATTGTGTAAAATAAAAGGGGGGAAATGGAGTAAGGGGGAAAGAAACATAATCAGGCTAAATGCCCTAGTTTTATGAAACAGAACTATGGGTCACTAGCATGGTATGGCCAAAATAAATCCAATTTTCAAAAAAAAAAAATTTTAGTCGAGTTGAGGCCCCGCGGGTCGAGGCAGCGGTCAGAGTCGACACTGAAGTTTTTTAGTACTATTCAGGCTGAAGTAAAAACTGAATAAAAAGTTTGGAAAAAAATCCGACCTACCTACCAACCCTCGATTTTCAAACCATAATAACTATAACCTGAAACACACCTTCTTCTTTTTTTGGCCTAAGAGGCGTGAGAGCAATGTAGAGAATGTGAGGGGAGCGTGTAGGAAATGGTCATTCATATCTTCAGCCATATATAGCGACGCTCATGGCCAGGGGGTCAATGATATTAAAGACGGGCTTTATATGACGACTTCCGCTACGGGGTCAGGTCCTTGGCAGTTAGAGTCGTTCACCAAAGTAGAGCGCCTTTGCCCGCGTTGATCTTTATTATCCCGGTTCTGGGACGTGGTGGCGCCCTGTCTTGATGAACTGTCGCACCAAAATTGAATGACCATTCCTGAAATGGAAGACGGATGCTGTGCGGCAGGTTATATGGGAAGGTGCATCTGGCGGCGATGAGGCCAGTCAGGAAATTGCATCGTCCTTGATTCTGTTACACAACAATATCGGGGTAAACAGTGGGTTGTAGAGTGCATGTGGATAACGGGAAGTACTAGGCTATTAGTAGAAGAGGGTTTGGGTTTGCTGAGAAAAAAAGTGAGCCTTAGCGTGATCCTTGGTACACAATGCCCTCTTCTTTCTAACATTCCCAGAGTTTGAGAGGGTCTAGAAATGCTGAACTATCGTTTCGGATTCTGGCCATGCTGGGATACTCTTTCACGGCGCCAAGTCCCCTGCATGGTCAGACGCTGCAAGAAGTGTAGTAATGCTTGACTCACCGAGGGTAGTGTGTGCAGTATTGCCTGACTCTCGAGTGAAATGCCTGGCCCAGTTTTTTTAAATGAAAAATCACCTTACTAACTATATAGTGGAGTAAAGTTATGGGATAAACTGGATAAAGAAGTCCAGAAGCTAACAACACACTGTTAGAAGTAAGTAGTATTCCTGTACAGCAAATATTGGGGGCAACTTTGGTTCCAGTAAATTCTGCTGTAGACCTACAGTAGAATCTACTGTAGACGTGGAGTTCTAAAAGGGCTCACATATATTCAACATCTTGGAGATTTGAACCCCCAGCTTCCGATCCATAGTCCCGAACCATGACCACTACACCAGTGAATCCTGCATGTCAGGTGCATTGAAACATCTCCTACTTATGTGTGAATGGTAAAGAGGTCAACACAGGATCCCTGGAGGCAATTTTAGAACTAGACTGTTCATGTCTTAAGGGTTGATATGAAAATTACCCTATTGCAGTAATGTACTAATAAATACTGAACTACAATTAGTTAGAGTGTAATCTTGATGGCCTATATTTTTTCAAAGTAAATTTTACTATCTTTCCTGCAGATTGTAGCGATACATTGGTTTTATCCTCTGCATATTTTCAATAGTAACATTTCAGTGTACCAAAATATATTATACTTTAAAATTGCATCAGGAGAAATGTAGTTTGTATGCGAGTTCCCTGTCGGGACTGGAACTGCTGACCCTCAGACTACATCACCCACTGCTCTACCAACTGAGCTAGAGGAGCAATAACTTATATGTAGTCTGCATCAACAGGCTTATGAAAGGATCAGGTCATATTTGAACTGTGGAGTATGGTACTCCCTCCAACCTCTCTACTCTCTCTCCCTCTGGTTGCTGGTTATGGGATTTGAACCTGCATCTACAGTAACAGAATTGTACATGTACAGCAAAATTTGCGGTATCATTTTTTACAGCTAAAGTACTGTATAGTTACAGCACATTTTGCTTTTCACGAACAACAACTTTTTACAGTGCACGAGGGGAGTTTAACCCTTTCACTGCTGGCCTTGAAAAATGTCATTTGGGACTTAACCACCGGCCCTTTGCCATGGGAATTTGCAACTTTGAAAGTATGTGCTCCCTGGGACAGCGGCTAAGGAGTAAAATAAGTTGTATTGGAGACAGAATTTACACCTTTTTGACAAGGGGACTTAGTATTCATGTTAAATATTTTTGGATTCATTCAAAGATTCTTATTTTTTGTTTCATAGCAGGAGCTGTAATTTAGTGGTATTGCTGCCCTAGGGTAGCAATTTTGCTGCCTTATGGCAGCAGCGGTTTTTCAGGGGTATTTTAGATGCTGCCCAGAGGCAGCAGCGGCCCTTAAAGGGTTAAGCATGCCATAGATAAACTTCCTGTTGAAAACAACCAATGATCTGCGGTTAATATGCTCCACCCAATGCAATTGCTTTGATTCATGTACTATCACCATTCTACATGTTCTTTATGTCACTTTATTCTGCATTCACGCAGGATCTTGTCATATACCTCATATACTACATAGGCCTATATCCAGATATAAGGATACATAGCATTTAAGATCTGCGTTGTTTGAAACAGGAAAAATTGTTGTAAATCTACATATACCCTATATGGACTAGAAGGCAATAAACAAAACAGAAACTGAAATTGGGAGGACTGTGGGTTAAGAGACATTGTGAAAGTTAGACTAATCCTCACATTTTCTCCCTGTGCATGGTATAGAGCCATGCTATCCTATAGCTAGTAGCCTTTGGCCGGTTGTTGCTGTTGTTATTATGAGAAATGCGGCAGCCATTTTGATAGATTTCACTCTCCTGCAGCCGACCCCAATGCGGTTGGCGTGAAATGAGGAGAAATAGGAGGCGGGAAGAAGGCGACCCATTACTGACTAGAGACCGTGGCCATTACCTCAACGTCCTGCGGCAGTCCTTCGGGGCGTCCCATTCCATTACAGGGGTTAAGGAAACTGGGGGCGGGGGAGGGGGTACACAAGGCTGCAAGTGGCAGGAAAGCAGAGCTATAGCCTATACGTGCCAGATGACAATCGTCCAGCTAAGAGGGATTCCCGCCAAAAGAGAGGGTGATAAAAGGGGAGTTGCGTCTGATGAAAATTGGATTGCCGCCTACTGAGTGTTTGACCGAGTGTCATCGGAAACTTTCACTACTGCAATAGTTTTGATAGTGAATGTGTAAGAATCTCTATTAATTAAGTGATTAAGTCATATTGTCAAACCATCTTTTCAGCATATAGTTTCCCTCCCTTTCCTAGCAGCGGCTGAGGAATTTTCATTGATATAAACAATGTAATGGAAGGGTCAAGGGTGGCACATGACTCCCAGAAAGTAAGCTATATGCTACCTTCTACTCCGGGCTTCTACTCCATCCCTAGGAGAGAGCACTGTTGACAGGGTCCTGATTTAATGTCTGTTATTGGACGGCCCAATCAGCACATTTAGCCTGCCTTGATTCATACCCATATACCCATGAAGAGTTTTGAAGATGCCTAAAACTATTTCTTTATCCAATGAATTTTCGACAATTTTTGGAATTTTTCAAAAGTGACCTTTTTCTGGGAGGTTATAACTCAGTATACATAGGTTGTAACTGAGAAAATGATGTTTTTCTCAGTATACAAAGGTCGTAAGTGATGTGAAAGTTGTAACCCTAATGTATTTTATTATTCAAACAGCATTTTTGTGGGCTTTTGTTAACGATTTTATATAATTCCTATTATGTAAGTACATTTTGGATATTTTTTCAAAAATATGCTAACTTTGAAGTATGAAGGCGGTGAATATAGGGGGCAAATTACAGAAATTGCTCATTTTAGCAGAAATCTCACTATAGCTTAGCAACAGGAAGATGTGTATAATTCTTTTAAGTAACATAAGCAACTAAAAGTATAAAAGATTCATTTAGTGACAATTAGGCTTAAATTAATTAACTATTTAGGCATTTCCTTATAGTTTTGAACTGAACAAATCGATTACAACCTTTGTTTACTGAATAAATATACAAAAATATACATTCAATTCAGTATACAAAGGTCGTAAGTGACCTTATTTTCCCCATTTTTCTCTAATTATTGCCATATTTACCATTGGACTAGGTAGGATATTTTAGTATAATTCATATAATTAGTTTTTACTTATTATTGTTTACATGTAGGACGATTTCTGGGACAATATACCATGTATTTTAGGAATTACAGCCTGAAGATTACATTGATTTTTCTTATTTTGCTCATAATCTCAAAACATGAATTTTCCACTTATGACCTTTGTATACTGAGGCGACGATCTGATATGACACTATGTGTCAATGGGGACCCATACATGCTGTCACCTGGCTGGGGATGAATGATTTCGACTTCATAGGTGAAGACACTCAAGCATGAGGGATAAGGTACACTGGGACGTGTTTCATGATGCCCATCGTCCCCTGGGCATATTTCATGAAGCCCACCGTCCACTTGGCATATTCCATGATGCCCATCGTCCCCTGGGCATATTTCATGAAGCCCACCGTCCACTTGGCATATTCCATGATGCCCATCGTCCACTGGGCATATTTCGTGATGCCTACTGCCTACCGTCCACTGTGAATATTTCGTGATGCCCACCATCCACTAGGAATATTTCATGATGTCTACCATCCACTGGGCATGCGTCAGGATGAAAATTAGATTAAAAAAAACTTATATTTACATGAAAAAAACATGAAATTAAACTCTCCCAGGGGTCACGTGACGCTCAGAGCATGCAATACGGCCACAGCATACGTGCAATACGGCCTATGGTTATTACAATATGTCCCAGGGAACGGCCCTCGCATTGCTTTAACCTTGTTGTCCCGTGTTCACCATGAAATAAATAGTTTACTTCCCAGTCTCAGACAATATCTACGCATCCACCTTCACAAGACCTGGACGAACGAAAATATCCATTGAAAAGAATAAAAGACACATTACGAATTTAAAGGGAACGGTTACTTGTATTTAAATGCATAGAGCATGTATGACTGTCAGCAAGTGTAGTCTTTTTTCCAGTCCAATATCTCGTTGTCCTGCACAAATGGATAAAACATTGAGAGTTAATGCTGCCAGAACTACTCCCTTTTGACCGTCGGGTACTGCTGGACTTTTTTTTGCCTCTTTGTCATTTACTGTTAGGCCACACCAAAGCGACTACAGCACACAATGTAATCTCAAATGAAGCTTTTTTTCATTAAATGTATCCACAAAGAATTGCGCCGGTGCAGAAATATCTTTATTGTCAGATTATTGCCAATTCCAAGTATAACACATCTTGGGTTGCGAGGGGGGGGGCTCTATATTAAATGTCCACATGTCTATTGTGAGCAGACATCAAACGGTGCCTTTTGTCAGGCAACAATGGAGCATGGGGGTATTTCTGGGCCCTTTGGCCACCCTGAAAGTAATCCAACTAGCAGCTGTGTGCCACAAGCTGTCTTACCAATGACTCAGCCAGTATACAGACAATGATAAAGGTCCTTAGGTGTATCTATAGAGACATCAGAGTTGTGAATCTGTGCTTGTGAATAGGGAAGGCCCAGGTGCTCAGTGTACTGTGCCAAAAGTCTGAATGCAGCAGACTACTTCAAACTTTGTGTCCTTCACTTTGTGAATAGCTTGACGTGCTGTTCCCCAAGGTGTCTGTATAAAAACCAGTGTTTAGAAAACAGGGATGTTCTCTTATTTGCCATTTAGATATTGGAAAACAGAGAATCTGTTTAATTAGAGATCAGCTTTCTGTGGCACACAGCTATGTTTTCAACATCAAATAAGGACAGAAATACGTGTGAATGTGGGAACTTTAATGTGCGGTATGTATTGTGTATTTATAGGCCCTATTTCGAATATGATACCTTTATCATGAATCGGAGTGAAATTTATATTGCGTTATAGATAATCTCATAAATCTAAATACGTGTTATGACGATGAAAAGCATTTTAGATAATTATTTTATACTATCCCAGGTAAAAAAATACCATGATCATTACCATGGTTTACAATTCCGCACCATGGTATACCATGGTTTATCACAATGTACTATAGTATAGTATGGTAAACCAGTGTATGCATAACTCTAATTAACCATTGTACACCGTGGTAAACTATAGTTGCATTTACCACTATTGTAAATGATAGTTAGATGATCAAAATAACACCTTTGAATAATATAGTTGACCACAAATATTTCTGCAAGCATAAAACTCGTAATTTACCATGTCTATTGCATAATTGTTAACCATGGTTTATTGGCCGGCGACGGAGTCCCCGGCCATGGTTAAGGAGTTCACTTTTCCGTAAGGTTTCAACAGGATCTGCGCGTCCATAGGTTTAGCATTGGGCCGTTTGCTTTTTGCACCCTACGTACACAGGCTCTATGGTCTCCCACCCTTCAGCACTGATCCGCAAGAGTAGTCCTAACCCTGCGTCGTCAGCCGTACCCCTTAAGCATTAGACCTTACCTGCAATCATTCTATATGTTGTTCACACGTCTCTATCCCAGAATGCACTGCTCATTCCGGTCTGCTGAACTTTCAATAGGTACAAAGCTATAATAATCATGTTGATCACACCTCCGTAAGGTTTCAACAGCAGCAGCGCGTCTACTGACCTTTCAATAGCACCTCACTCAGGTAGGTGAGAGCATAATCCCCCCCCCCCCCCCCCACGCCTTGTACACAGTATTGCTTTCCGTGGCGGCGTGTGATGGTAAGGGTGGTAATTACCCCTACTAGCACTGCACAGAGCACGTTGTTCACACCCGACCCTCCACATTCCATTGTAACAGGTAAGGGGTGGAAGGTGGGCGTTACCAACATTTCCCTTCTCTTTAAGCCTGTGCGTATAGGTGCCTCAATGCGCAAATTGGGCATTTATTCACCTGGAAGAGTCCATTATTACACCAAAGGGGTGAAAGGTCTGCGCAGAGCTTTTCTACTAATGATGAGCGCCTTCTGGAGTGGACCATTGTTTGCATCATGACCTCTCCACACTAACCCTTTAAAGACGACATATTGCTTCATGTAATCAGTGGCGCAATCATGCATCATTAGTGCATTAATTATAATTATAGACCAATGTATGTAATCAAGAATCATTGATGGAAGCCGGCCACCACCCCTATGGGGTGGATTTCCTCGATCATATACCTTTAAATCCTAGTTATGATATACCATGGTAATATATTCTACCATGGTATACAATGGTCGTCGTTACTATGATTTACCATTGTAAATCAATACTATGATAAACAGTGGTTTATATATCATAGTATATCATGGTTAACTCAGGGATACTAGGGTGATTATGCTTGATATATGCAACTATGGTCTACTATAGTATTATTTGCACTGTTGTATACCACAATGCATTCAAATAATGGTAAACTATAGTATTAAAATCAGAGTTTACCAGAATTGAGTTGGGCATACTAAAGTAGTTACGCCTAATATATGGAACTATGGTATACTATTGTTTTATTTCACTATAGTTTACCACAGTGGTGTTCAATCATGGTCAACTCTGGTCTTGATATTGTGGTTTACCATTGTTCCATTTGGCATATCTTTACACCTATCATTATCCAAGTATACTACATATATACTGTGGTTTTACCTTACTATGGTATACCACAGAACGGTTGGTAAACAATATTCATTGTTTCCTCTATTCATCTTGTATACAAATGGTTTCTATGTTGATAGTGTGCTGTTGGCATCATGCTCCGTTCACTCACACCTTAACTTGGCATGCAGGTGGTACACCGAGCACTCACACATGCATGTGGCGAGTTATAGGCGTCACACACCGAGCACTCACACCTACAGAGGTGGGGGCGGCCTGAGAGGTACCTGGGGATGCATGTGGCGAGTTATAGGCGTCACACACCGAGCACTCACACCTACAGAGGTGGGGGCGGCCTGAGAGGTACCTGGGGATGCATGTGGCGAGTTATAGGCGTCACACACCGAGCACTCACACCTACAGAGGTGGGGGCGGCCTGAGAGGTACCTGGGGATGCATGTGGCGAGTTATAGGCGTCACACACCGAGCACTCACACCTACAGAGGTGGGGGCGGCACCTGGGGATGCATGAGGCGAGTTATAGGCGTCACACACCGAGCACTCACACCTACAGAGGTGGGGGCGGCCTGAGAGGTACCTGGGGATGCATGTGGCGAGTTATAGGCGTCACACACCGAGCACTCACACCTACAGAGGTGGGGGCGGCCTGAGAGGTACCTGGGGATGCATGTGGCGAGTTATAGGCGTCACACACCGAGCACTCACACCTACAGAGGTGGGGGCGGCACCTTGCAAAGTGACAAAGGCCATTGGACTAGAAAACTGAAAACACACTCACAAATGTACAAATCCACGGCTCTTACAGTAAAATTAGGAATTAAATACAAGCACCAATGGAAAGGTATTGATGTGCTCTTTTAAATGTGTATAGCAGAAAATGTGTGCTGGCCAAATGTTCTGAAAACTAATAATTAATTGTTTAATTATATTTTTTACATAATCACAACTTCGGTCATAGGTTGTTTAGCTAAACATGGCAGGTATTAGATTGTACCTAAATGTGTCTTCTAATTAGCTCATGTATTACTGAAAGCATAAAATGTGAGGGGGCTGCACAGTAGGGAGAATAAGAAGGGAGTATCTCAGACTGTTGACTGAAATATGGCCTGTGTGTGTGTGCGTATCCAGTAGGCCCACCCATTCAACTGATAAGCGGCACCAATTGGGGTAACTACTTAGAGTGCCTGGGGGTGCAGGTATAGTGAGCTATACGGGGGAGAGCCTCTGGAGGCATGTACCAGGAGGCTCAGGTAGACGCGTAGTCAAGCCTACATTTTCCCTCTTTGTGTAGTTTACTTTGGAGGGTTCTCTCTCATTTACTGTTTATCTTCTGTATAAATTAGCTGCTGTCAGTCAGAGTATAATAAATGCATTGGTATAGGTACCCGGCCTTATAGGCTCCAGTACCCGGCCTTAGCCTCCAGTACCCGGCCCTAGCCTCCAGTACCCGACCCTAGCCTCCAGTACCCGGCCCTAGCCTCCAGTACCCGACCCTAGCCTCCAGTACCCGGCCCTAGCCTCCAGTACCCGGCCCTAGCCTCCAGTACCCGGCCCTAGCCTCCAGTACCTGGCCCTAGCCTCCAGTACCCGGCCTTAGCCTCCAGTACCCGACCTTAGCCTTCAGAAAGAAAAACTGATCATAATTTATCATAGTTTTCTGGCCGAAACATAGTATTTAGATAATAGTTTACCATGGGGTATTTATTATGGTCCATTGCAATAGTTACCATTGAAACAGTGTAAACTATCATAGAATATAGTTTATTGTGGTATTTATCATAGTAAACTATTATTAATTTACCATGGTATTTACTATGGTGCATTACAATAGTTATCATTGTAAACTATCATAGAATATAGTTTATTGTGGTATTTATCATAGTAAACTTTTATTAATTTACCATGGTATCTACTATGGTGCATTACATTAAACTATGGTTAATTTACCCTGGTTATTTGGCCAAACCATAGTATTTTGGACAATAATTTACCATGGTATATTTTACTTTAGTTAATTTTGTATTTCATGCACAATGCTATATTATGCCTCCCGGCCTACCCAGCCCATTTCCATTCTACCCAGCTCATAGCCTGACGTACCTTTCCAGGCCTAGCCTGCTCATTCCCCGGCCTACTGTGACTACTTATACTGTAAAACATAATTATAGTATTATAGTGATTCTACTATAGTTTACTACAGTATTTCCCGCACACATTGCTAATACATCTACATATTAACATACACATGTCTATGATGTTCGTTAGTTAAATAGCATTTAGGGAGTGATCATTTTTTATCAACAGGGGGGGGGGGGGGTTGGTTTGGGGGGGGGGGGGGGAAGACCTCCATTATGCTAACAAGTTATTAATACAATTAGATTATAATATAGTGGACAACCAATTCCTGGTGGTCTATAAGGGCCACCATGTTCACCCAGTGGCAGCCAATGCAACACTGATCCGCTTCACTGCATATTAGAGGTCACATGACCCTCCTAGCCAATCAGAGGGAGGTCTCGCAGCGGTCACGTGACCGTGACAGCACCCCCTATATTATTGGGGTGCTGCTGGGTGTGCTCCTCACTTCACTACTGCCAGGGCTACTGGACACACCTGCTGCTACAACCTACCTCCTGCCCGACTGACTGCCCAGCTGCCTACCTGACTGCCCAGCTGACAGGATCCAATCCTAGCCTCCAGCACCCAGCCCTAGCCTCCAGTACCCGGCCCTAGCATCCCAGGAATATCGCCCAATTGATGATTTATAACCTGACACTGAATAAAATAAAAGAGGCTAGTATTCACTGTAGTAAAACACTGTCAATTTCCCATCGTCTTTTTTTTGGCCAAACCATAGTATTTGGATAATAGTTTACCAATGGTATTTATTATGGTCCATTACATGATCATTACAATAGTTACCATTGTAAACTATCATAGAATATAGTATTATTGTAGTATTTATCATAGTAAACTATGGTTTATTTACCCTGGTTATTTGGCCAAACCATGGTATTTTGGACAATAGTTCACCCTGTTATTTACTATGGTACATTACAATAGTTACCATTGTAAACTATGATAAATAGAATATAGTTTATTGCAGTATTTACCATAGTAAACTATGGTTAATATACCCTGGTTATTTGGCCAAACCCTGATAGAATTATCATGATATACTATGATGTCAACCATGATGTATGATAATATACAGTGATAGATCATAGTAATATATTACATTTCATCGTAGTTGATATTATTATATACCATAGTAAATATTATAGTATATTATAGTAATAATACCATGGTTTGGCCAAATAACCAGGGTAAATTAACAATGATTTACCATGGTGAATACCATGGTATTTTTTTACCTGGGATTGAAAACATGTTATCAAAAAGGATAATATTATCTGTCGTCGCATATCCTTAGCACAACCATAGCGGGCCAATGTGTATAGTAAAAAGGGCCCCCTGAAAGCCAAGATTTTGCGTTTGCATTGGAAACAATACGCTATGGCAGTGCGCCTCCAGAAAGTACTGGCAGTCCTAAGGATATTAAGTGTATGACTAAGCCTCACAGAGACATCCACATAGCTCCTATAACATGTGTGCTATGAGGAAATACTTTGTTAACGCAAAAAATAGTTGGTATTATTCAAAAAGGAAAGCTCCCCAAATGTGTACAGGAGATCCTGTAGGAGGTGTAGCGATTCAAAGACACGACAATATAATATTGATTCCGCCGTGCAACTTACGTTATATTGTTCGTAATGGTTGGGACTTTCCATCAGTTGTATAGTCGATACCTTAATGTACCTTCTGGCTACTTATTCGTCGAAACTGAGGAAAGCAAACACGACATTGTACTTGGATATATTTCACCAGTGGTTAAATGGATTCGACTTTTTCACTTCCAATAAAGTCGAACGGGGGTCTATTGTATGGGTATTGGATGGGTCCAGTTGTATTCAATGAAAATGCATTATACATATTGAGTTAACATTTCCATTGCAATTCATTTCAATGGACTGAAAACTCATTCGCTGCATAGTATTAACCAACCAAAGATCATATTCCTGTATTAACTAGTAGGGGATGTATGTCTTCATATACATGTATACAATAAGTATAAAAACATGCATATGGAGATTTATAAAACAATTGGATAAAATCACAAGTTGGATTAATTTCGGTATTCATCGTAGAAAAACAAAATAATAGCGTCAAAATTGTCATGGACAGTGTTTGAAAGGAGTGAATATTTGAGAGTGAGCAGCCTATAGGCAATGGCGATGAGAGTGACTGGAAAAGAAGGGAAGGGAAGGAAAGAAGCAGGGTAGAGCGTGGCCATTTTTTGATGAAGGAGCTAGGAGCGGCGATGGATCATGGGCTGTTATATAGTATTGAACAAGGGATGTGGTTAATATGACAATAGACCACTTACTGGAGCCATGTCTGTGTAGCTAATGGCACATAGTAAATAGGCTGTCTCGTATCTTAGCTTAGACTGGAGGAATAAGGTGGAATTGATCTGATTACTGAATCCTGGTTGGTATCTTTCTGTGAATCGTATTTGACAGTTGAGCTGATAGAGAAGAGAGTGAGAAGAGAAAGAGAAGAGAAGAGGCAGAGACAGAGACAAAGACAGAGACAAAGACACAGAGGCACAGAGAAAGAGACAGACAGACAGATTCTGAAAGTTCAGGTAAAACAGTTGATGCGACTTCATCGATGAATGTCCCCTCGGCGAACTGAGCACTGAGAATCACAGAGCAGGGGATGATCAACAAGGGCAATGTTTAGTCCCTGTAATCCACCCATACTGTTAATATTGTTAGTGCAGATGTGCTGTAGAATCTACTGTAGGTTCTAATCATATGATACACTATTTTTGGGTGAACTACTTCTAGTGCACTGTCTACAGGGATAAATTACGCGACTAAAGTAATCTATGGTGGAGGTGTATAATCATGTCTGACAACAGGAGTTACAGCCCCCGTGACTCCAGCTAGCCTTAGATGCAGTACGCAATTAGTGCTGTCTGCAGGGCCCCTTAATGGTGTTTGCCTGTACAAGGAAACATCCGCTACACATGATTAAACTTTGAGTGCCTAATTAAAGGCTCCTGTGAGATGTGACTAGTCATTGGGTCATTTGTCATTTCCAGTCCCACTTAATGGGTTAAATTACCCGCAGTAATCGACTATCCAACTTTCTGTGAGACGGGTGCGGCATGCATTTTATGGCTATGATTCGGGGATGCAGAGTAAATTGAAGATAACACCTGGGAAACTGATTTACCGACAAAAATACAAGCATTAGTGTAACTCGGTCAACATTTTGAATGTTGTCATTTCACCCAGAAAAATATGAAAGTCAGCTGAACGCTGGCTGTATCGCCAAAAGGACTGTCCTGCAAGGGTCAGTCTTTCTAGTGAGGGTCAGGCATTGCTCGACTCACCCATGTGAGATTTAGGCATTGCTGGACTAACCCTAACAGCTCGAAAGTCTGGCCATGCTGGACCTTCGTGCCAGAGTCTGACAATGGTGGACTCTAGGGAGAGTCTCTTTCAGCCCCCAGCATTGTCAGACTCTGGCATGAGGGTCCAGCATGGCCAGACTCTTCAGTGAATTTATTTGCGAGAGTCTCCATATATATATATGTCACCAGCCCACCGTTCACTGCTGTGCACTGTTTCCCACCAAACCTAACTATTTAATCCATTATCATTTAGCCAAAGTTTGCTGCCAAAACAGCTCATTTGCATATTCCTTACAGTACCACCCTAATAGAATTCCCGCAGTATGCATGCTAGATATGTCAGGGTGCCTTCCCATAAAAATCATTCATCAACCTCCTCCTGCCAATCCAGCACACGTTTATCCGTTATTGTACTAAATAAGATCCATACATGTACTCTTTAAGGTGGGTCAATGCCTTGATGTAAAAGTAGCTAGATTTTCGTCAGGTTTTCACAATAAGACCATAATAGCATACACTTTCCAAAGAAATTGAGAAAATAGGGGGGTCCCGGGCTATTTTCTGAGATATTTAAGCCTTAAGTTAATGTCTCATGTGATGGATTATACAGTGTTTTGCCACATATCTACATGAAATAGTATTTAAAAGTAGCTAAATATCTACATTACTCTCTCAGGATATAGGTTTTGATGTTTTCTCTCTAGAGAACCCCGTTTGAACATATGGTCCCGGGCTTATTTCTAAAGTTTTTGTCCATTGAAAAAAAAAAGTTGAAAGGAAATAGAAATATACTAAGGGCTGGTTATGTATGACTTCTGAATGAGAGCCACCACCACAGACTCCATAGCACAGTGGCAGAATGCATGCCTTCATATCCAAAGGTTAATGGTTCTCGCCCCGGTCAGGCAACACCTTTGTCCATTTTAGGACAATTTGATTGGATATAACTTGTTGCAATATGACACAAAGGTCCCCTGGTGATCTGTGGTCAAACTAGAGAATGTACCTGCGCAGTAAAATGTGCAGTGAACGGAAATGGCATCATATTGACCCACCTTAACGAGGCCATCGTGAGCTGTCCATCAAATTAAGCTAATGATGTCTTTATGATGTCTATGTATCTTGAATTGTCTGCCCTCCCGTTCCTTTTCATACCCTCCCTTTGTAGCTCACTCAGCTAGAGACTTGTAAAAATGATACTGAAATAATTTACCATTAGGAAGTAAGATGCAGTTCGTTCTCTTTGTTTACTTAAAGTCTTATAGTGTCATTTTACAGTCAGGTGCAAAAACTTGATTTATTTCCTTTTTTGTTGCGCTGTTTTTTTTAGAAACACTGAAAATGTGTCTATTAGATGGCTATGTGCATGAATTAACTGTGTCCATGCTAGACACAATTTGTATTGATCACGATCAGTCAACATTGGAGAGGTCTAGACATCTTTCCCTTGCAATTGCAGTTCAAGGTTACAAGAGCATCGTTAAAGAAGGCTTGATCTGGCCAGAACACATAAAAAACAAAACGGTTGATTAAACAGTAAATTTTAAATCAAAAGCATAATAATGTTGGCAGCTGAGGAGAAAGGGTACTCCCCACAGACCTGTAATTTAGTACTGTGTTTAGCCACAAGGTACGCCACAATGCCTAAAATTGTGGAAAATCGTTCTAACACTCCCGGAAGTTGATATTGATCATGTGATCGTAATACGGCGATGTCATTGGTTGAACATGGGCGCCGCCATATTGGATTGTCAGGGGACCCATGCACTGGAAGTAAATTTTTGTCTGCTTTTGTTGCGTAATTCATGTAATTTCCATATATTTTTGTGTAAGAACGATAACAATGTACTCTAATTCAACTTTGATCACCTCACCCCAGCCTCGGTCCTCGTGCTTTGCCCGGTTCGCCTGCGAGGAACCGTAGGCAAAGCACTCGTACCTCGGCTGAGGTGAGGAGACAAAGCTTCATCATCGTGCATTGTTTTTACGACCCAAAGCAGTTTAAGGTACATAGAAATGTATACTTACTCATGTAGAAAACAATGAGTTTCTCCAAAACATTCTATTTTGGTGTATTATTCCTATATTTGGAATACAAAAAGACTGTTTCAAAGCATAAATCTGTGTGCAAAATTCGGCCTCTATAGGCGTTCTCCGGGAAAGGTGTCACCATGGAAATGTGCACTCTATTCGAAATACCAAAACAAAACTACATATGGCCTTCTCATCCAAGCAAGTATCTCGCGGCCACGGGAAACACCAACGAGACAGCGCGAGTCCTTGTTAGGGAGCTGTCGGGCGTCATTTGAGAGAGAGAAAAAGACAGTCGCGTTAGACCTCGCCTAATGAATGTGCCTTCCGGTGCAAGATTAATTATGTAGACACCGTCGGGTGGCCTCGACTGACATATGCGTGGCTAGCCTGGTATGACAGATGCCTGTGGCGGGCCATGCCTCGCCCCCGGAGACATGACCGGACATCCCACTCCATCGGCCGTCATCAGGCCCACGTTAATCACAGTTTAACTGGTGGAAGGACCAGCTGGTATGATGGGCGCAAGGAGTCCATCATGGCACTGCTAGGGCCAAGCTTTTTATTATGCAGACCGAAAATTAATCAACTTTTAGAGTGTGTTATTGAGTATGACACCAGCTGCCTAGATCCACAAAATTAGGCCCTGCCAGCAGATTTGCCATGGGTCTGCTGCATAACGACAGACTGCAATGGATTCTCAGTGACAACAAGAGGGGGTACACCATAATGATTGACTATTAAATATACTTCTAAATGTCGAGGGATATTGCACCGCGGACATTGTGAGTAGGGCACATCTATGCTTGATTTGGCAACAGTATCTTCTTACACTGCCCTTCTCCAATTATCATTTGAATGTATTATGTTTCCGAAGTGTGCGATTTGAATATCATAGAGGAGGAAATGTATGGCTACAGTTATCAGCTATCCTTTCTATTGGCCTCTCTCTGTCTGATTGGCTCTGTCTGTCTGTCCGTATGTCGGTCGGTCTGTCTCTGCCCCTCTCTGTCTCTCTCTGTAGGTCTCTCTCTTGCTCTCTGTCTGTCTGTCTGTCTGTCTATCTGATGGTCTGTTTTTCTATCTCTCGTTACCCCCTCCGCCCTTTAGTCAGTTCCGCTAGCACTCCGCCATTCCTCTTGAATTAGACTTTAATCTGCCTCCAGTGATGTATCTTTGCTTGTAACGAGATCTCAGCTCTGGGGTGCTGGTAAATTAATATACACCAAGTTCGATACCCTCTCTCCTCCAATATCTCTCAATCTAGATAGCCCTCCTAGCTTCCTAGGCCGAAAAAGGGTATGGCCTCTTTTCAACCTTTGAGTGAAAAAATGCACAGGCGATTCTGCTGAAGGCTCGGGAAGATCGTGAATGAGGATCGTAATTGTTTATATTTCGTGTTCGGTAGTTGAGAAATTGCGTGTACCTGGGTAGTAGGTATAGGGTGGGGTAACCTGAAACATTCCTTCTTGTTTTCCTCCATACCCACTCATCAGCCGTGGCCCAACTCCAACAGTCACGGCCTCGTTGCTTCCTACAGCAAGTTTAATTCGAGTTCGTGCCCCAGCGAATCTGTCTTTCCAGGTCTTGGGACCCCTGCCCCGGACTCGGGAATAGAGAAGGGAAGCCCAGGAGGAAAAACATCAACAGCGGCAGTAACTTAGATCCTGTAGTATGAGCTGTGGCATGTATGCAAGGTAGAGTGAGGGGCAGGACTGGTACCGACTGGGGATAAAAGAGGAAGGACAAATGGGAAGTAAGTGTTGAAGCAAAACCTGGCAAAATGTCAGTTTAAAGATCAAAGAGTGGAAATCCCAGCTTACAGATATTTAGAGAAGATGGAGGATGTGACGTTTGATGCCCACTATCCACAGAGCTGTGTACGACCTAATTAATATAGAATACCGAATTGATATAGAAAATGACTGTATGCCGCAATTGGCCGTATTAAAGACAGCCCTTTGGATAGAGGGCATAACGCCCACCATCGATCTACTCGACACTATAGGGCCGATTAAGCCACACACTCCTATGAATTCGGCCATATCCAGTGGATTGTGGACATAAGTGAATAGAGTAAAACATACAAACATGTTTTACCATGATTAAATATCCCAATGGCCACCTTCAGCTATAGGCGTTATGCTGACAATTAAGCCATATAATCTCCTGTAGATAAAAGTTACATAGCTCGAATCCAGTGGAAGACGGCCATTAAGGAAGACTCTTACCCACCATTGCCCAACCATCGCCCAACTATCCACCCTTTGGGGTTATCTAAAGGTGCAAGAGTCTGTAGGTGAGAAATTGAGATGAGGATATTAGAGGGCACAGAAAGGGGACAGGAGGTCAAAAATATATTCTAGCCATCATCCCCATCCTGGTGAGGGAGCATTGGCCAGCAGACCCAACCAACCCTCCGGCCACCCCTATACACCCTCTCAGCACTTCTAATTCCAAACTCTGCCACCAGAGGGTCATCCAATGGCTGCTCTGCACATGCGCAGTGGAGGGGTCATAGGTCGGCTTCTGCATGGAGATAAGCAGTGCCATCCTGGACTCTCCTCAGCATCATTTACATCTGTGAGCCTTCCACTGGGATAGTCTACCAGTGTTTACTCCATTCCCCAGGCGGGCCATATTTGTATACAGTCAACAGTATGGCAACCTTTCGAAATATGACGTGGGCGATATATCTTATAAATACTTCAAATATTTTATGCTTATTACAATATTGGGAATGGGCCATACATGTGGAAATAAGAAATCAACATTCTACCCAGTGACATAGAAAAAACTCTCATTATTCCCACACTGAGGGGATGCGGATAAATGCCACTATATATATTGTATGTATATACACTTGCTCCACACGTGTGGATATTATCAGCCCATTTAAAACAGATATACCTCTCATCTATTTTACCTTTTGCAAGTTCATTATCAGATACTATTCAATCGAACTGTGCTGTATGTCTTTATTACAGATTTGATGTATACAAGATGGTCAACTCTTTTATAACCTAGTCGTAACATGATTTCAATAAGCTTCAATTTTATATCAAATATCCCCCACGAGTGGTTATTATCAAAATTCGTTTTTGAGATGCCCAGTTTGTTCATGAGTTGACTTATGTAGTAGCCCCTTTATAAATAAGATGCAGCGCTGCCTTGAGATGCATGTCTCCCCTGAAGTCTACCATCGGGCCTTATGCTTTAGTCCGCCCACACGTTCTGCCTCCTACCTATATCCTATAATGCAGATTTACCAGTTCTCATCTGACACTTAGATTATACGTGCACCTGTCCCTCCTGTATAAACGACCCAAATTCCTTCGTATAATAGGATCTCTACCCTGGTGCCAGTGACGTCCGGCTATTTAACAGTGTAGTTGGACAGCACTGAAGATGTAAGAGATGTCTTGGTCCAGAGCTTCATAACGGGAGCTTACTCGTCCTCAATCGGTTATGTCCACCGTCCACTGGGCTTTTTATAGACACGGAGAGTATCCTACTAAAACCTGATACCGGCGATTAAGTCATATATTTCCTATGCAAATTCGGTCATGTAGAGTCCAGTGGACGTTGGACATTATGTCTACCATCCACTGGGCTCTGTACAGTCGATTAAGCCATACATTTCTTATACGAATTCGGTCACATAGAGCCTAGTGGACGGTGGATATTTTGTCCACTGTACAATGAGCACTATACGGCTGATTAAGTCATACATTTCTTAATGAATTCGGACGTATACAGCCTGGTGGATTGTGGACATTAGTCACTGATTGATATTGACTGTTTATTCAATTTCCAACTGATATTTGGCCCGTACCCAACCCCTCTCTACAGCAGCTCTTCTTGATTTCTCAAGAGTGTATACTAAATTCTGTATTATTTCTCATATCTCCTAATGAGATACCTAACATTTGTCATGTTTTTTCCCTATGTGAAAGCCACAGGAAAAGAACGAGTATTTCACAGACCAAAAAAATCCAGCAACTCACCCTAAATCATTTATGGTTGTGCTGCATCCAGCAATCGAACATGACGTTTCTACCTGTGAAAGGTTTCCTGATGAAGTGAAATGAAACGTTATGTGCTCATCGTACAGGGTATTTATTGTTTGTTTCCCCTGGTTACTGTTTCCCTATAGTCTTTATCATTCTTTCCAACTCCTTCCACCCCTCCCCTTAATACCTGTCTCCAGGGACCCCTGTATACCAGCTTCAATCCCCTCCCACACCTCACAGATTCCCTGAACACTGTCCATGACTCCTCCAGCCCCTGTTAGCTCTTGGTTCTCTCGGCCTGAGACTTGTTTCCATTTGGGGACCTAATCCAGTGGGTCTCGATTCAATTGGTATTATGGTGATTTTCGAAGATAACCAAGTCTCGGGTTCAAGATAAACAGGGCTCCTACTATTGGTTGTAATGATGCGGTGCAGTTGGGAACCCATTTCGCTGTCCACTCCCATACAGCTGCAATTTCGTTTCGAGCCTTTGTTGGGGCCTAAACTAGGACAGCGCCACTACCTCTAGGCCAATAGCACCAATCGTATTAGGTGCCTGCATGGGCCCTCTAGAATGACCTTTTTACTGTTACTGATCCGAAAATGGCTTTGTCCCTTGGGAGATGGGGCCGGGAATAGTTCTGTCCTAGTGGTGACGAGCTGGTCGGGATGCTTTGGCCTGTCCTCGGGTGACCATGGGAAGGGTGTTGCACACCTTTGCCGTCTTAGTAAGGCTTTCCATCGTCCACCTGCTTAGGATGGTATGGTACCTTGTGGCTTAGAAGGATCGGACACCGTCCACATAATTGAAGGCTACAGTGTACAAGCTCCGCGGATTGAGGCCAAATTTGTATAAGATTACTATGCCTCAATTAGCCATCTATAGAGCCCCCAGGATAGAGCCCTTTGGATGGTTGCCTTTAGGATACTTTGGGCTATATAGAAGAACTGGTACATGTAATGTTTAGGGGGTGCCTGACGCACTCTGTTCAATAATGATGGAGTTTGTATATGTAATGTATAGCACAATCAGCGTAAATAGAGCCCAGTGGATACAAATGCTATATAAATGTGGCCTGCATCAGCTGATTATAACCGTCTAGTATACCTTCATTTAAGAAGTCTTTCCCCTGTCACTGTCCTTTATACAAAAGGTATTTCCCCTGTCACTGCCCTTCATACAAAAGGTCTTTCCCCTGTCACTGCCCTTCATACAAAAGGTCTTTCCCCTGTCCATTGCCCTTCATACAAAAGGTCTTTCCCCTGTCACTCTCCTTCATACAAAAGGTCTTTCCCCTGTCCATTGCCCTTCATACAAAAGGTCTTTCCCCTGTCACTGCCCTTCATACAAAAGGTCTTTCCCCTGTCACTGCCCTTCATACAAAAGGTCTTTCCCCTGTCCATTGCCCTTCATACAAAAGGTCTTTACCCTGCCACTGTCCTTCATACAAAAGGTCTTTCCCCTGTCACTGCCCTTCATACAAAAGGTCTTTCCCCTGTCCATTGCCCTTCATACAAAAGGTCTTTCCCCTGTCACTGCCCTTCATACAAAAGGTCTTTCCCCTGTCACTGCCCTTCATACAAAAGGTCTTTCCCCTGTCACTGCCCTTCATACAAAAGGTCTTTCCCCTGTCACTGCCTGTCCAGGTGTTATTGAGCCATATTGATCCGGGCTCAGTGGAGCTCTGTGCCGATAACCGCGCGCTATTAGACCACGCCCCCGGGCCGACACACAAGCGGATCTTTTGAGACCCGAAATATCAAAAGCAGCTGAAAGCCATTGTGGCTTCGGCGGCGGACGGGCGGGGGGTAGCCCAGTGGTAATATGGTTGATTTGATAGTTGCAGGGCTTAGCATCGCAGAGGCGGAGAGATAGCCAGGGGGTGGGGAGGAGGTGGGCCGGCCAATAGACCATTTTGTAGAATGGCCCACATAGCAGGGTCCGATGGGGATTAACAGCTACACCAAAAACCTCTCTGTCCTCGGCTACTTTAGGGCGCGGACCCCTGCCGGTGACGCCCCGCCTACAGTAGGGGTTTAGTCGACAATATCCTGTAGATTGGGTTTACCTCAGGCATGATAGATGTACAGGGGGGAGGGAGGGACCCGGGTAAAGGTACATACATGTACGTCATGGTGGTCTTTCAGAACGAATTCCAAACTCGTCAGCTACATCGTCATGACAGTAGTAGGGGGTCGTGAACATATATCACAAGTGTTCCTCGTCACTGCATTGGCAATTGATGAAAAATATGTGTCACGATTTTGGAAGATTTTGGCATTTGATAACAATTTCTTTTCATTACTTTTATTTTAAAAACAGTCCAACGACCAGGTGCACAGGGACCGGCGACCCTCGGCCTGCGACCACTGTTTTTATATTTAGATAAGGCTGGGGTGAGGCTCTCTATGTCTACCCCTCACACATTTTTCTCACTAATCCATCCTCTGACCTAGTTATGTCCACCTTCACCCATATAAGTACCAGCTGTTATTACCAAATAGGTGCAGTCAACCCTCCCCTTAGTGTAGAGTCCCACACCACATGTCAGGGGATGAGATTACAACCACGTCAGGATGACTCGATTTGGTTAGCCTTGTCGCGAGACTGAAAATAAACTTTTACGTTTGGGTTACATTCTACGAATCCTCTCGAATGCAGCCATGCAGTAGTATAGGAAAATGTCGATTTGGGTGTGGGAGAAGTTGCATAGCTCTGTGAAGGGTGAGAGGTGGTGAGAGGTGGTGTGAGGGGTGGGGTGACGACAGGACTGAGGCAAGGAAGAGGGAGGCGATAGTAGAGGGGCCCTTGATGGGGGGGTCCCCATGTCGCATGTCGGTTTTAAGAAATGGGCATGTCGCATGTCTATGTCGCTTAAAAATGCTCATGTCCCATGTCGATTTTAAGAACTGCCCATGTCCCATGTCACTATCTTTTTAAGCCTCATGTTGCATGTCACTAGCCCTCATGTCGCATGTCGAATTTAAGAAATGCCCATGTCGCCATGTCGAATTTAGGGGTCTAGGGCCATAGTAGAGGCATACTGTGGATGATGGCCGCGGTATGGAAGATTGTTGGTGAGACTGAGAGAGAGTGGGGGTGATCTATATGACCCTTGGTAACAATATGGGCTGAGCCTTCTGGCCCAGTAACCCCTCAACACTGCCAGGGGTCGTAAACAAGGCCGCATGTGGCCTCCGCGTTCCTCCCGCGTCTCACACAGGGGGAGCCACCGCCGTGAGACGCTAGTCACGTGACTCATGTCAGCGTCTCCGTCCTGAGCCGTCAAGGTCACAGCTCAGCGCGGCCAAGGTCAGCCAGGTCCCAACCTCCGTGTCTGTGTAAATATTTTACCCGCAGTGTAAAACGCCGTTTGACAACAGGCCGGGGTCAAGGGTAGCATGTGGACCCGACCGGCGTTTTATGCCGACCTCAGAGGCAGTGGCAGGCTATAGGTGTAAAAGTGGGAGCTTGAGGATTTATTGTTCAGTGTATATCGGATATCTATACTACTAAGGAAGTGATAATTTTTTAACAACAGGGGGCGGGGGTTCGCGCGTAGTATGTGAAATTTTTCACACACACCCTATACTGACCGAAAATCGGCGCATGCACGGGCCCTTTAAAGCATAGTAATGCGCAGGCTTTTTGGCCCAAAACAGGTTAAATGTTTTTGACCCCCCCCGGTCAAGGGGTCCAATTTCTTTTGCCCCCCCCCCCCTGTTGATAAAACATGATCGCTCCCTAACAATACTATACATAGTATATTGAGATTATAGGTCTACTTGTATGATAAATCCCCTTTAATTTTGCCCAGTTCGGGGACCTTCTAGGTGACTTTTCTTTAGAGTCACTGTACACGTAGTGTTAATGCTTTACTAAACCGTTGTTAGTATTATTTATGGGTTTTAATTTGGGCTTGCAGAGCCTTTTATGGCCTTTCATGTTCGCTGTTTTCACGTTTCCTGTGGTTTTACGACTACCATTTTCAGGTTGGTCGCACGCCATTACGACGTGTTTATGTGTGGTTCTGTGGATCTCGCCAGGGGCAGCCCTTTCACTGCTGCACTAGACTGCAGATAGAGGGCAGAACAGGGTTGTACTAGCTCCCCCTACATAACATAAACATAATGGCAACCCAGATGGCAACACATACTTTAAGGCATCTAGGGCCGATGTTGCCCTGTATGCAGCGTATAGGGCTCGATCCTGGGCGTTACTGAAGTGCCCCCATTTTTAGTTAGGCGGCAGAGTGCAGAAGCCTCGATCAGTTCACATCTATATGCCCAGAAGAGTGTGTTACTAGTATCAGGGGCCAGTCAATGATGAGTCTATGGAGCGTCCACCTGTTGCTAGCTGATTGAACTACCGACCGCTGATAAGACCTATTTCTTGATTATACGGATGTCATGTTAATCTCTATGTTCGGTCTATATGGATCATTTGATTGGTTCATAATACACTAGTTAACATTTAAGGATGATAATGCATAATGCATCTATGCATCATGCCCTTGGTCGTCATGATGAATGAATGCAGCCCATGCGAGTAACTCGCCAGCACTACTATGAGGCATCGTGCCGACCTTACGGGATTGAAACACTCGCAAAGGGTCGACGAGTTACTCGCCAGGGCTGCATTGGTGCAACATGACGACACATGTAACATTTTAGCGACTCTCCGTCCTTAAAGAGTCAACGTAATATGAGACGCCTGGTAAAGACACTGACCCTTTCTGCCACTATTCAGACTTTATTGCTATCCATTTGTATCAGTGAGCCCCGTCTCGGTGCCCAGCTAGCACTGCGATGTGGACGGTGGGAGGATGGATCGGGATGTGTGGGACAGAGGGGGTGTTGGTTAGTGTGTGTAGACCGCTGACTAATGCTTCCTGCTTAGTCCTGGCTGTTGATTTGTATCACTAAATTGTTCTATTCAGAAATTTTCAGACAGGTGGGGGGGAGGGGGGACTTAACACCAATGTACTGAAAAGTTTTTTCCGAATTTCATTATAAAAATCTTTTTTTAAGGGATCCGACCCCCTCCCCCAAGAATATAAGCACCACCATCTTGGGAGGAATATAATATGCGTATAGGTTATTCAATGGGGTCGGTGGCAAGATACGGGGTTCCTTGTTCATGCTCCTGTATCCCATGAAAAAGTCTGTAATCCCTGAAAATGTCAATCTCCCTCCTCAATACCAAATGTCTCTCTCCCGTTGCAGCACCACGCGGCTACCGTGTCCGGCTGGACTTCCGGGACGAGTTCCACATCGAGGCGTCCGAGCAGTGCAAGTACGACTTCCTGGAGCTCCGTGACGGCCCGTTCGGCTACTCGCCCCTACTCGGCCGACACTGCGGTAAGCGCCACCCACCCATGGCCGAGTCATCCACAAGGTTCATGTGGATCATGTTCAAATCGGACGAGTCGATAGAGTACGCCGGTTTCCGAGCGGTGTACGAGTTCTACAAGCCTGGAGAAGAAGGTACGTGTCATGATATATAGACCTGATGAAGATCTGTGCATAAGCGTATTTTAATTTGTGCAGTCGCTGATGTACTATAGGAGAGCGCTTTTGGTGAGATGGGTGAAGGTTCTGTTCCTGGGGCAATGTATAGATTGAGCCTTTTAGCCCGCGGAAATTAGCATTAACTTACATGTTAAGTTACTAAGTATTATACAATTTGCAAAGGGGGATAAACCCGGTTATACATTGCCATTCGTGTTGACTCAGCAATCCAGCAAAACTGTGGTTGTTGTAAAAGTAGTTGACTTTCTGTAACAATTTGAGATGTTAGAGATGATTGCAAGAGGTAGTGAAGAGTATTAGGGTGGCTTAATCCGTTTTAGAGCATGTCCCCATCACTATGACAATTAGCGTGGGACGGGAGATGGCAGTCTTTTAGAGGCAACTGCCGTCAGCAGTTGGGGGATGAGGTAAGGGTAGGAGACCACCATTATTGGTACATCCCACGCACCCCCAGCTCAGTGACTCAATTCACCTTTCTACGTCATTTCAATGTCACTATTCTACGTCAACTGGCCCACACATCGTTGGCGTCACTGTCATTGGAAAGAGGGGCAATTATTGCTCTGACAGCATCCACTGTCAATACCACTCTCCCACCTACCTGGGTGCCTTTGTTTACAGGTGACAGACTGATAGCAGGGTACCTCTCATTTACCTTAATTACAGATGACATGAAGTGGGTTGCATCTTCGACATTCTGGCAAAGTTTTCAGGCGTCTGTAAATCACACCGTTGATTATAGTACCATACAGTGACAATGGATTGACTACACAGGCGTTCCCTACCGAATCACACCGAATTAACTAACATTAACTCTCAGGGTAGTGACACTTGATGGATGCTTTAAAAGTGCTTGAAGGTCACATTCGATCCCTCCAAGGATGCAGGCCTGGGAGGAATCTTTGCAGCAGAGGCAATGAAATCATGTGCCTGAATCTGTAAATTGGTTGAGAGTCAGTCTTGATAATTAGGCTGAAATAGGGCTAGTTCTTCTCCATTTTTTTCTTCATTTTTTTAGTGTTGGCAGTATTAGATGCAGATTTGGCGGGTAATATGGAGCTGGAAACGCATCCCCCGTGAAACGTATGTCCTCCGTGCATAGAAAATCTCCAGATCCAGGCAAAGTTGGAGCTGATGCATGGGAGTCTGTTTCGGACCCTCCCCCACCCCAAGCTCCATCCTATACTCCTTCTCTACTTTCTGACCTTGGCCTTCCCCATATATATCTTTTCCATCCCATACACACCAGCGCTTACTTCTGCGGACAGAGTTGTAGAAAACAAGTGATCTGGGGGAGTACAGAACTGTGTTGATACGCCTTATTTAAGGCCTGGGTCGGCTGACCTGCGAAGAGGGTATATATATAACGCAGATGCGCCTTTTGACCTCCCAAGTCCTAATGGTCGGGTTCGAGTCGCACCCGAAATCCCCGAGTAGTGCGTTACAACCTTCCCTGTAGTGTCTTTAGCAGCCACTAGGGGCGGCACCAGAAATTGGCTGTTATTTTGAGTAGGGCAGAGCATCACTCAGCTGGGGGTCCCCGTGACGTCAGACCCTGACCCCTGCACTGGTAAAGACGACTCTTGCTACCCCTACAACAAGAAGCTAGTATTGGCGGCACTGTCCTTATATATCCAAGCTGCGCCTTTAAGAAATGAGGATTTCCGGAGGACATTTCCCTTTCCTTTACGTGTTATCGTCTTTGCCTCGTCCAGTCCCGACGCAGCTCCTGCCTGCCCTGGGCAATAATATTCTCATATCAGCAGCCTACTCATGTAAAAGGTTACCTTTAGTGTCCAATAACATCATGTTTTCAGTGTGCTTCTCACGCTGAATGGCACTTCTTGTATGTATTATTCATATTATAACATTGACATTTTGTACACTACTCGTGTAAAATAGTACTTTTTGTATACTACTCATTTCTTGTAGGCCACGGCATCTCTCTTTTTATACTTCCTATTTCTTGTAGGCCACTATACTTTTGTTTCCAAATTTCACTTTCCCTCATTTATACTACTTATAGATCTATGCTTACAAATGCTACATCTTTTAGGCTATACATCTACATGCTACATTTCTATTATACAATGCAACATAATACTTTATTAGCTTCAAACTCTACAGAATCCGGCCCTTGATAGTCCTACATACAAACATTATATAAAATGTGCTTAAATAGTCGGACTATGCAAGCTCTCACTCTACCTATATACCTCCAAATGCAGTTTCTACTCTAGAAATATAAATAGCGTTTTAAGCTGTAGCAGGCCGATGGCCTTGACGCCTGGAGATGTAGTCGTGTATAGCGGCCTACAGACCTGGTACTTGAGGATATAGATAAAGTGTTCATGTGAGGAGTAGAGGACACTCTCCACAGCTGGTCGGGGACAATCAACGGGCCCCTAATCCGGGGCGGGCCGGCCCATTCCGGATAACCTGATTATGGCCGCCGTTAGGCCGGATAAGCGGAGCCTGGAGATTACTGACCTGCTCTTAGCCACCCTTCCCACACCAGCTCATCCTCCACTCCAACTATCCGCCACACTGCTCTACCCTAGGCCAAAATACAAGTGTTTTAGGGAACGTGTAATCAGAGAATCTATATATTTTTGTGGCCTTCTTTTTTTAGTTTTGAAAGGGTTTTATTGAGTTTCTTACCATTTACATAAATGGAAAATGAGACACATGAATTAGATATGTAGAAAACATTGCCCCAATCATTATTGCTTTTAAAAATAGATTGTAAATAATTATGCTAGTAGTTCTCGAAAAATACTGCAATATTCCCCAAAACACTTTAGGGTCATATAGGATCGGGTTATCTGAAACAACCCTTTTATGGTCCTAATATCAACTCTGGTGGTGAGGCTGGTGGCAACCCAATGCAGCAGCAGTATCTAAGATGGAGTGTTGTTTACGTCGCGGCCTCGGTTTGTGTTGTGTCATCAGAATTGTGGCCGATAATGTAGCCCCATCCCCACCACTATCCCCTCCCACTCATATGGGTCTAGACTGCTAGATTCCACATGGTCATGTTGACTTTTCCTAAATCTGAATGAGATATGAGGCTTGGTGACATAAGGGAAAAGTTGTGACATGACATTAGGGTATTTATTAAATTCGACATGAGACATGATAGGCTCTTCTGGGAGGTGACATGAGACATTCAGGTGTAAGATAACATTGATATTTCTTAAATTTGACATGGGGAACCCCCTCTCCAGGACCTTACTCAGGGTCCCACACTGTAAAAATATGGGCCTGAGGTCTTGACACTAAGATGATATTGCTGATTGGACATGGTACCAAATTTGGCATGGAACCATTTTGAACATAGAGTTAGGTATAGGTGGATAGATGGATGGAAAAATACTGGGACGAATGAATTAAATTACAGAAAATACCATTATAACTATTGTTTAGGCACTGTATTGAAATGACAGTGATGGCCCGTTTTCTGTTAGAATAACGGTGATTCACTGGCACCACTGGGTACCGGACTTTTACTGTTAAAACTACGGTGAACTTGAAATAACAGTGACCGTTATTTTTACGGTGAAAGTCCGGCACCCAGTGGTGCCAGTGAATCTCCGTTGTTTTGACGGATTTTTTTTACAGTGCACGTATATCCTACACTAAGAGCCAGGTAGGGCCATGATGGTCGTGCCGCCATTTTTCAGGGAATCTCCTCAGCAAATAACGGCAGTCCTTTTCCTATTTGATCCTATGATAGTAAATGGGTCCTATAGAAACCCCTCGTTGTATAATTGGTCGATATAGCACTGTGACCCCTAGATGTGTACAACAATGGTCTGGTCAACAGGCTATAATGCAACATCGACTTCACTCTCATGAGAAGCTCCACCCTTCGAGAATCGCAATGGTATAGCAAAATTAATGTGCAAAGATGGTTCTAGGAGAACGTAGGGCTTTAATCTATACCATTATTATTGACTCCATAGGATATCTCCACTAGTGTGCAATGTTAAGCTCCTTGGCCGTTAATCGTGCAAAATGACAAGCATAGGCCTACTAATAATGTATTGCATTTCCCTTTGTTTTTGGACCTCTAGATATAAATCGGACCAAGAACTACACACGTAAGTCTACATTTTCCACTTCTGCCTATTCATTTGTGATTTCTATATGATTTATATTACTACATGCGCAAAATGAATGATAATAGCATTAAAAGTAACTGCCATTACATATTAGTTACGTCATATACTATATATATATATATATATATATATATATATATACATATATATACATATATATACATATATATATATATATATATATATATATATATATATATATATATATATATATATATTAATACCAGATACAGTTATATTCGGTACAATGGCATGCAATGATTGGCTATATAAAGTACTTTGAAGTCTACGTTCATATTATAACACGCAAGGTCAAAATAAGAATAGTCACTGTTACGAGATCGCCTACCTTTAAAAAGAAACATTCATGTCTTTTTGATGTTGGAGAGGTTATGTTTGCTACATGTGCCTAACCAGAACCCCGGTGCTTCCCTCCTCGTGCTTTCAAGGAAATCTTATATATGAAGTTGGGGAGGACGAAGGTAGGCGCCCATCACATGAAAGTCATGCTAGCTCTACATGCTATCCATGTGATGATGTATACATGTTCCATGTTGTCCTATCATCAATTGTTCCTTTTTCAGTTCCATAACTAAATATACCTTTTATCTTCCGTCACCCTTGATGTACCTCTCAAGCGTGCAGTCCATCAAACCCGATAGAATTCTCAACCAATTCTATAGTTTTTAATTTCTACAAGATAATAGCGCTGATATGGGTAAAAAGCCCCTTTGTAGAAATTTGTATGGAGGGGATTTTTTTATTGGGTATCAAACGTTTTGTAGTATTGAAAGTACACATGAAGTCAAATAGTCATTATAAAGAAAAATCGGGGTTGTTGGACTCTATGCTTCAATATTATAGCACCAACTGTATCTCTCTTGTACTGCATACATAGTGTATGCAGACATTGCAGATGACATACATGATGGTTATATGTTCTTTATTTGTTGTTTTCTTCTTTTTGTGGTGTAGACGTGTAGACACGAGAGTTATTTTAGTCTCAGCTGTACTCTTGGTTTCACAGTCCGTGTTTGGAGTTCCCTGTGTCGTGCAGTGAGTTACTCTATGAACGGCTCTGTGAGTTGCTCTGTGACTGTGAGCTGCTGAGTGAGCGTAGTTCCTTAGATTGACGTCAGGGGGACACGACATGCCCACATGACATGCTCCCCACCCCTGTAGATACATGATGCACCCTCTGTTCATGCTAGTAAGACATGAACAAACCCATACTTAGCCAGACAGATAATAACAAAGGATATGAAGAGAATAAAAGAGTGAGTGAACAAGAGAGTATATATATATATATATATATATATATATATATATATATATATATATATATATATATATTATGTGTGTGTGTGTGTGTGTCCAGGATACCATATCATGGTAGTATAATTATTAATATCCGTTGTTGGCAATCAGGTGAAGTATCTTTCTATTATGTGTATCGTGCAATCAGTGTTCATTTTCACCAATATGGCTAGAATACACAATAGATTTACTACATTCATGTAACCAGCTCATAAAATAACACTTATAGTTGAGTAGATAGTAGTTGTTATTATTCACAATTGATATTCGTGTGACAATTTATAAGAGGTAATAGGAAACCAGAGGTATCTAGAAACCTGTGAATATGTGATAGCACTATGTCCAACTTATAAATATATACGTATGTGGTACTCAACACAAAGAATACTCTTATATCAATGTGCCTAGCATGTAGACCGTACAGTACTGGTGTGGAAACCCAATGTTATAGACTCTGCAACTATGGATAACCCTACCGCACATGAAATAGATCTTCTATGCAGCATACAAAATGCTTCTTTTTTTTTATGTCACCTTATCGGCATGATGCATTTATGAATGCAGCCCTGGCGAGTCTACTTATCATGGATTCATTGATACGTCATGCTGAGCGGGTGTTTCAACCCCGAAGGGTCGGCATGATGCTAAAATACAGCCGGTCAAGTATTGAAAGTGCTGCATTCATGCATCATGACGAGAAGGGGCATATCACATAAAAGCACCATAACATGCCATAACATAGGGCATTACATTATCATGGGGTCTCATGGGAGTGTTTCCATGACACTTTTAAAGAGAACACCTGAGTCCCTTGCATTATGTCACTTTCACTCATGTATATAATATAGTCTTACGTGTACGTGTCTGAATAGTTTGCTGCTTTACTATGGCACCCCCTGATGATTTATTGTATATTTACAGTGTGTCGAATAGATGTGGACATCTCAAAGAATGATGGTTTCATGTCAAACGAGGACATCCCCCTGTCCTACCTAGAGAAAGTCAACGCCACCAACATGCCTGTGGACTGTACCTGGGTCATCTACACACCAGCTAAACATAGGGTCAGTATTTCTTGTTATAACAGAGCATCATAATGCAGGGGCCAACCTTAAAATCTGATAGCATAAGGTCAGCGTATTCTCTTATAGCCCAGCGCGCGCTACTGAAATAATGAGTCGACATTTTTAAACAAAAGGGGGAATTGTGTGTGTGGGGGGGGGGGGGGGCTGGATTTGGGAGGGGGACCAAACAATAATCCGCCAACCCACCCACCCCATCCACGTTGTTTAAAACTATTACCACTCATTTTTGCTGTCGTGAGTTAACACAGGGGCCAGTATATATTTGCCAGCACAGCGCCAGTATAGGATAGTATAATGTTGCCTGTGTTGGGAGACAAGGTCAGTGTCTAAACACAGAGACTTATAGGAAAGAGGCTTGCCCAATTCTCATTCACAGTATCGTATTTTTAAAATCGTTTACCTTGAACATGTGGTGAAAGCAAGATTATGAGATGAAGCGAACAAAAGACTATGGCAAACAGCGAGCCTCAGCTGTTTCTTGTGTCTGCCAATATTCTTCAAATAAAGTCTTGATATCCCTACAGATAACAAAAAGTCAGATGGCGGCAGTCTTAATTGTACCTTCTTCTTTTTTTTATAGAACCAACGTTTTAATAAAAGTATCTCTGTGTTATGGCTCAAGTAGTATTTCCACCATAAATAATTCTGTCTGGAGGTCACGGATAAGTTCTTTAACTGGTCAACAACAAATGCACACACAGTACCACAAGAGACCCAATACAACTTTTATTATCTGACAGGTTTACGAATAGTGTAATCTATAATAAATGTAAGAGATCAGAACACACCAATAAAAGGATATAAAGTCTTGCATTGACCTCCCTCGGGAGTAGTATGCTGGGGATGTGCACAAACACAGCTTAGTTTTATAAGTTAGTTCGCCCTGCCTATACTGAAATCTAAATGACTTTGGACGTACACTATGGGTCCCCTGTGACGAGAGATGGTCTTGTTTCACCCAGGGGAGAAATAAAGAGGGATTTGCCAACTTCTATAGGAACTGAAGTCTATGAGAGTATAGCTACAAAGAGTATATGCTGTACAGATGACTATTGAAATATTCGTGCCCTTGAAGTCTCAGGTCACCTTAGGCTATACTACAGGCCTTTATCATATTATTAAAAGTGTCATATGCATATCATAAACCGTGCCTAGCTCATCCTCCTGGCTGCATGGCAAAGACTTGCACTCTGTAAGCACGCCTGGGATAGCTCTCCTAGGTGCGCGGACAAACGTTAACAGCGTAATCTTAACACAGAATTAAAATTGTCTTAATTATCTTAAAATTAGTCTTAATATTATCTTAACCTATCTTAAACTACACAGTCCATTGTAGGATAGGCTAGTCGACTAATACGTACTGGGGGGCTATGCCCGCCAACCCCTGTTCTTTTTGGTTTTTTTTCTTTCTGCCTTAGATTAAGACATTTTAAGATGTAAGATTAAGATTGCGCTGTTAATGTTTGTCCGCGCACCTGGGAGAGCCATCCCGTATTTGCGCTCTATAGAGTAACTGCAATTCTTGGAAGGTGTATCTGATGTAACTTCCAGATAGGTGGACACTTACCAAAATGGCTGCCAGGCCATAGAATCTACCTGAGCTTGTACGGCTCCATGATGTAGCTGTGCTGTTTGTATTACATAGGTCGTTTACCTGTAGTGCTTTTCAAATGTATAATGATTCGTCTTGAAAGCCAAGGTTTCGGACTTTCACATTCTGCAGGGGCTTTCTAGATAATGCAATTTTTTACACCATTATTGTAGTGTTTCTAAAATAAACCTTTAACATAGTAGGTGCTGTACTGAGTGGGCCTATTTGCGGAGTGTCTCAGTTGGACACATGTCCTGTGGTGCTATTTCCGGGCCCTATGGCATTAAAAAGTTATTCTGATGCTTTGAGGCTCCAGGGGTGTTCTTACTCTATATCTGAGTACTAGTCCCTCTTTCTATCACTATTTGAAGTGAATCTGCTCAGAATAGAAATGAGCAGCTCAAATCGGCATTAAAGTGGTTAGACATGTTTTTGAAATCCAACTATTTAGCTTTAAAAATATGTAGATTGTATTAGTTATCAACAGTTATTGGAATGTGTGGGGATATATATCAGCCTAACTTAATCCCTTTAGGACACATGGTGTAATACAATATTCATCAAATAATAAGCGTCAAATGCCTTAAGAATTTCTATACTATGGTGATCATCAAATATTCGGTGGACCATTGAAATGCATCAGCATTTTTCAGAAAGAATCCACTACCTCTTCAGAAATCGATGGGGAATGCAAATACAAGAATACCGTTTGTAATTTTACATATTCTGATGGCCAATGTACAAATTGAGTTTTTAAAGGACACAATATTGTAGGATTGATGTCTAAGAATTTTCCAAAAAGTATGGGAGATTAGCTTCTAAAGCCTGAGCCCAATGACGCCCATGCCATTGCCACCTTGTGACTGATCTTTAAATTGGTGAACAGGGAGGATTGCTGAATACTTAAGCTTTCACCCTATAAATAGTTTTGCATGTACGTAATCTCCTGATTTACATCAATAGAAGAGGGCTTCTGTTATGAATCTACACATCATGGTCTTAAACAACCACTTTTCTTAACCTTAGTCTACGGGGAAGAGTTCACGAAAATCCTAACTCTGGCCAACATTCTGCTTAATTTCTCTGGTTCTACAGCAAAAACTCCCGGCTATTCCATTGTTCACGGCTTGGACACCCAATTAGATTAATTTCCTATACAATCACACAGTGTTGAATAGGGACCATTTTTATCAAAACTGCCTCGGTAAGGATGTGTGCCTAGGCAGGGGTCTTTTGGAGATCTGAGTTATGTATAATATATTGGTATACATATGTCTGGTAATAGCCGTCTTGCAGCCATGGATTGTGGGACTGCATAGTCTACCTGTGTGCTGGTATAGGGAAACAATCCCTGGAATCTTCAACAGGTCTAGAACAAGCAGGGACTGTTAGTCAGTGCCGTGATGGTGTTGTGTGGGCGATGTCTAGAAGGTATGTGTGTGGGGGAGAGGGTGAAGTGGGAGGAGGGGAGAGAAGGGGGGTAGATAGCTGAGAGCAGCAGACCTCCAGGGACAGTGCAGGTCGTTGGGGCACAACTTTGAAGTCTGCCTGTTTGATTCCGGCAGTGCTCAGGTCTGCCTCCCCGAGTTGCTCCCTGAGCTGCTCCTATACAGATAGGGCACGTGTAGAGCAGCTCAGTTCCCACTCACCTCCCAGGAACAGAGTTCAGACAGCACCAGCTCCATTGAGGACCTGGTGCCAATCAGTAACAATGATTTCCCATGTAATTAGCCAAGCTTTGCAAAGCATAACTCCAAAGCAGGCAAATAATCAATTCAATCGGGTCATTTTCAGAGGAAAATCTCAGACAAAATGGCACTGTGCATGTCTAAACGTTACATTGTAAATAAAATGACCCGGCAGATGAATGGTGAATCTCTAGATAAAGTGGAGAGCACCCCCTCCCTCCCCCTGTTCCTGCCATGTCAGCTGGCCTCCTGTGGGGACTGGTACCAGCACATGTAACCTACAGGTGGGGTCTGCTATACACCAGCTACAACATGGGTTGATGTAACTGTGTGCAGCAAACTGACAGTCTGATGGCTCTTATTGTTTTACCTGTTTGTTGGTCCAGGGCCGATCTGATCGCTTTGGGTTCTGATGTATCCATGCTACTAGACATCCACAACTTATCCATCCCTTCATCCTTTTATTTTAACAACGTGTATAGAAGATGTGTTAGTCCCAAAGACAAATTTACACATTTTCTACTGTCATCATGTTTCTAAAATAAAAGATAATGATAGTGATAGTTGCTGAGCACCATCATAATATTATATGATAAAAAAAACACCTGGTTGTGAAAGTCTACCTGATGTAAGGATGACTCAATCGGCAGCTGACAGAGACATCTAGTGGGCCAGGACATTACCGTAGACTAGTGCACGTGTGGTCATTCCTTAGGGACTTCAGGCATGGATGTATGGCTGTTCTTTAAGCAAAGGAGGCTGGTGTATGTGATTTAGCATTCGGTATCTATATAAATCCGGGACTGCATTGGTGTGGACAGTGCGGAAAGGCCAATGACAGTGGAGTAGGCAGAATAAATGGTTCAATATAAGTGTGCCATTAATTTTACTCCACCTACTCCAGAGCCAAAAGCCATGGAGTTCGAGCCTAGGCATAGATACGCTCTCTGCAATCGACTCGATAACTATCAAATGCCCATATTCAGTTTGAGTTGTCTTACGTATATATAGCTTTGGAGTTACACCATATATTTCTGAAATACAGAATGGGGCAAAGGTATATGATTTATACGAGATATAAGAAGTATATATAAAAGATGGTAACATATTTCTGAATATTAAGTTGTTCCAGCATTTTAATAGTAGAGCGCAGCTGATCTACAATATGACCAGTACCGGAGGTTGGATCCGGCTGCTTTACAGCAATTCACTCTTTATCCTGAAATGCATTTTTGCGCCCTTACAATAAAATCATCCTCTCTCAGTTTTATAATTTTACAATTCGCCTGTCTGGGTTAGCAATCGATTTCCCCTCTTCATTGCTCGGTGCAATGGCGTTTCAGCAGACACTAAAATGCTTTGTTTTAAGTTTATTGCTGCTTTGTTAGCACCATTAGCTGTGAGTAGGGCCCCTTTTGCAACGTCGATTTGCTCAATAAGGAGACCCTCTCTCATGTGATCAATATACCTATAGGAGGACAGAGCTTCAAAGCATTTACACCAGACCTTAAGCTGTAGGTGCATTTCAGGAAATCTTTATCTTCTTAGAAGATCTCCAAGTACAGTAAGAGTTCTAACTCTTTTAGTACGGAGTTTGTCTGGATATGGGTAAACACACAAATTTGGTTCTTAAAATAGACAAAGTATTTTTTAGCCAACATGTAAGTAGGCAATATATATGTAATACACATAGTTCTATATATGGCAATGTAATCAAACTGGAATTTCAGTTGTGATAGTAAAGAAAATGTTTAGTGAATATGTGAATTTTATAATCTATGGAAATAAACGTTTGAAAAAATAATAGTGCTCAGTAAGAAACAAAAATCAGAGGTTTCAGTTGTGGGTCATCATCTGAGAATCACTAACCCAGCTATTGAAGGGAAGAAGGAAACATTATTATGTCTATGCTTACAGTGGTACCTAATGATACGTACACTGTTAGATTGTAGGCTACTTCAAATAGTTGGTGCAAGTCGGATTCACATCAAATGGCCATCTTGGGGATCCAAGGGAGGTTTCCATTAAGATTTCATTTGACCGGTAGCACCAAGGTTTCTTTTTTCTACACCTAGGCTATTTAGAATAATTCATATAACGTTAGAATACAGGGGTAATGAACATTTGAATAGAGATCTACATTTCAAAGATTTTTGGTGGCATCAAGGCTTTAGTTTATTCCCATAGTTCTTATGGCCAAACCAACTCACTGCAGAGCCAGCTTCCGATTCGGTCCTGCCCCAAAGGATTATGGGCTTTGCGGAAGTGACGTCATTAGTGACTGTCAGTGGATTATCGCCCACCGCGTCCCGTCACCAAGGAGACGGCTAGCGTTAGTTATCATGGCAACCACACGTCACCCGCGCATGCCCCGACTTAGACTTCCGGTGATAGAAACTCAAAGTAGCAGGGCTACTAAAGGGAAGGACAATCTTGGGAAAGCTTTACGTTATGTTGGCACCTAGTTAAACTGTTTTAGTACCAAGAAGAATAGGTTATAAAGATATATTTATATATAGAGTTGATGTCCCTCTATGTTTTAGCATGGCAGCTCCTCAATCTAATCCTTTAGCAGTTTAGCCCATATTGCTAGAGTGCCTAATTACAATAGTTTCTTTGTATTCAGTGATATTGTAGGCTAGTACGAAGTCTATAACTCACATGCAGGTTAACAATACTCTCCGGATAGGCCTACAGAAAGATTATTTATGATTAACCAACTTCAAATCAGCTTTTATTAGAATTTACACCACAGTTGGCTGAGAGAACAGAAGAAACAACCTGACTGTATATTACTTATACCACAGCGGGCACGGAGAACAAAACATTACACACCTCTTGTATACTGCATACGACTATAATTCTCCCTTCACTGTATTTTGTGTACAGCTTGGTACTCGTCCTATAACTACTTCATACATGACTGTATGTAGATGCGGTCCATTGAGAAGCCTCTCCTACTGTTAGTCAGATTTGATAAGCATGAGTAACCTGAGTCCATTGGACAAATGTAATTATGCTCGGCTGGCACCTTGGACAATTAGCCTACCCTGTCCTTGGCTTAAAATACTTATACAGCGACTCACCTTCACCATATTTATCACGTATCTGATGTCAGAGGCAGGTACCTCATTGACCCAAGATCCCATCAGCCCCCCACCCCTCCTCACCCCAACTAGTGAGTATCATACACTGTAAATAGTTGGTGTAAGTACACAGTGGAATCTACTGTAGATCTACAGTAGAATCAACTGTAGATTTACCTGGATTCTATTGTTTACCTACAATATAATGTACACCTACAGTAGAATATACTGTACACCTACAAAAATGGTAACCAACTCTTTAGTAGTAGCTAAACCATTATCCTCAGTACAGGGGTCGGACAGTGGTTTACCTCACTTATGCCACACAATGTGGTGAGTGTTTTCACACCTTTTGTACGTTATATACGGTAGGGCCATTTCTTTTGTTCTGCCGGCCAAGATTGGTATATATATAGCAGTGTATACAATGTGGTCCAAAAGCAGAGCGAATCAGCCGCGGGGTCCGAGTAGTTGGAATACTTGAGATGACGGCCCCTGAGAGAAAACATCCCCTATCCCCTATCCCCTCCCACCCTTTGGGACATGATTCTTTAGGTAGAGCGCAGTTTCTCCATTGGCCGTCTTCTCCATGGGACCCTTTTCTCTGGGGTCGTTTCCTCTGGGGGACGTTTTCTCCCTTACGGCCAACCTCTTCAGTTGTGTCTTAATTAATATCAGCAGCGAACAGCATTTTATTGCTGTAACTTTGCTGTTTTGGTAATACCGCCCCCTCCGCAAGCCAATATGTGATATAGTTTAAGATATACAAGGCCTTCCATTCCAGGTCTATATGAGGTGGAAAGAGTACGAGATGACGACGCCGGAGAGCTGTCGGGACTCGTTCCTTGAGGCATACGACCGTACAACGGCCATCTCCAACCGGCGGAAGCAGTTCTGTGGGGGCATGGCCAAGGACCTCAAGTCGGCCTCCAATCACTTCTACCTCAGACTGCACAGCGAAGATGTCTCACTCATCCCAAAGTTCTCGGCACTCTTCACCATATTTATACACGGTCAGTATAATATATGATTATAGTTATGAGTTGTAGTCATTAAAGTTTCATTCTCAACAATAAAATGCCACTTGTTATTTGACTCGAACAGTATACTAGAAAATCTACAAGTAGATCCTTTGAAAGATTACCGCTTTAAAAGCAGGGTAGAAAATGATGGTTGGTTTTCCCCTGGCTCTTTTCTTGCCATCACTCCAGGTCAATGTTGGGTATGGTCTTCATAAAATAGTAGATATACCTGTGTATCCTCACCCAATGGTGGGCCCTTATATCCCTTCGAAATGGATACCAATAGTGACATTTATAAGTTTAACACAACCACACGCAGTTTAAGGCTAGCACCGACGTTAAGTTGCATATAATTCCATACCCATATCTAAGATAATGATATGGTACAGTGCATGCTTCCTTACCTCACCACTATAGCCTTCTCTATGTATCTATTTTACCAGGGAAGAAACCAGTAGACCTACTCATACCAAAGGGCACGGATTATTATAGTTTTTCCAACACTAGAATTCTAAGAAGCAGCCTCAATACTATCATAAGGGAGAATAACTTGTCAAGAGACCAAACATTTTTGTTTTATAATTTTATGAAAGACGTCATGGATAAATGTGATTATAAAACACGGGAATAATATCAATTTTGCATAATACTGTTGATTATTAATGACTAAATCTTTTTAATTTTTTAATTTTTCCTATGTTACAGGTACATGTACATCATCCACATTTGACTGCGGCGATAACACATGTGTTAACAAATCACTCGTCTGTAACGACCAGGTTAACTGTAACTTCTCCTGGGACGAGATGTTCTGTAAAAAGTCTACACCCAGTAAGTACCCCCTTTGATATCATCGATAAACTAGAGAGTATTCTCTGTCTCTATAAAGTAAAATGTGAAACTGCATCGAGGAGAAAAGACTATTTTAATCAATATAACGACTATGGCAACTGATACAGCAATTTATATAAATTGTAACAATCGACATATAAAACTTTAATTGATATTGCAAGGATGTTTTACAAAGACATCACAAAGTCGGCTCACGTTTGCTAAGACATCACAAAGTCTGCTCACCAGCTCACAAGTCAGGAATCTCACACACATTGTGGTATATTTGAAAGTTTACATGGGGCGAGGGAACAAGACAGTCCCACAACCATAAATCAATTGTACAACCACTCATAATAAACGAAGAAGGCGATCAGGTAGTATAATTATGTAATTCGGAAGTGTGCACGGCGTCAAGTAGTATATGGAAAGTGTACATTGACGCAGGGACATAATAAGTAGTACATGGAAAGTGTACATTGGCCCAGGGAGAAATCAAGTAGTACATGGAAAGTGTACATTGGCCCAGGAACAAAACTAGTAATACATGGAAAGTATACATTGAGTGTACACTAATTGTGATACCTGTAGATTCATTTTAATAAATCTATTGGCCCAATATCCATCCTGATTAAGTCAACATGGAAGACGCAGCCATGGAGAACAAGTTCCAAATTATTTATGTTTTCCTGAAAAACGAGTGTCCCTATACTTAACTATAGGGACTCCCGTTCTCCACATGAGATAAGGGGTTGTTACCATTCTAACTACTCCCGATATTACCTAATTATTATTCCTAATGGCCACCATCCACTGATCTCTAATCAGGCGAAATTTTATAGGAAATTTATGAACTTGATCTGTTGAAGTTTACCACTGCATGGCCGGTCATTTCTGGGAGTCTCTATCATAGCATGATTATACCTATCTTTCAACCCCGTATAGGCAGTAATTAGATTATGCACTTCCTTCCTTAAGATTTACACTAATTACCATGTGTATCCCACATTAACCATATACTCTGCCCTTCCTCCTGCAGCTACGATGACGGAGCAGACCCCGGTGGTGGTCCAGTACAGCACCATCATCCTGGGTATCGTCGGGGGTATCATCATCACCGTCATCTGTCTCAGCGTCTGCATCACGTGTCACCAGCGCAGGCGAGAGGAGACACGCCGCAAGAACGCACTCAAACAGGAAGAGCGGAATGCCATCGAGATGACCACTCTGCTGACCCGGACGCCGCAGGGCTCTCCTCAGCGCGGTCAGCATGCGCGCGCAGCCGCCGCAGCAGCAGCTGCAGCGGCTTCCGCTAACCACGTCACTAATAACAACCAGGTGATGCCCAACCATGCAGGTCAGCGTTCCAATGGCATTCGCCAGGCTTCCTCTCAGGGTCAGGGTCAGAGCAGTGTCAGCGTCAACATGGGAAACGCCACATCGGCCGGTGCGCAAAAGATGGTCGTGGCGACGACGGTGGCACCACATACGTATGCGAGTGTGGGAAGTGTTGACCGTCGTGGCCGGATGCGGAGGGACCACTCGATAAGCTCTGCGGATTACGACCTTGGCTCAGGGGCTACAGGAGGGGCGGACCACTACCCGATGCCGCCGGAGGAGCAGGGTGCCTTTAAACGCTACCTCGACGTCAGCAGTTATAGTGATGAGGACCTTGGTCGGCGGCAGTCGGCGAGCCGTGGCAGCCGCCGGGAGATCCCAGCGGCTGTCATGCTGGAAAGGCCTATCACCACACCCCGGCGCTCCCGGCCCCTGACTGCCTCACTCTCGGAGGACTTGGAACTGCCAGCTCCTACCATCAACCCCGGCACCTCGGCTAGCTCCATGTACCGCCCTCATACGCTGCCGCGAGAGCGCTCGCCGTCCCCACGACCGGACGTAGTGCAAGAGGAGCGGTACCCGGAACTTACCGAGCATGGCATCATCGACCCCCGCTACCTACCGCCGGATATGGATGCGCGCTACGACCCGCGCGGCCCTGCAGCCGACGCGCAGTCACTTCCTGAGCGGCATCGTGTGCGGCGGTACTCGCTGGAGACGATGGTCAGCGAGAAGTCTGACGTGTGGAAGCCGCAAACCGGGACAGCCTCCGCACGCGGCGATGCCGACGCACACGCTGACCATGTTCTCACATCCAGGCCTTCCATGGACTCTGCCGACGACCTTGACCGGACTTACTGGTCGTCGGAGCATCAACAACCACCGTCAAGGTCGTATCATGAGCAGCCCAAGGTCACCGTATCCCCGGTCCGCCGGAAGTCACCCAAGTCGCCCTCCCGTTCTGACTCGTATAAGCGGCGTAAGTCGGCCGGTACAACGAACTCCCCTGACATCTTCTACTCCAGACCTAACCGTGGGGTGCGGCAACACCACCCGGTGTGAGCCACACCGCACAACTAGTGTAGGGCTTGGTCACCGCCAACCCGGAACCAGTAGTCGGGGAAGACTCGTTTCCGGTTGAGAATGGGTGGGCAGGAGGGTGGCGTGCGGAGGGGTACACGGTTCTGTTTGGCTGCGTGTCTTTCAAGAATCAGTGCGGCATGCTCTTACTCTATAGAGCCTTTTATGATTCGCTACAGAGGTAAAATGGCAAGTCATGAACCGTGTACGACGTTTACAATGGTGGTATGTGACGTCACAAGGGAGACGCTACCCAGAATCCTCCACCAGCGATCGACGTGAAAAGGGAGCATGACTTCCTCTCTTCTGTGATTCTGTGCTTGATTGTGCGCACAAGAACTTCCGGAAGTGACACTGCAGGAAGTCTATGATGCCGATGACGCTCGCGCATGGGCAATGGACCCTCATGATTCACTTTCTAGTGTCTTATGTACACCGAAGTGTACAGCCTTTTATGAAAGACTTTGACTTTGCTATACATAAGTAGCTAGATCCCTGGACTTCTAAATCACTGCCTCTTGCTACACACACAGGCGCCTGTTTGCGAAGCTGCCTTGGTGTAGTCAATATGATTGAATAATAATGATAATAAATGCGGTCTTGTAATTTCACTCGTAGAATAATTTTTCCTTATCACTATCTCTTTATTATTGCATTACATGACATTGTATGATACAGAGCAAATTGACGCATCATATCTATGATTATAGATATACATAATATATGCATTGAAATGGCATTTAGAACTGATATCATCACTCTCATGGCACAACATTTTGTACAATATTTGTATTCCCAGCCCATTAAGGCAGGCTATTAAAACATTGTAGAGATTTGTCGAGTGACAATACATGTATATGTAAATGTGTGTTTGTATGTGGGAGCTGTGAATGAGTTTCATGACCGAGTGGCGAGCATTGCCCATTGAAGTATTGGGATAGGAGGTGTATTAATGTGAACTATGCAATTATTTCATCAATACAAAATACATGCATTTTATTAGATGAATGCATCAATATCAATTTACTAAGTTCAGGAGGAAGCGCCCATCTATAGGTTTTAACAAACAGTGCATTCTTAACTCCCGTTAAATTAATCACAGGTCTGCTTATGAATCGTTTGCACCTGTTATTAAACTAAATACAACATAATTGTATTTAGGTAGATGTTGGCGGGAAATCCAGGAAACAGGTCGATTCAAAGGTGTGTTGAATAGTCTAGTTTTTGAGGGGGCTGAATAAATTCGGTTTCAGGAGTGGTTCTCTCATAAACATGTAAAAAGCATGCATCAGGATTTTGTATATCCACCATCGGCTGGCATCCAATATTTAAATTAGTGTCACATAATTCTATCAAATGATGTTAAAAACCATGTCAAAGAACACCAATATAATTATAATCAAGAGCTACATAGCTTCCTGATATAATCAACCTGAATTGAATGAAGATAGCTTTCAAAAATTCTGTAATCTTGTAAATACACTAATTTAACTAAATAAAAAAGGAATACATGTAAGACTTATGATGGCCTAGCTTTGTCGATAACGATACCAACAATGCACTCGCAGATAGCTCTTGAAGGGAATAAATCAGTTCCCCTATATTAGTGCTGAAGGAGCAAATCAGCTTACATTTGATAAGTATCTCTCATTTGGGTCTGATCATGTGTAGATAATTTGATACCCTCAAGTCTTTTGTTGTTGTTATAGTGGTGAGATTAGCTGTGTTTGCCACACAGGTGGCCCGGGAAGTCATTTGAACCTTCTATACAGGAGGTACAATCAGTTATTTTGTAGCTTTCTGAGGTAAGGACAGGGCTCTGGTAGTGAGTAGATGAGTGAGCGTGGTTTATGTAAAAAATACCATGAACTATGAATTATTAGGACATTTTATGAACTGTGAATGTTTCAAATCCAAATGGGTTCAACAAGGAAACTGTTCGTTATCTTTTTGTATCTCCTTTATTGTCCTTTATTAGTTGATCTCCGTTACTTCAATACCAGTAAACTACGTTGTGTTGTTTTAAACATATTTTATATTAAATGATGGTTCTTGGGATGAAAAGTGCTTTTATCGTTTTGCCCGATTTCAATATGACATAAATAAAACATGTAAGCACATTTTAAAGTATGGATAACACTGCAACATTATATACAGATGGTGATCCAGGATAACCACAATACATAGATATGATTAAATATTAGGTTGTCCGCTATATATTGCAAATATCATATGGTGTGTTTACAACTGCTATAGAATGGCCCCCAGTTATTATTACATCTTTTTTGCGACTTTGGTGCTTTCAAACCCAAAGACAATTTCAATTTGAAGCTGGCATTTTAAATTGGCATGATTTTTCATCAGGACAAGCACGTTGAAACACTCATGATGGTACCACCGTACAAAATAGATTCAGGGGTAGCTCAAAATATGCTCGTGGATGGTGTTTCAGCCATTTCCCTTATTGCACTAAATAGCAAGATCAATGTATAAACCCTCATTTGATTTGAAACTGGCAATTGCCACCTACAGAAACTGATAACCCATTACTTACAGAACAATCTAAAAAGCATCAACTAAAATGATCCATCTTGTAATCTCGAAAGATATCCAAACAACAAAATACTGTGTTCTCATTCTTAAGACCATTGTGCCAAATAGTACTACCCGTATATCTTTGTCTATGTGTGGATCTATGCTTTTATGAAATTCAGATATGTGAACATTATACTGTGTTATGATGGTACATTTTACGTAGAAGGTATGATACTGGTTTGAATATTAAAGAGCGAATATGGTTTCTCTAAGTTAGGGGTAGACTTGCAAAAAGTCCATGAATGGGATTTTTTTCTAACAACAAGGCGTATGCTCTGATGCTCTCTATTAAGCAATTGTGTAGCAGAGGATCGTGTGAGATATTTCAAGGAAGAAAAATAAAATACCGTATATCAGAATAGAAGTTGATCAATCAGATGTATCACGTATGCCTACAGGAAGATTTACATTTTTATGTACATAACCTTTGTATCATTTCCCAAGTATGGTGTGTGAAGGACAGTTTACATATAGCCTTTTAAGCTATCTATTTGATGCATCTAGTTTGGCTTCATTTTCCTCAACTGTATGAACATTTATGTCATAGCATTCCCTGATACAGTCCCTCTTGCAATGTACAAAATATGATTGAGAGAGTGTTGTCTGTTAAACGAAGTTTGCTTAACAATGAGGCCCCAAAGTTTTAATGTTTCTTCGGAGTACAAAGGCGTAGAGGCTATAATACATGGGTACACGTTTTTGAATATGATTTTACATGGTAATATTTTGCCAGATGTTATGGCCGACCATACAATTCCCATGCCCCTTTTTCACTAAACAGCAGGGTGCACTAAGGTCCCTTTTTTCAGTACATGTCACAAATGCTCATCCAAAAGATAAATAACTAAGAAATTAATGAAATATTGGAGGAAAATCAGGGTGTGTACGTTTTTGTTGGGTAGCGTCAAGTAACACGAAACGTTTGTTTGGGCGTGAGTATGGGCTGCACATAGTAGTTCTTAGCTGGGCACGTTCGTTCACACTGAGTGGCAGTGAATGCAAAACTCGTTACTCTAGGCAGAACCATGTACAAAGTAGATTAGATATCACCCCCCTTCCCATCACCCCAGTCTCGTTCTATCAAGGCAGTCTTCTCATTATTGGTCGGTTGATACAATACTAAACCAATAATTGTGTTATTAGCCCATGTTTGTTGCAATTGCCTGAATAATTTGTCTGACCACTGTTTAGAATATTAAAAGCAATTTTATGATTGACTCGGTTAGTTTGGGGATACAAGGGTACTAGCTTCTATTTTGATCCTTCTCCTCAAAACTTTAGTTTATCGATTATAAATTGAGGACTTTCATCGGTAGGATATTTTACAATTCAGATGGGACGTTGTTGATAGTTTATATTTCTAAGCCTGTGTGACCTCGAAGCCCCTTGGACTTTTTTACACTGACAATCCAACATTGGAACCACATAGTGAGCTACTCATTGACACATATCAACAACAATAGACAAACCGAGCTACTCCCAAAGAGTGGTCTGAAGTAAGACTATGAACCAATGCAGCAATAAAATGTTATTTCTTTTGAAAGTTGTGTTAACATCTCATTCAGCGGAAAGTGTATATATTCAAGTGATATTAAGGATGTGATATTGGGATAATTACTGGTGAACATGAATATAAATCAACAAATCCAACAAATGAAATAGTTATCTTTCCACAGAGATATACATGTACTAGTGAATTTGGAATTACTGCCATTCATACCTGAACATAGTGCAGGATTTCTAGCAACGACTTTCTGGAAAGGTAACCATTAATTTTCTTGCTACATAGGTTTATAGGTCTATCAAGGAAACAGGTAATCATTATCTCAGATCGCTGAGGGAAGAACTCTAGGACAAGCTCACTTTGCAAGGGCGTATGTATGTGTTGTCATATTGAAATTATAAGCTCTGAAAATGGTATAGGATATTTAAGTGAACCCAGTCAGGGATGTATATAAACGTACATACTATCATAAGTATATATCACCATTTATAACTTCACCTGTTACTACTAGTCCGGTCTTGCCACTGGATTTCTTTAAGAAATGGAAAACACGTCTTTCACCTGTTCTTGTGGAGTGTTTCATATGACTGCTTGTAAGCTGCAACACACATGCCAACAACTAACTTCTATGTTTATAGTCTATACCTGACCTCTCCCTGCGCCTCAAATGTATGAATTCTTGTCTGTTAAAGATTATGTTGACAATCATGATGGGAGATGTCAAATCTGAGTGCGAGACACATCGTAGAATTTCCTAGCTCGTAAACGGACCCTGACATTCATGTACTGTATATCCATAGGGCCTTTACTCTGAGAATTAAAATGGATGCTTGTTTTTCTTAATGCCATTGTTATTTTTAGTAAAACCAAATGTTCTTATTTATTTATTGTGTTTTAGGAGCATACATATCTACTGAGACCTGTATGGACTTTTGTGGTACTGCAATAAATACCCAAGCTCTTTGGCCCTGGAGACATCCCATTATACATGGAAATAACTATTACCAAGTAGATATTCATTGGTTGAGAATTGCTGACAATTGTATAAATGGTGACCTCTGAGCCATACTTTTCATCAATAAAAGAGAGAGAAAAGAATTATATTGAGAATGCAATTGTTGTCAGTTCTTATTTGGGAACACATTGCTTTTTATTTCAACCTTCTCTGGAGATTATCATTTTAAAATGAAATTAACAAAATGAGGTGCATTATGAGGGAACTGAACCATGCACCATAGTGTAATTTAAAACACCAGGTGTCATTTTGGCTGATTCAATGAGTGCCTGAAGAGGTGAATGAAATAGTGTATGATGAGTGAAGTGATTTAGGTTAGTGAAACATTGAGGAAGACTTTAGTGATTGATGAATTGATTGATGAGTAAGTGAGTGAGTGAGTGAGTGAGTGAGTGAGTGAGTGAGTGAGCGAGCGAGTGAGTGAGTGAGTGAGTGAGTGAGTGAGTGAGTGAGTGAGTGAGTGAGTGAGTTAATAACTGAGTCAGTAGACAATGACAATGACATGAGTCGGCACAGGACTGACTAATTACGGAGGGGGGGGATGAAAGCATGGATAGAGCGGAGGAGTGTTGGATTCTTCCAAATCTAAAGGAGGGTTCTACCTGGATCTGACGGTTCGTATCATTTTCTACAACACAGATGGCAGCTCTAGGCCCCCTACATTCAGTTCCATGTACTATGCACACAAGGTGGTGCCACCTTACCAGCTGCTTACTCCACAGATCATACTTAGTCTGAGTAAGGCATTATTCATATTTTGTTTTGACTCAGTTATACTTTAATAACACTTGGTTATGCCTGACCAATGTCCCTATGGTTACCCAAAGCATCTTTTCCATTTAGGACATGATTTGGGGCTGCACATCTCAGATAATTCAGCAAAATGCACTGAGAGCTTGTTGCTCTATTTATTTGAGAGCTTTAACATCTTTGGTATACAATGCACTTTGTATTTGTATCTGCACATGAAATTCTACAGTAGCATATCATAATATAGATAATGGTATCAGGTACGATAGTATGGATCGTCTATTAATACTTGTCATATCTCTTCATTAACCAGACTTTGGAGCTATATAAAAATCTACTAGTCAGTTTTAGACCTCAGTTTCTCATAATCTAAAAGAAAGCCGTACATGTATTGCTTCAAACCTATTTAAGGCAAGCCTGAGATGGTTTGTGAGGGGTTTAGTGACCCAACGGCCCTTGTGGTGACAGCCTCAGCATGTCTCATCAACTGTATCTACATTGGCACTTACTACTGCTCTGGAGTCTTCTTCTATCACTTTCTGTACACCTTTGGGGGCAGTAGGTCTGCCACTGCCCTGGTCTTCTCCCTCATGAGTGGCACCTATTACATTTCAGGTAGGTGTGAGCTTACTAGATTTGCGAATACATTTGCTAGAAATGCTCAATCTAGAAATACAATGAAAGGTCCATGTATTTTAAGACGATTGCAAAACCTCATTCCGCTGCTCATCTTGACACATGGACGCCTGAATGAATATTTTATATCCTTTATACTCATTGCAGGTCTTGTGTCCGGACCACTTTTAACAAAATATGGAGCGCGACCTACAGCTGTTATTGGGTCCATCCTATCTAGCATTGGGTTGGCATTATCAGCATTTGCATCTGCTGTCTGGATGTTGTACATCACCTATGGAATCATCACAGGTGAGAAATAAAACAACCCTTCAGGATGATTGATTGAATAATGTATCTCAAAACCGTATGGAAATCCCATGAGACTTCTTACATGTCATCTACAACCAATAATCAATGCCCAAATCAAATATGGAAGTGATGGACCGTGCCATATTAATATTACAGCTTTCCACAATAATAATGTGAATCTTTACATTGAAAACGACAGCGTTCTGTCCTAATGACATGACATTTGCAATGAATGCTGTATGGAATCTTCACCAAACCTAGTCATAGTTTGGGGAAATAATTATCTCTCCCATAATAGATGACAATAACAGAGTGGGCTACTGTAGTATTTATATGATATGTTAAAACATTGTTGACACTGTTGTGATCCGAATAGAGCATTATAAACTATGGTCATGGACTACGTGTTTACAGATGGGGTGGAGTGTTGCCCCCCCCCCCTACACACACACATCATCCCACGAGGCTCCCATGATTCTATTCTTGTTTACACCTCTTTTTGGCCCTAGGACAGATTGCTTGTCAAACTGATATCTTGTCTACCGCTACTTATGCTAAATCCTCTGATAATTATGTTTACACATAATGATTGTACAGCATGGGAAAAGTGCATGTTTACTGATCATCAGCCTCTCGAATACCCATATAACCACAAACATGTTGTTTATCTAGATCTCACCAAGGCATACACAACTTCAGATGACATTTGTATTGGATATTGATTGATCAGTGACAATAAACAGAAAACAGCATAAAAGGGTGATACAATTCATTCCAGGTTTCAGCTGGGGACTTATGATGTGTGCAACTACTGTCATTGTTCAGCAGCACACTAATAAGCGACGTGCATTGGCTGATGTTATTTCATACCTTCCATCAGCTTTCAGTGGTTTAGTATATCCCTTGATGCTTAAGTAAGTACCTAAGATATATTTAGATATCATTAATGTATGCAGATACAATAAAGTTAAACAATTAAAATAATGTATTAAGAAACACTACTTTACACAATATCTTAACCCTATAGCCGGTCGTCCATTAGCCATGGGAATATGATTTGTCGTCCTATTCTTTGTTTCAAATATTTTTGTTTGGATGATTCAAATATTTTTAATTGGATGAATAATGATGACGCACTCCTTTTTTTTAAGACCCATTCCATCGGCCAGTTTCATAACTATGGTGGATAAAGAAATGATTTTCATGCTACCTTTCATACTTAACCCTTGGAAAGAACATTTTGCAGACTATATTTTGTGTAAATGTGATTTGAAGTCATGCAGGTTTAAGTAGTATCTGGTGTGCCTATTTTCTGCATATTTCAGGAATTTGGAGTCAATATATGGCTGGAGAGGTGCTCTTCTTATCATGGGTGGACTCCAATTAAACTGTCTGCCCTTATCCTTGCTGCTTGTTCCTCCACAACCCTCCCAACCAGCTGCTCCATCGTATCAGAAATTTAATGAAAAGGTTCTAGATCTAGAAACTTCAAGAGAAATGGATACTGGAGCTCACAAAGCAACGAGGCACAATTATCAAATTGAGGAACATCAAAAGGATGACTTGCTAATTCACTATGAGGAGACAAGTATAGCAAATGACTGCATGAAAGGCCACAAGGAAACATTCAGTTCCATTACTGGGTTTCAGGACCGAGAGAGCATTTTTTGTACTTGCTTCATACAAAGATATTAGAAAGACACTAGTAAGTGCTGGGCTAGCAGGTGTCACTTGCATATTAGCTTATATGCTTAGGTTCATTGGTATTACAAGTCTGTACATCTTTCTTCCAGTGAAAGTAGCTTCAGCTGGATTTGAACCGTCAACAGCAGCGTATTTTATAATGATTCTAAGCACAGGTGATCTAGTGGGTCGAATAGTGACAGTGTGTACAAGTTCCCTTCACAATCGCCTTCCTATGATTTACTTTGTGTTGGCTACACTGACTGGTGGAATCTTTGAATGTTGTTTCGGCTATTCTCAGACACTCATGGTTATGGTGGGCCTTGTCTCAAGCATTGGTGTCACTAATGGTATGATATGAATTTTCAATATTATAAACCCAGACTGTAACTTGGTACACCTTTTCAATGAATTAATATAATATCATTTCGATTGGTACAGTCGGAGCATAACAAATGTGCTGTATATTGGAACTTGTGTTAAGGACTGATAGTGATATCCATGTTTGTCATCATATTCATCCCAGGGACTCCTGGTTTGATTATGTTTGAGTATATTATACTCTATGTGATGCCCATATCTATAGACATAGTTTGCCTTTAAAATAGAAAAGAGGATTTCAAACTCATGAATTTTGAAACATGACTCAGCCCTCTTTATTCTGACAGGGATACAGATAAGTGTGGGTAGCACTGTTGCTCGTGACACTGTTGGTATCGACAAATTTCCTTGGGTGCTTGGATTAGCCTATGGAGCTGCAGGCATCAGTAACTTTGTTTCAATCCAGCTGATGAGTAAGTCGTCACATACTTAATACTACGGATATAATTTTATTATTACTGAATATAATGTGAATATTTTACCAAATAACACAATGTCATACTAAAAGTGCTCAAAATGTATTATAGCTGATAACGAAATGCTTTCTTATGAAACTTCACTAATAAGTATGGCTCTTGGCTGAACTATATAGTATTTATTGACGCTGAATTAAATAACCCATGATGTTACTCAAAGTCCAATACAAGTCATATGCAGACACAGAGGTTTTAAAGAAATATCAGTCTCACATTTTAAAACACCAACTAAGTATAATTATACAAAAGGAAAATAACATTGCATTTAATCTATTTCAGCCTGACTGTGGGAAGAAACTGGCAGTCTATCTTCAATATTCTCCTTTTGTGGAATATGCCTGGCATGCTCAGGCATGTGTTATATAATCCATCTATGCTTGTGTAGGAAAAGCAACCCCTAGGTATAGAAATATCAAAAACAGATAATGCTCTGACATCAATAATAAATTATTATCATAGGGTTTGATGGTGTATAAGGTGCCAGAATTTCAACTAGAGTGCTGGTAGTGAACTGTTGTATATCGACCATTTACATAGTTAGTGGCAACCTGACTAGACCTACTTATACTCTGATTCCAAACTTATTGCATTAAGGTGGGTCGCTACCCTTTGTTCAAAGTTAACAGAATGTCTCTATTCTTTTTCTCCGGGGGGTCTAAATCATAACAAATCGGAAAATAAAAAGAAAATAGGAGGTCACGAACTACTCTTTTAGATACAGAATTTTGAGGAACTAAAGTATTTAATTTTTTCTCTCAAAATGAGAAAAAAAAGTGTGAAAACTTTTATGATTCTTTTTCATATTAACCATTATGCACAGAAGTAAAACCTCACATGTGAGACGCCTATATATGTTCCACTTTACTGCAAAAATAATTTTACAGTTGTATGCCATGGCATTTTGGGTAATCCTCCAAATGGGAAGGTTTGAGTATTATCATCATAATCTGATTAAAAAGCCTACTGTCGGTGGGCCTATATATGATTATATATGATTATATAATGATTATATATATTCCATTGTACATAAAGTGAATTTAACAATAATGGGATCGTGCTGACTGTTTGTAAGTGATGACGTCACAAATTGGTGACATCACATGCAGGGTGTGTCCTCTACTTGAAACTGGTAAGTAACCTTCCGACGAGTGAATCGACTAGACCGGTTATCAAAGATGAGGAAATCTGAAAGTAAAGTTAGCAGCTCAATTTAGATAAAGGTATACTTTACGGTAGGGGATAGGAACAGAATGTACTTCTAATGGCGTAGAATAGTAAGCATTCATACGTCACTGAGTTAAAAGAAAGTGTATGCGACTTAGGGGTTTGATGTCATTATTCTTATATCATACGATTTTGGTATTAATTTATATTAGTGAAAATATTCTGTAACTACTAGTAACCATTCGGGGAGGATACTTACAACATCCGGGCACTTCACAGACTAGTGTCCCGTCCTCCGGGATCACATGACTCTCCACCTCTCTGAAGGCCACTATTTGCTCCATGGCATCCACGTCTCGTCGTCCCGGCGTTTTCTCACGGTATATCCCAAACTTGAGAGGGTTGCCCTCACTGGCAAATACCCAACTGTGAAACAAGTCAAAGTGAGGATATTGAGACAAACAGTACCCAGCTGCATAACAAGCAAGAACGAATTTAAGGACCTTGCCCGTGCCTCTACGTTACAAACCACACAGAGAAAAGAAGTAGAATCACTGGGACTCCTGACTTGATCACTGAGGTAACTCTCCCCAGAACTCTGAAGTGACTCCCTAACATTAGTAGGACTCTATAATAACTCTATAATGACTCCTATTTCAAGACTCTCTTAAGATTGGGAGTCACTTTAGAGTCCTGGGCAGAGTTACCTCAGTGATCAGGGCTGGACTCCCATTTGAGAGTTACAGTGATTCTACTTGTTCTCTCTGTGCATGCACAATCACCAAGCGTGTCCCATTGAATATTAGAAGAAAGAATTTGAATAGAAACAAAAAAATATATAATGTTTTCTTTCCTTTTCTATTCAATATTTTTTTCTCTCTCTTACTCTTTCTATCTATATGATTATATATAAATTAACATGACTATTATGCAGACAGCATAGTATCTGGTGGTACCAGACAATCTACAGTTGATCACAGGGAATAATGTCAACGGGTGATAATGACACCACTGCACCACTAGAATCGCCAATGAAGCTTTGCTAGAACTCACCTTAACACGGCAGGAGTCTGTGTGACCTTGGCCTCCACCTTTAGGACATCTGCTCTTCCCACATGTTCCGTCGTCGAGCTCTCAGGAGGCAAACAACTCTCCACGGTTCTGTAGTAAGACTTGGGCACATCCCCTCCATAGTTTACCTATAATGTATTGACAATAGTTCAGGCTGCATGGTCTCTTAAATAGAATAGCCCTTTAATCCTTGACTTCAAATATGTGTTATATCCTTATAAAGTAATAGGGCTTTTTTTTTATGAATATTTAATGTTTATGTGTGGTGAACAGCGTGACTCTTATCAGGCGTATCTCTCCAGAGGCTAAGTGCCGGTGTGAGGAGAGCAAAAGGCTTGGAAGTACTAACTATACAAAAAAAGTGACACATCCTCACCAGAGATTTACAAGTTCCATCACCATCCGGATCTCGCATTGAGCCTCCATATGCGGCCGGGAATTGGTCGGCGGGAAGGTCTGCCTGAAGACGTGCCTCCCAGCCACCTGTACGTTACAGAAACACATGAGTTATCCACCTTAGGAGATCGAGGGCCGAACGGATTGTTGCGTTTCTTAATGCAGTTGGTAAGGGATAGCGGAGTTTCCTAATGTAACTGCATACAGTCATGTACTTCTTTGTATAATTGAATTTTATATTGAACCCGTAAAAACTATATATAATAAAATAATCGTGGTAATAAATGAACACTTTTATATTAGCATTGTTGTGTCACATTGTGTTACTTCAATGTTGGTTAATCATGATTATAAAGTATAAGTACTATACTGCATACGTGTGATTAATGTAAAAGGTACTCACTGTCAAACAACTCGAATATGTCAACCAGTTCCTTACTTAGGAAACGCTTCATAAAGTTCCATGCCATTTTGAAAACTGATGGAACTGGAATATAAATTGTCTATTTTATATCATATTTCATTTTATTATTGTGATGGGAAATATTGAAACAAAATGTTGATAATATTTATATTGGCCTCAAGCTATGCCGAAAAGGGATGTTCTCTTTCTAGATATTAAAAACGCCTACCATTGACGATGTAGGCCTTCTTCAAGATTCCTGGATAATGGTTGTCGAGAATTGTCATTGTCTCCAAATAGAAATATATCACTGAAAGAACAAGGCTGATACACATGTAGGGGGCCACCATAAATTATTTCCTCCCCCCCCCCCCCCCCAGCCCCACAAAATCATCAGAATCGTTCCTGCGTATGTGTCTAGCCTCCCAAGAAATATACGCGTGGAACACTACGCACTACTACTGTAGTTGTTCACAGCAGCATAAATCAAATTGGTTGAAACTCAATGAAGCATACCTGAGGAGTCCATATTGGATTTGAAGCCGCCCATGTCTATGATCTGGATGACCTGGTCTCCCTTACTCCCATTAGCCTCTCTGTACTCCCGCATCGTCTGGAGGGTCCGTTCAATCCGCGATACAATCGTCTTGGTGAGGTCATCTTTCTTTGCTGATCTCATGAAGCCTAAAAAATGAAAAGGAATTAGTTTGATTATAACTTCATTCCTTTATATGTAGGATATCTTAGATTTTGTAATCAATGTGTGTTATGGATCTATACTATAAAGAAGAAGTCATTTAGTACATGTACTAGCTGAGGGAGGGATGTGATAATAATGTAAAGTGCCTAAACTGGATAACCGTGGAACAACATGTATTACAATAAATACCACAGCCTAATGCGGTTTATAGTTTGTTATTTAAAATAAATGTTGACTGACCTTTCACGTCATTTCGCCCGCTGGGGTCAACTCTGATAAAGTTACCGTCTGCATCTTTTCCTACGACACCTCCAGAATAATACTCAGTCATCACTTCGGGTTCCGTATATTCTGTCAACATTTTGTCCACCTCCAAATCCTGACGCCATTTTAGACTCTATGGAGGAGAAAATACAAGTATATATATTATCCATTAATCTATATTATGAGGCCCCCACAGAAAATCTAAATGCCCTGACCCTTACTCTGAAGTGGCTATCCCAGGTTAGTCATAGGGACATTGGTCAGGCATGACAAAGACTTATAGTGCTATTTAAAAATGATTTGGGCATAACAACATGTGACTAATGCCATACTCTAAAAGGACTTAGCCTAAAACTCATTGAAATGGAGAAGACTAAGGTGAGTTGGTCAGTACTGACCAACCTGACAATAATAACTAAGCTATGTTGGTCATATAGGGAGACAAAAATGACTAACCCGTTTGGGCTATAGTGACTGAGAGATTGATCGGAACCAAAAGATATCAGTGTACCCCATAGGGATAACTGTATATCAACAACTGAATATCCCAGACTAGATAGATTTAGTTGCTGAAGTAGGCAAATTTGGAAATTGTTATTTAATACATGTTTGTTATAGGTGGTGTTAAATCTGTCCACCATCTCTAATATAGATACAATGTAATACATTGACACATTTTACTACCCATCGACTTCATTTACTACAACATACCCTTATTGATAGGTATGGCCCTACAGTGCCCTCCTTTAATTTTAACCTTATGTATACAATTACAATTATGACATCCTGAATCGACCAACACACATATATGTACACCCGCTGCTGCCCTGCTATTATTGATTCAACAGATGTCTCATGAAATCGGTGACAGAAGCCCATAATAGGTGATTGTCCAATATACGTGTACCACCAGTATGTAGTTAATGTACCGGACGGTATAGGCACGTCCATCCGACTAATAACTGATAGACATAATGTAATCATATACATCGCTTTGTATTCATCATATACAAAAACAACATGTAGTATTTCTCGGGACGTATAGTCCATTGGACTGTATCGTATTTTTTGAAAATCACTTTGTGAATAAAATACGTTATAAACTCAATGTGGCTCCAGAGGGGTCAAAAGCGACCTGGCGACCTGGGCCGTTTTGGAGGCGACTTTCGACCTAATGCAATAATAAAAATGACCTGGCGACTTTTGGAGAAAATTGACAATACTTAAGGGGGTCCAAAAAAGCGACTTTGTGACCTAGACCCCTTAATTTCGGCGACTTTCCGACCTCAGGGGGGGACCCCTCTGCACCCCCCTCAATGACACCGGTATGGTGGGCATGTTCTCCTGCCTATTAGTTATGCCCATCACATATCTACTAATGTATACAATATATTAATATGTGTGTACCTAGTTACGATTCAAATCCTGAATTTGCAGTGTGAGCCGTGATTTAGTTTGAATAGAAAGTCTTGCAATCTTATTTCTAATTTAGCATCGTGTTAACATCTAAGGATGTACTTTACCTTCCTGTACATGTCATCTGCTTTCTTTGGGTTCCATCCCTTTGCTGGAAAACATAGACACGTTATATTATTTTTTTTTTAAAGAAACATTTTCTTCGCTATCAATCCCATCACAGATATAAATTTAAGTCTATATACATTTGTAAGTATATCACTTTTCTAAGATACATGACTATGGTGAAAATTAAGGCCTCCAACCACCTAAGTAGACTTTGTTAGGCAATTATCAAAATGACAAGCCCTTTGTATCTCCAAATATGCATAGTGATTCATACATTGGGCAGTAAACAGATGAGATACGATTTTAAATGAACTTATCATACCTTGTAGCCAGCGCATGAGATCCCTTTCCCCATGGCCTGGATTCTTCACATCTCCAAGTAAGTCTGTAAACTAGATGCCACTTAACTAATGAGATTACATATCAAATATATTACAGGATACAACTGATCTAATAGGACTAGAGTACTTTATTGGCTATAAAAGGCTACTTTAAGATAGGATTTCCCAGGATTATGCCTTAGGCCAAAAAAGTGTGTGCTTCATTCAAATAGTCTGATAATTATTACCAGTGACTCTTTGTATCCACTAGTGAGTTGTTAAAATGACCTGCAAATTATTTGGGCTTCGCATTCTTAGAGAATTTAAGAAGGTCTGAACTTTATTTTTTGGGCTAAATAGTTGTCAAACGTAAGGAGACTGCACTGGATTTGCTTTCAAATAATTGATCATGGTAGAGAAATGCTGTGGTCGGCTCTGTATTCATAGTTTGGTCTTAGTTTCATTGGACATTGGCATTCTCTTTAATGGTTGACATTATACTTCCTTTAAAGGGGGATCATATGACAATTCATATTATCTATATTTTGACTGAGAAATAGGGTGGTCACTCATGCCCATGGTATGTATGTATTATTATTATTATTATTATTATTATTATTATTATCATTATTATTATTATCATTATTATTATTATTATTATTATCCAACTAGATTTAAATGTGAGTACAGCAATGGCTCGACGATGCTTTCATAATTATTTTAATTTTCTGAAATGTTACAAATTCAAAATTGACCAAACTGATTTAATATAATATTGGAAATCCAGGCCCGAACTAGGTTCCATTACCAACGTATCCAAAGCCACAACCTTCTCATTACTCCGGTAGAATACAAAACAAATATGTAACTGTACTATATCGGAGACCTCTTCATGGAAATAATAATCTCTTGCTTCTGAACTCTTCTTTATCTACGGTCTGGGGTCTTCTAGGTGCGTCCGATAAGGTACAATCGCAATACAAATGACTCACGTTTAGATCATATGGGGGAATGGATTGAATGAATAGCCTGTTGCTGTTACTGAACTGTATAGGGACATATAGGCTCATAATAGCTCGAGGTATGACACTTATCAGTTTCTATTGAGCATGCTTAAAGTCTATCATGTCAAATAGGCATTTACGGAGGGGAGCTCTATGATATTATGTTTAAAAATACCTGTTTAAGTGCAGCCTTTTGCTTGTCTGTTAGCTGTTGGCCTGCCATGTCTGTAGTGTCCACATCGATTAGACCTAACCCAGGAGTAAAGTAAGTACAGGATGGTAGAGTATGGTCTAACCCTGAAGTGACCGCGGTGCTGTTATCAGGGATAGTATTATCATATCACTCACCATGTACAATGCACACGGTCATAACCTCGGTACATCACAAAGTCCAGACATCTATACACATGAGGCATTACATTGTGAGGATGATATTGAATGTGTCCCAGCTAGAAAAATACTATAGTAAAACTACTGGATTCCTATTGGTTGTTTATAATGTATGTAGGTCACCACCACTACATGCATGCACCATTACATGTGACCCATTGTTATATCACCTCTGACTAAGGCTTGTTTTATTGGGGCAGGCCTATTGTCTTAGGGGCCTATTGTTTCATGGGTCGCACCTCAGGTGGAGGAAGGTGCAATCATAGGGGTTGGGGGGGGGGGGGGGGGTGGTGAGTGCTACCCAACCAAAATATGAAAAATTATTAATTATTACAAAATAGTTGTCAATGACATCAGAATGTAGTCACATACGTTCTCAGCATCACGGACATATTTTTATTTTTTCCCTGTGATAATTAGAAAGCTTTATAATTATTATTTGTATTAACTTCTAGTTCATACCATAAATACTATTAAACTTTAAAGGTATACTTAGCTATGGATATGTGCGGGAAGTACTTTAGTAAACTGTAGTATATCAATGATTTATTAGGTGAGCGGGAAATACTATAGTAAACTATAGTATACATGTATACCTCATAATAACCACAAAATAAAAAAGACGTTTCAATAATAGACTAGGCTGTATATTATGTCAATGATATCGGTTTTATGCTATTGAATTTTGTAACCATAGGATAAATATTATGTATATTACAATGGTAAGGTGTGCGGTAAATACTTGGTAAACTATAGTAAAGTGTACTACAGTTAACTATAGTATCAATGTGTGCGGTAAATACTATAGTAAAACATGTTCTAATTTACTAGAATGATGCCACACTATACTGTCAATGCGTGGGGGAATAGTATTGGACTCTATGATAAACTATGGTTCAAAATACTACAGGCTGTGTCTCACGACCTTGGGACAATGTTTTTGTCTCTGATCGGGTGCTGTCTCTGACCGGGTGCTGTCTCTGACCGGCTGCCGTCTCTGACCAGGTGTCAGAAAAAGGTGTTTTAAAAAGAATTATACTCATATATATAAGGATTTGGAAAAACGTTATGACGGTTGTTATATAATCATAGTTATAATTATAATTAGCCTCCTGCTGTAGTTGGAGCATACAAGCTGTGAGTCAGAGTGATGTTAGACTTCTTTATTATCAGTTGAGTTACCAGTAGATCTACATCAATACATGTTGGGACACTGTCACAGTGACTGTCTGCCATGTGCGCTCAAGTCCGCCATCTTGGATTCTGGTGTCGCACGTCCGATGCGCCCCCCAACATCTCCCTTTTATTAAAAGATTTTTTTTTTTATATATATATATATATATTTTTTTATATATATATATTTTTTTTAAAGAATTAAACATCCCCGCAGACATGTATAGTCCAAATCATAAGAAACACAATAGTGACGACCTCCATAGTCATATTATCCCATGATAGCAGTACTTTGCTGGAAAGAAACTGGGAACAATGAGGCATAAAATAATGTCACAGGGTTTAACATAGCAGGTAGACCGGGAATGAAGTCACAAAGTTGGTTTTATGTGAGGTCGTAGTCATCATATTTTGTTGGTCGATATATGTCTCTCGTCCTTGTACGACGAGCAGGTGAAGGGCTTGGTGCGAGGGCCAGTTTATTGCTCATAACTGGGCCACTACCAGCACCAGACCGAGATGCACCAACACTTGGAGTAGACGGTGCAGGACCCATTGGGGACCGCACTGGAGAGCGAGGTGCTGTCACCCCAGATTGCGACTCAAGCTGGTTGTCTTGTAGGTCTGGCTGATCTGGGGCCCTCACCAGAGGTGGGCCACCAGGTACCAGTACCTGTGGCACTTGTACGCATCCAAGGTCCTTTTGTGGGGGAGCAGCTGGTCGCACATGAACCCGGTTACGGCTAGCTGTCCCACGGTCAGTCTGAAGGGTGTATGATCTAGGTCCCTTGCAGTCCACTACCTGCCCATAAGCCCATGGCTGACCACGCTTGTTCGGAGGGGGCTTTAAGTAGGCATAGTCCCCAATTGAGAGTGGGGAATGGTGGACCACATTCCTGTCATACAATGTCTTGCTGGCCACTCTCCGAGCCTCAATCTCTTCCTGAACCACACGAGTGTCCACCACCTGAGGGTCCAACAGTCTGTCTGAGGTCGGCAGAGGGGTGCGTGTTCGGCGACACAACATGCGCTGCGCAGGTGAGTATGTGTAGCCAGATTGAGGGGTGTTCCGATGAAGGAGTAGGGCCAGGCTGATGTTCGTGGATTTCTTTAGTAGGCCTTTGGCTACCTTCACAGCCGCCTCTGCTCGGCCATTTCCCTTGGGGTAATAAGGAGATGACGTAGTGTGGTTGAAGTTATACCTGATCGCGAAATCTGCATAGTCCTTACTTATAAATTGAGGGCCATTGTCTGTGTGTATTCTTGCTGGGGCGCCAAAAGTGGCTAGATGGGCCTCGGTCTTGGCTACAACTGTGGAGGCCAGAGTGTCCCCCAGCTCATCTACCTCAATCCAGTCTGAGAAATGGCACACGGTTACTAGGTAGTCCTTACCCTCAAAGGCACACAAGTCCTGGCTGAGTAGCTCCCAAGCCCTGGTTGGTATCGGTAGTGACATCATGGGCTCCTTTTGTGAGGCTGAGCCATACAATGCACAGGTCCCACAAGCCTCACACATGTCCTTGATTGCCGCTCTCATTCCAGGCCAGAACAATACCTGCTTTGCCATTCTGTAGTTTGACTCAGCCCCAAGGTGATTTGCATGGATCTTGCCTAACATTTTGGCCCGGAGCTGTTGAGGCACCAACACAGTCTCCCCCTTATATATAGCCTCATTCAGTACAGACAGTTCATCCCTGTATCCCCAAAATGGCCTAAGATCCTTGGGCAACAGGGTACGATCGTCGGGCCATCCATTGATGATTGTGTCCCGAAGAGCACTGAGGGTCTCGTCAGCATTGGTGAGTAGGACTATCTCCTTCTCGGTCTCTCCAGTCAGCCTGGGGCTTCGGCAGATAGATTCACATTCCAGCCTGAACACCTCAAACCCAGTTACAGGCGTGTTGACTGGGGTGTGCAGGGCCGCTCTAGAGAGCGTGTCCGCAATGAGCAGGGTAGTGCCTTTCTTGTACTCAAGTGCGAAGCGATAGCGCTGCAGGGTCATTAGCATCCGCTGCAATCTGGCAGGCGCCTTGTGTAGTGGTTTTGACATGATCGGGACAAGTGGTTTATGATCTGTGTGAATTGTAATGTCAGCTTTCCCGTATAGCCACTGGTCAAACTTGTGTAGTCCCTGGCATATTGCCAGACATTCTTTCTCCATCTGGGAGTAGCGTTGTTCTGTCGCACTGAGGTGACATGAGCTGAATGCTACGGGCTGTAACTCACCCTTGGCATTTGGTTGAAGGAGCGCTGCACCCAGTCCTGACTCACTAGCATCCACCTGTAAGGTGACAGGCTTGTCCAAGCAGTAGTACAGGAGTGTGGGTGCCGATGTGATGAGGGCCTTGGCGCTCTGGAAGGCTTGCTCTTGTGTGTCTGACCATATGAAGCTTGCACCATCCTTCGTCAGCATCCGAAGTGGCTGTAGGGTTGAGCTCAAATTCTCGCAGAACTGTGACAAATATGTGGCCATGCCTATAAACCTGAGCAACCCAGCTTTGTTGGTCGGGGTCGGCATTCCAACGATGGCTGCCACCTTGTCCGGGTCAGGTCGCATACCATTGTCTGTAATAATGTTGCCCATGAACTTGAGTTCCTTGAGAGCAAACTTGAATTTGTCTGGGTTCAGTCTGATATCTTTGGCCACACAGCGCTCCATTAAAGCCACTAGTCTCCTGTCATGGTTGACCTTTGCCACATCATAGCTCTCACCCTCGCCATACACTAGAATATCATCCGCTATGCATATCGTGCCCTCAAGCCCTTCAAGGGCATCCAAGAGCCTCTTCTGAAACTCCTCTGGTGCACTCGATATGCCGAAAGGCAGCCGCAGCCATCTGTATCGGCCATAGGATGTGTGCATAGTGGTTTGCAGTGAAGACTCCTCATCAAGAGGTATGTGTAAGAATCCTTCACGGACATCAAGGAGGGAAAAACACTTGGCGTCACCCAACTTGTGCAAGTGCTCCTTCAGTGTGGGGATCTGGAAGAAAGGCCTCATAATCGCCTTATTAACTGTCTGACTTGGGTCGATACACACCCGGAATTTCTTTGGGGTTTCCCTGATGAGGGCATTTGAGCACCATGGGGTGGGTTCATCCACCTTCTCCATAATCCCTAGGGCCACATACCTGTCCAATGCTTCCTTCTCCTTTTCCCTCTTGGCGACTGGTACCCGGTGATTGGGCATCTGAACTGGCATGACGTCTGCCTTCATTTGAAAATGTACAGTGGGGCCAAGGTATCCGAGGCCCTGAAAGCTGCTCTTGTACTCACGTAAGATGGCATCTTTAGTTAGCTTGCCAGCGGGTGGTAGGCGTCTGGAGAGCGGAATCTGGATAGTCTTTGGAGATGGTGGGCATTGCCCCTGATCTGCTGCATCTACCACATCTGGGGAAAGAGACAGGACCTCATCTGCCATGATCTTGATGAGACCTAAACTCTCACTGTCCTCACCAGAAAGCAGTGCAGGCTTGTCACCAATGTCACTGTCTGCTAGCACCTGGAATACTAGATTATAGTATCGATTCCCGCGGTCACACAGGAGGTTGATCTGACCAAGCGGTTTCACAGGTGAGGTCTTTTTGTATGGGAAAAGTTGATATGGTGAGCGTGACATGGTGATGGTGGGAAACAGACTCTTAGCTAGGCGCTCAGGCATCGTGTTGATCCCTGCTGCAGAGTCAATCTGTACCGGGGTTCTGACAAAGCTGTCCCCCTTGTCTGATAAGAGAAGGTGTGCAAAATACTTACGACCCTTCCTTGCACCGGCCTGAAATGCATCCACATCACCAACTGAGTAACACTGTTCGTCGTACTGATCATGAGGGTAGGCACTCTCAGGTGCGCAAGCCTGGTCGCCATCAGCTTGAACTGCATGGACACTGTGTTGCCGGGCTCGATCATCGGTCGGAGGTTTGTTCGGAGTTCCATGATAACCTCCCCTCCCTCGGCGGTTCCTACGTGACTGGCCAGCACCACGGCCCTGGGACTGTGGACGGCGGTTATCCCCCTGTGTCTCGAGACAGACGCGGGAGAAGTGATCATTACCGCCACACTTGTCGCAAGTCTTTCCCTTGGCAGGACAGTTCGACCAGGGATGTGGGCCACGTTTGTCACCACACCAGTGGCATGTGCCGCTCTCACGCTTCAACTGCATGTCCTTGTGGGCCTTTCCCTGGGCCGCCCAGTTGACCGTCTCGTCCGTTCTGCCACTCGCCTCGCCAATGAGCTGATTCGCTCTTTTAGCCGCCTCAATTGTCTTGGCCTCCGCCACCACGTCACTCAGGGTCTTCTTTGTGTCGTCGGCTTTGACATGGCATTTTAGTAGATCGGCACGTATGTCACTGTTCCGGAGTCCGAAGATAAATTTGTCGCAACTCATCTCATCCGTCAAGGCATCATAGCCACAAAGGCTGCAGTCACGTCGTACATGGGTCTCCCAGTCTTGTATAGACTCGTGAGCACCTTGTGTGGCCAACCAGAAGGTGAATCTGTCCGTCAATAGCGAGGAAGTGGCTGTGCCGGTGTAATGTATTCTGAGCCGTTCCATCCAGACCCATGGCTTTGCCTTGTCTGCAACCGGGATCTGGGGCTCTATGCTGTACCGGATGACCTGTAGTGCCTCATCCGGCATGGACGATCGGAGCGCCGCGATCTCCATCAGTGGCTTGGCATAATACTCGACTCTATGAGTCGCCGGGTCCTTGGCCAAATCTCTGTATTCGGCCTCTGTACAATAGTCATGGAACCTCATCTCAAAATTTTTAAAGTTCTCTGAGATGTTCCCTGACAGGCTAAGTTCTGGTTTTCTAGGCCTAGACATAGTGTAGATGAAGGTGGGTCCTGATCTGAGTTGGAACAATTAGGGCTACTAGTGTGCTAATTACTATTAGATCTGGTGCAATTAGGCCTACACTATAATTTCCACTTCCAGACAGTCTGAATGAAAATTGAAGGTGATACCCACTTGTGACTTGCTGGTGACTCTGGCTCTTGACAGCTCCTGTGTTTGAAACTGACCCCACTGCTGACACCAAGTTGGAGCATACAAGCTGTGAGTCAGAGTGATGTTAGACTTCTTTATTATCAGTTGAGTTACCAGTAGATCTACATCAATACATGTTGGGACACTGTCACAGTGACTGTCTGCCATGTGCGCTCAAGTCCGCCATCTTGGATTCTGGTGTCGCACGTCCGATGCGCCCCCCAACACTGTTAGTATTTTAACCTTATCAAGCCAAGCCGGTCAGAGACGGCACCTGGTCAGAGACGGCACCTGGTCAGAGACGGCACCCGGTCAGAGACAAAAACATTGTACCAAGGTCGTGAGACACAGCCTACAATATTTCTGTAAAGTCTAGAGAAAATACTGCAGTCTACTTTAGTGGGGGGCGGTGAGATTTCGCGCGGAGCACGCAAAATTTTCCAACCCCCCCACAGCGGTCCAAATTTTTTACCCCCCCCCCCGGCAGACCGAAAATCGCGCGCGTTTGCGCCCCTTGGTAGCATAGTAACGTGCAGGCTTTTTCCCTCAAAACAGGTTGAATTTTTTTGACCCCCCCAAGAGGGGTCTAAATTTTTAACCCCCCCTGGTCAAGGGGTCCAGATTTTTGACCCCCCCCCCCAAATCCACCACCCCCCCCCCCCTTTTGATAAAAAATTAGCACTCCCTTAATGTCAATGTGTGCGGGAAATACTATAGTAAACTACAAAAAAACTAGTAAATAACGAGTAAATAAAATATACCGGTAGGAGAACAATCTACCCTGAAGAGAAATGGTACATGTTAACCCTTTGTGGGCGAGCATCAACTATAGTTGATACCATGGTAGGGCGAGCATCGACTATAGTCGATGCCATGGCAGGGCGAGCATTGACTATAGTCAATGTAACTCTATGGGATTCCACAACCCTCGTCCTTAGAGAAAAATCCTACAAAAATGCTCGCCCCCACAGCTAGCTATAACATGTTTATGCCGTCCTTAAAGGGTTAAACAGTATGAATGTGACTTAGTCAGTGTTTGTTGATTGTGCAAATAAGGCAGACAATTTATTGGCTACCGCCTGTGACGCTGGGGAAGGCACATAAACTTTCAGACCTGAGTCTGATTTCCAGGTACCATGTTGAGCTATTTTACTGTTTTCACATCCAGCCATTTGGGCTGCTTGAGCCCCTCCTCGTCTCAGTGAGTGTGACCTGATTTTACTAGCATACGGGCACCCCATGATTGTGAGTGTAGACTTCATCACATTTACCAGTTGTACCAGTGTCAGAGGTGTGCCATCATCAAGCAGGAAGGCTGGTGTGTCAGGTGAGGCTGGGTACAATGCTACATACTGGTCCCAGGCTGTAGCCGGGCATGCCAGGGATCCAGGGATTCTATGTAGGTCTAATATGGTAGGTGTCGTACCGGGAAGAATTGTCTTTGATGATCTTATAACAACATTGAGCCCAGATGGGATGGTGATAACATCTCCTCTTGACAGAGTATGTGGTCCCGTCCATAACAACGCTGATGGGGACAGGAGATTTGATACTCTCAAGAAGGAGAAGAAACCCAGGCAGATAGCAGCTCTTATAGACAGGGCTGCACGAGAGTGAGCCAGGTGTTGGGATATAAGGATTAAGTCTCTTGGTGTTAATGGTGGTGCTGGGTTTGGGAGACTTGGGGCGAGTCTGAATGCACCTCTCGCCACAGTTTTTGCATCCTGAGAATACAAAGAGGATGGATCACCTCCTCTCTCCCTAACCCAGATGCCAGCACCTGAGTTGTAGCATTTTCGGGACGCTTTGCTCTTAAGTGAGTTTGCCAGATATTGCTGGTACATACCGGCGTCAAGGAGTGACGGCGACAGGATGTCCACGCCATAGTGAAGAGCAAAGGTAATGTATGTAGTAGCATTCATGATTATGATGTGTATTTTCAGTCACAGACGCATTGTATGAGCAGACTGTCTGCTTACCCAGGGGGATTCCTGAAAATAGAAACACCAGATTAGGGAATGTTTAGTCATCATATGTTGGTAAAGAAAGGGTGTGGGAGGGCAGGCTCCTTCTTGACAAGTCCCCTCAGTGCAATCTGCTGGTCTGCGTACACCTTCTTGTCTGCCTCATGATACCTGCTCAGAGCGTCCGGTAGGGGGATGAGAGCACCAGGTTTATGCCTTCCCTAGTAGCAAGCCCGCATGGGGCCAATTTGGTTTTAGCTCGGATTTGCTGTTTGAAGTTGGGCAAAACTGAGCTGGGTTTCATGTTGGGCAGATGGCTGGGCTGAAGTGTGGCCCCGATCGGGCTGCCCATTTTGGGCTCAGATCAGTTTCAAAGCGGGCTGCCCGATTTGGGCTCAGATCAGTTTCAAAGAGGGCTACCCGCTTTGGGTTCATGTTGGCCAGATGACAGGAAACCCGTCCAAAACCCGTTCTGAACCCAATTCGGGCAGCCCACTTGGGGCCACACCAAAACCCAGTGCCCTAAACCAACAGGCGCCCATCGGTTAGCCCACTCCGGGCCGATGAGGGCTGAGGTTGGGTTTGGACAGGGCAACTGGTCTAGTAGTTCTGATGATTGACACCAGATGTCACTACTATACAATATCTAGAGTTTTCCAACAAAACCAGATGAAATTGACATTACATAATAATACAATGAAATGTTAATGTGATGTAGAATAGGAAACAATAAATAGATGTTCTCACAGTTTGGAAATAAGATAGACTATATATTTGAATGATGAAAAGGAGGTTCTCTAAGCAGCTATCCAGTGTAAACACTATTTCTGTGGCATTACAATCTGCTTAATATAAGACTCATATATGCCCCATGTAGGTATTAACTATGGCTTTGAAGGCCAATGTGCACCATAGACACTTGTCTATGCTGCATGTGGCTCAAACCTGATGATAATAGGCCTGCTTGATACTTCCATTATTGGGTAGGAAGAGTATGATTATGCCTTGGGTTGATTAGAAGGACCTAGGATATCTGGTTCAACAAATACAAGAAATCATTGGAGAATGATTGAATAGATTCTAAAAACCCATAATTATCCGATCTGAGCCCGCTTTCAACCCGTCCTAAAACCGATCTGAGCCCGCTTTCAACCCGTCCAAAAACCGATCTGAACCCACTTTCAGCCCGTCCAAAAACCAATCTGAGCCCAAAGTGGGAAGCCCGTCCAAAAACTGATCTGAGCCCAAAGTGGGCTTCCCATCCAAAACCCGATCTGCGCCCAACATGGGAAGCCCGCACGGGGCCAGACCAAAGCCCAGTGCCCTAAACCGACGGGAGCCCGTCGGTTAGCCCACTCGGGGCCAGACTTGCCAACACAGTCTGGCCCCGTTCGGGGCCACAGTGTGTTTGCTACTAGGGTTATGTCGATGGAGTGATCAGCCACTGCTGCCTCTAACCACAACTGTCTCGAGCAGGCCGCCAGTGCAGGATCTTTGGCCCTACCAGAGCGGAGTGCAGACGCTGATGACATGTTGTCAGTGTGGATCACTATGTTCATGCCAGGCGAGCATGCTGGTTTGAGGGTCCTATAGGCTGTGACCAAGTTGACTGCCTCCAGCTAAGTGATGTTGGTGTACCGCTTACAGTGTGGGGCACTATAAGGCAGGTTATAGTATTCAGTCTCTGTGTTTCCCCCACCAGCCTTGAGGGATGAGTCGCACTCTATGTGGAATTCTTCACGGTCAGGCTCTAGGAGGTGGACTCCATTAAAGAGTTCCACATACATTTTGAACCACTTTATGTCAGCTCTGAATGAAACGGAGAGGTCAACGAGTCCTTTCTCAGGTGCAAGCCTGAGAGTGTCTAGAATTCGGCAGATGAAGCGCCTTGCATGATTAACACACTTCGAGACATGTACCAGCTTCCTTGTCAATGACTGGAGTTGGTTCTTGGTAGCCTTCCTCTTAGAGAGCCAGGCTGTACATTCTCGGAGTATTTCTTTCAGCTTCTCATCTGGGACTGAGAGTATCATCATGCCAGTGTCAACGTAGAAGCCGAGCCACTCCATTGTAGTCGCTGGCTCATGGCACTTGTTGCGAGCTAGTTGCAGTCCCAGTCGGGCAGTGAGGTCCAGCAACTCATTGTAGGCAGCCAGTAGGGATGTCATTGGTATCAAATTTTATAGATTATCAGTTATTCACTATTTTGGTCTCGATACATATAATATATCAGTTATTAGGTATGTAAGAAAAAGAGATAGTTTTAATATTAAAAAACATTTTTGTGCCTTGAAATAACGAAGAAAAGATATGCAATGAAAAAAAAAATTAAAATATTTTAAAATTCTAATTTAAAAAAAATCAAAAATTTTGTATTTTTTTAATAAAAAAAAAAAAAAAATGGCGGCGTATCGATACCCAGAGATTGTCGATTCGGTTATCAGATATATAAAAAATAGCGATAATTCGATACCTATGATACCAATGACATCCCTAGCAGCCAGGGCAAGGTCATATGTTGCCTCCACACCTACAAAATCGTCTAAGTAGACGAGGGTCCAGTATCCCTTTTTTGCCATGAGATATGCAACCGCTGATGTTGTTCGCTGACATGCCATACTGCTGAGCCTACACCCAAATGAGGGACAGAGGTCTATGTAGATGTTACCCTTGACCTTAGAGCCCAGCAAAGGGGTGTCTCCAGGGTCTATCCTGAGCTGACGATATGTGCGGGACAAATCCGCCATCCATATGTAGCACGAGGGATCAAGGAGTCTGATTTTTACTGCCAAGTCCTCTACTGATGGAAGTGTATAGGGCCTATGGCATCCTTCGAAGCAGTTTTTTGTTATCCCAGAGTTGACACTCGAGCCCTCTGGGTATGATAGATCCAGTATGACACGCCTATCTGTGGACCCTTTTTTAGGCTGGGTCAGGATGGGGGCCACATGGGTCCATGGCTGAAATGGTGGGGCCGGGAATGAGCCCGCCAATGCGCCCATGGATAGTTCTTTTTCGACAAAGTCCATGAGATGAGACTCATGTTGGAGTGCTGACTGGTGGTTATCTTCAGCCCAGTGGGCACAGAATTTAGTTCAATGTTGAATCAACATTAAATCAACATTGAATCAACATTATCAACCAGTTTTCAATGTTGATTCAATGTTTTGTGCCCACTGGGAGAGGGGGCAGGGGGGTGGGAGGCAGTATAGCCCACCGGCCACCCATACCTAAGAAATTCACACACTTCTTTGTCATGGTAGTCTCTGAGTTCTTTTTCCCACACGTGCAGTTTAAGCCCTGACACTAGAGTGATCTTTGCACCCGTCCTATTAGGGAGGCCAGTGGCAGCCACATTGGCATAGATAAGTGCATACTCATTAAAGTCATTCCAAACATCCGGGGCTAGTACTTGAGACATGTGGGGGCATACTCTTGGGATCTTGGTAGGCCTGAGGGTCAAGCCCGAGCAGCTCACCTCTGCATGCGTAAGTAGGTCATCATTCGACTCACATGGGAGGTGGCACAGGAATGGGGGATCATCATAGTCACTATCATCAGTGGCGTGATTGTCCAAGTGTTGGGCGGCGGACTCTTTTCTAGTTGGTTCCGGGCCATGTGCCAGGTTGAGTAGGCACCGGTGTAGAGCGCTATCACACTCAAGACTAGGCAGGCGGTGCTCGTTGTGGTCACTATGCCGCATCACCTGCTCTTGTCTATTACCGGTACCATATGGCAGGGTAGCGCTAGGAGCCATACACACTTGGCCACCAGCACCCTGCATGTCAGATACTTTTAATGCACCAGCTTTTGCGGGCACAAATGCCTTTGCATTAGGATCCAGAGCGCAGATCGCTTTTATGATTGTAGGATTTTCATGGGGGCAGGCAGGATCGTCAGCATTGCGTCCCCCGAGCCAAGGGCTGCGGCCAGGGGGAGCAGGAGTGGGGGGACTAATACCTGGTCCGGTCCTGTCCAGCCTGGGACCGAAAGAACTGGGTATTGACATTACCCCTGTTCCTGCACTCGTACTTGGGGTGGGCGTAGATGGTGTTAAGGTGCTTCCTGCAGTGTTTGCAGTGATGGCCCTGGTCTACTCCACCTCAGTGTGCCAAGACAACTTGTTGCAGCCAGCAGTAGTATTGAAAGCAGGGCATGGTGTATCCGTTCTACCCGTGGCCTGCCGTGGAGGACGTCTCTGCCTGTCATGTGACCTTTCTGCAGGTTGAGTAGGCTGAGACTTGGTGACAGCAGTAGCACTGGTGGGGGATTGGTAGAGCCTGCCCTCTTTAAACTTGGAACACAGGAGGCGCATGTCATGTATCGCTGCTTCATCAGTAATCCAGTTAATTCTACCATTTGCAATCTGAGTGAGTACACTCTCAGACCACTGCCTCACTTGGGTCCAGTGGAACTCCGAGGCATCTTCAATTACCTGATACAGGTGTTTTGCTATTTTTGGCCTGACATCAATAGGGGTTTGGGGATCTCTCATCATTCTACACAAACCGTACAGATACTCAGCGGGAGCCAGAGAGTCGATTGTGGTCTTGACACACTGGGGGCCACGTGTTATATAATCATGGGGGTGTGTATGCTTACCCTTCATGGCAGAGAGCTGGTGTGCAGTGTTGGTGAGTAGAACTTAGACCTGTTGGTTGACCGCGGGGTTACTGGCCTGGGCAGTATTCATAAGCAGTGGGCCATACGGTAGTAATAGTGGAGCCGCGGCCTTGAGCAGGGCATGTACATCAGCGTCAGCAGCAGGCCCATTGTAGGCAGAGGCTTGAGCAGCAGCAGGGGCCACATATGGGACCTGGGCAACCGATGCAGGGTTCTGGAGTGGGTGCTGATACACCTGGTACGGGGTGTACCTAGTCGCCAGGTTAGCACCAGCAGCTGAAGATGGGGCCTTTCCGGCCGCAGGCGAACGCCCATCGATGTTGTTGACAGTGACAGTAGGGTTGACAGCACTCCCATTAACATTAGTGACAGTGACAATGGGGTTGACAGCAGGCGGTGTGCTATAGGTCACGACATTGGCGGCAGCGACCGGGGAAGTGACAGTCCTGAGCTGTCATCACCGCCGTGGTCACCACAGTCGAAGATATGTCAACCACCGCGGGTACCACTGTGGCCAGGGTCTTTGGGACATCAGGAACCAGGACAGTGAGTTTAGTGAGGAGGGTCGAGGCAATATCTTCCACAGACCCCACTCTAGTGTTCATCTCACCCAACTGTGACTCCAGCGCAGTGACTCAAATAGGCTATTCTTTCTGCATGCCTGCTTACAAATGTCGCCACAATTGCGATTTTGGTAAGCCTAAGGGGCCAAAATAACTCCCTATCCCTCCCTGTTACATAAGCTGACAGTCATACATGTATCAAAATTGAATTCAAAATCCACACCGACAACCCCCCCCCCCCCACCTCAGGCAGAGGTGTGCCTCAGATGTCGACCTCAAAGTATAAAATTAGTGTTCACACTCAGCTCAAAGCTGTACAGAGCTGCAACTGTGACAGGAGAATCTCACAGGTACATCACACCTGGAGGTGTGGAGGCTGACTGCCACACCTGTAGGGTGGGGGTGGAATCCAGAAAGCCAAAGGTGATATGCATGTGCAGGGTTTTCAGTTAGTTGGCCAGTAAGCTGGGTGGAGACTGACATATCAAGAGACAAGCCTTGGAGGAATTATTGTCTTTGTTAATCGGAGCAACCTTTCAATTGTCCAAAAAATATATAGATAAAATATTAAATTGGCACTAACATGGCTGTTGTACTCTTTATACCAATGCACATTACTTGTTTTCACCCTACTCTGGGGTACTACTAATTTAAATACTATAGAAAAAACTGTTTGACACCTCTAGCTATAAGCATTTCATGTTCTCTATGGATTCAGCATTGACTCCCTCCAGTGCAGCCACCTCGCCAATGCGGCCATTTTTGGATAGTCCCAAGGGTGTCCGGATTAGAGGGACTTGACTGTATACTATAGTAAAATATACTACAGTTTACTATAGTGGCATTGTGGGTGGGAAACACTAATATTCTATAGTAAAAAATACTATAGTTAATTATAGTGTCAAGGTGTGTGGGAAGCACTACAGTAAACTGTAGTAGAATATACTGTAGTTTACTATAGTGTCGAGGTGTGCGGGAAATACTGTAGTATACTATAGTAAACTACAGTAAACTACAGTAAAATATACTGTAGTTTACTAAAGTGTCGAGGTGTGCGGGAAATACTGTAGTATACTTTAGTAAACTACAGTAAACTATAGTAAAATATACTGTAGTTTACTATAGCGTCAAGGTGCATGGAAAATACTGTAGTTTCCTATAGTAAACTGCAGTAAACTATAGTAACAAATTATATAGTATAACACAATCTGAGGGCGTTTCAGGAAATACTATAGTAAACTATAGTATACTATAGTAAATTACAGTACAGGATGCCCCGCTGTACTATAGTAAACTATAGTAAACTATAGTATTTACTATAGTACTTTTCTAGCTGGGGTGATTTACATCCCAAATGACTCGGGCAGTGTGTCTATAGCTGTGACTCCATTACCCAATTTCGTCATCAGATAGGAGCTATTCTCACAAATCGGACCCAAACAGATGTAAACAGAATGCAAATATAAGCAAACACTACACTGAAAATATTGAATCTCAAATGTTAGTCAAAAGTTAGTAGGTTGTACTAACTTTTGTACAAACATTAGCGAATATTACGTGCCCAAAGTTCCTATCCTATCTTAGCGTTTTGCTGCTAACCCTTGGCTAAAAGTTAGCATTGTCCAGGTCACCTGAACTTATGAGGCTACCATAAAATCTGGTGTACACCAGCATCTCACATATAACTCACACCCCGACTTTGAGAGAATCCTAAAACCTCTACCTAGGGCTTGATAATTGTGATTTTAGTACTGTACTACTATACCTTTAGCCCTTTAACCCTTTAGGGCCGAGCATCGACTATAGTTGATGCCATGGCTGGCCGAGCATCGACTATAGTCGACGCCATGGCTGGCCGAGCATCGACTATAGTCGACATAACTCTATGGGAATCATCAAAGGCTCGGCCCTGGAGAAGTTCCTGTCAAAATGTCTCGCCCCCCACACCAGAAAAAAATAATTTTGGTCGGCCTTAAAGGGTTAAGGGCGACTGTCGATTATACTCTACATCCATCCCAGGCCGGATGTCGGCTATTTACTACACCATGAAGGGCCGGATGTCGATTATAATTGACTTAACTCTATGGGAATTAAGAAACCCCCGGCCCCAGGGAAATTTTTTGGAAAAAAATCCGGCCCCCTGGCAAAAATAAATTTCCTTTGGCCGGCCTCAATGGGTTAAAAACCCTTGTATTACCCACCCATAGACCTGAGAATATTGTATAACCTGCACTAGAGGTTTGGTTCTAGTATAACCCACAAGTTACATGCAGGAATTCATGGTAGTCATTCATTAGTGATTAGTACATCTATAACCAGTCAGTGGCATGGCCCAGGTTGATATGCAACAACCACATCATGAGTTACCTGTGCAATTGTAACTCCATCCAAAAGCCAGTCCTGTAGAATTGACCATATAGAGACTCTTCTTCTTCTAGCTTTTCACTCCGGTCCCTAAGGGACCGGCAGGCGTATATCGCCGCTAAGGCTACGCCGAATATAGAGACTTGAGTTTGTCTTTGATATATGCATTTTTCAAAAACACAAAAAAGGTGTCCCATTCAGAAAACCTCATTGGAATAGGTTGATCAGTTTTTAAAAAATCTGGCTAAGTAGATACATGCATACATTATGTTACACCCCATATCATTTTCAAAATTAGAAAAGGTTACCTCTAAGCATGATAAAAAGTGCAATTACAATCTTATCATATAGATAAATAACTCATGATTTGCTTGTGCTGTCACCTGGTGTGGAGTTCCTGTGGGTAGCTGGTTAGTAAAAAGTTAGTCATAGTTTAGCAAAATCTTAGTTCGATTTAATAATGCTGATAAGTTAGTAGTTTTGACTAAGATATATTAGCATTGACTAACCCCCAGAATTTTCAGTGTAACATCTGATCATCCATGTTACCATGATCTGACAGATTTACTTTTGTGAGATTGGACCAGAAAATCGGTTTAATAGTGGAGCCTCAGCTTAAGTGCTTGAATACAGTCATCGATTGAAATGCATCTGATGCTTTTTGTTCATGAATTATATTTATATCCATGGGACTTATAATTATGAAATCACATTGACTATAGATTGATTACACACTCTCCACACTAACCATTATACTAAGATACATTCATGTGAAAAGGGCGTAAAAAATTTCAAGTAGAATATAGACATGTATACATGGTACTGTAACGGGTTGACTATTAGTCTAACTGTTATTGTTGTATATCTATTATATGTTGTTATGATGTAAAACAACGCGGTTTCTATTGTATACTAAACTGTTTTATTCATCCAACTAGTATCGTCGGTTCGTTACATATACCGACTCCTCTAGTTCGGTTATATACGGTAGTGTACCGGTATTACCCTCGGTTACCTTCGGTAGTAATTATATAATCGTTTTGCATAACTAAACCTAACAGGTGGCGCTGCTAGTGAGGTCACGTGGCCTACGCAGCGGTGTATATAAGGTGACTGCTTCCCCATTGGAAGCCAGTCAGGTTTGGGACTGTCGTGACATGACCACCCTGTGCTCCGGGCTTAACTCTACGCTGTAGGGTTACTTCCCTGTATTATATATCTGTTCTGATCTTGTATATCCGATGGTTATACCTGTGCTATAATACTCAAGAGTTTCCTTCGTAATAAAGTCGCCGTATATCAAAGTCTAATTTACCTTGTCTGGTTTTTGATCTCATGTGTTACACTCGTAGTAAGAGACCAACTACAGTACCTTAATATGAGTACCTTGGCCTTGACGTAGGAAACCATTATCTTGTATGTCTTTGCCAAATAATCCACAAGATCACATGTGTACAAAGTGTGAACTGCAGGAGTGTCACAACATGATAGGTGCTTGGGTGGTATTCGACAAATTATGTTTGAACGATATTACATTTTATAGGTATTCATAGTCATTTCATTCATCCCTCATAATAATGGTTGGGCCTGTGTTGAATTTCCCCTAGGTCTTATATTCCTTGACAGGGGCCATATTAGGACCTATAAAGAATAGGTAGGGCCAACATTTTTCAACACCCCCTCCCCATGTTAATTTCGGTTCCCGTTCCCGTTTAAAAAGAGTAAGCAGTCTAATCACATGTTACTGGTCAATACTACTTTATATATGTTTCAAACATCTCCAACGACGATAAGATCTATTATGCCTGCATTCTATATTCCATGTAATGGTTTTAAATAGGTTTATTGACACATCTCATGTAATATACACGCTCCTCCGATGATGTCAAATAGGGTATAAACAATGAAAGAGATACAATACATATATATTAATACTAGATGATATTGGTTGTGTTTTAAAGCTACATTTAGTAGCTCATGAGTCCTGGGACCGTGTAGGGTCATTTCATATATGTATGCATTAGTGTCATCGTCCATTTGAAGCTGAAATTCACCCAATTATTAGGTGATATTTCTTTTAAAATTACAAGATAACTAATCATGACATATTATGTTGACGGAAATAACTATTTCAATTTAGGTGTGGATAAAGTTCTAAAGTTAGAGACTTATGCAGTCCAGAGAAAGCTTTTATAAATATTCATGAGCCCAGGGAGGTTTATCACAGCTTATCAGGTAGTGGTAGACAGAATTATTGAGAGAATCTCTCTATTGTTGCAAAAGGTTAGATTCAATATGCATTAGGCGTTAGATATGTGTAAGTTACTCTGGAATATTCAAATGTTCCAGCCTATTTATAGACTGGTGAAATAATAATCTTTTGGACCAATTATCAGTAGCCCAAAGTCATGTGGCCTACAGCAGCTGCACTATCTGTAGATACGGGACTGCAGTGCTAGTTTCCTTTTATTGTCGTTCTATGCCCAGGGTTATATGATGATTTTGGTGGATAGGACTGTCTATGCTGAGCCTCAGAGGTCAGTGCCCTGGGGGTCAGTGTCATAGCACTACATGTATTATCTGTGACGTAAGAAACACCATTTACCCAGTATACGCATTCTACAGAATGTATTAAAGTACCCATAGTGGTGCTTAATATAACAACCTTACGGACGACCCAGACGATGTTATGTCTATGTAGAGGTTGTTGCAACCATAGGCTATACTTCAATAATATAATCATGGATGTCTGTGATTATCTTCACGACAATAGCCTCTTTAGGGAGTGATCATTTATTATCAACAGGGGGGGGGTGGTGGGTTTGGGGGGGGGGCAAAAAAATTTGGACCCCTTGACCGGGGGGGGGGCAAAAAAATTTGGACCCCTCTTGGGGGGGGGCAAAAAAATTTAACCTGTTTTGAGCCAAAAAGCCCGCGCGTTACTATGCTTCAAAAGGCCCGCGCGCGAGCCGATTTTCGACCCTAAGGGGGGGGGGGTAAAAAATTTTGACCCCTTGACCGGGGGGGGTGTAAAAAATTTCGCACGCTCCGCGCGGAAACCCACCACCCCCCCCCTGTTGTTAAAAAATGATCACTCCCTTATATGTATAGGATTCAATCAGATCGGACAGAATGTTTTCATAATTTAAAGATTTTTTTGATTCTATCACATTTCAAACTTATATGATGATTTAGGAAAATTGTAGGTAGATTAGAATTGACTGTGTGGTATATGGATAAAGCAACACGGAGTCATTGTATACGCGGTCTAGCCGCACATATTGTCCTGCCGGAAGTGTATTAGAAAAGGTGCAAGTTGTACATAGATTAGACCAGATATAACGCCATGAAGGCGGCGCTGCTGTACGGCGTTCCTGTGCGTTGCCGCGTCTCTACTCGGACACGACATCTCTCCTCCTTTTTAAATAATGAGAAGAACCACCACTTTATACAATGCTGCAATAAAATGGACACTTTAGCAATAACAGTGTAACTTGAGTCTTTGAGTAAATGATGATGAATGTTTAACACATGAACATAAAGTCTCTTTGTAATGTCACTTTGTTTTCCTTGAGTCCTCTGATATTAACATATAACCTGAAAGATAAAGTAGGCCTACACCTTCCAACAAGGCCAAAAACATTAAGGAGTCACTTTCACTTTAGGAATGTTCTTTTCCTTTCACTTGTAATTGTCAGAATAACCATAGTCCTTTCATTGGAAAACATGGCCAGAATATGCAACCTTCACATAGGCCTAATAATCAAAGTCTCTCATCCATCTTAAATAAACACAAGTCTCTCTCCCTCTTGAATATCTTGATCTTGGATAGGGGCTCTTCTGGTTCCCCCATAATAATGCTGCATAATGCCGGATGTGTCTCCGGACGCTGGGTGTGTCTCCGGACGCTGGGTGCGTCACGCCGGGTGCTGGTTGCGTCCCCGGGCAGTTGAACTAGGTACACTGGGTCCTTCTGGGACTGTTGAGTTGGGTAGGCCACACTGGGTCCTCCCCAGACCGTTGAACAGGAGTAGGCCTAGGGTAGGCCTACATTGGGTCATAGACTAGGTGTCCGTGACTGGATCCTTCCCAGACAGTTGAATTGGGTACACTGGGTCCTTCCCAGACGCTGGGTCCTCCCAGACACATACTGGGAATGTCCATAGTCCTGATTTAACAAGACGTCTCCTGATTTAACAAGACGTCACCTGATTTAACAAGACGTCTCCTGATTTAACAAGACGTCACCTGATTTAACAGACGTTTCCTGATTTAACAAAACGTCACCTGATTGAACACGACGTCCCCTGATTTAACAGGACGTCACCTGATTGAACACGACATCCCCTGATTTAACAGGACGTCCCCTGATTGAACACGACATCCCCTGATTTAACAGGACGTCCTCTGATTTAACATTGAGTTGAGCACTGGATTTAACCTGCTCCTGGATTTAACCAACGAGTTGAGCATTGACTGGATTTAACCTGCTCCTGGATTTAACCATCAACTTCCAATACAGCCTTGGGCAGATCAAACTTTCACAGATCAAACTTGGCAATATACGTCCCCACTTTCAGTTTCGGTTTCAGTCGTAGGCCTAGTTCACAAACTGAATTCCAGCATGGCTTCACTTTCACTAGTTTCACTTTCAGAGTCACAGTAGGCTGAGTAGCCCTACGACGACGACAACAGTTCATTTTCAGTTTGCCAATTTCCGTTTTCACCAACCTGTAATGTTTACCTCCTCAGACAGTTTCCGTTTTCTTTTTCCACACACATTAAAGTTCCTCCTCGTGGATACATTTATCCCATTAATCGTCGCCAGAATGTGGTATATGGATAAAGCAACACGGAGTCATTGTATACGCGGTCTAGCCGCCCATGCCGGAAGTGTATTAGAAAAGGTGCAAGTTGTACATAGATTAGACCAGATATAACGCCATGAAGGCGGCGCTGCTGTACGGCGTTCCTGTGCGTTGCCGCGTCTCTACTCGGACACGACAGACTGAACCCTGGTTTATCCCTTTAAAGAATGGATGGGGCCTGTATTAATGTGACCAGGCACATGGAACTCATCGGGAAATTGATGATTAAAGTTGATGTCATGATCATTAAAATGATTTTTTCTTTAAAAATAGGGGAAGATGGGGGAATACGGGACACCTAAGGGTTTTCATGCAAATTCTGCCTTTCTGGTGACCATAAGCAAAATATTTTTTTACCTACGTTTTAAGCATTCCTCTTTTATATTTAACTGTGTTGAAGAAAAATGTCCCCAAACTCCCTTAGGTACAATGGTTGTAGTTAATAATTTCAAAGATTTTGTGACCCATATTACCCCACGGTGGGGTAATACGGGTCGCCATTGTGGGGTAAGATGGAACGGAATAGGAATCATCAGTGAAAATGGCCAAATATCTTTCATGCATGGGTGGAATTCTTTGAATGAGAAGCCTTTGAGGTACCTTAACAAAACATATGATGATTTAAACTGTCCCAAAACATTATAAAGATACTTTGTTACCTCAATGAGCCCTATATGCCTATTCTTGTTGAGAGAATTTGTCAAAATATAAAACAATTAGCAAAATTTGGCAAAAATGGAGTGTTTACATTGTTTCCATGGTCACCAGGATGTCATGATATACCCTTAACCCTATCTATTAGATGGCGCTTCTCTATAGCTTTAATTCAAGCTATTTTGTGACCATTTATGTTGAGATGCACACTAGAAACAGCAAAAATTGTGAATTGTCTTTGATGTTCAAATTGACCCTGAAATTTCTTGTATTTTCATGCCGCTATTTTGGAAAATGGCCGCCACACAAAGCATGACCATATGCAATTTTAAAACATGAAAAAAATCTCACAAAAAACTAAGTTTATTTAGATATCTTGAAAAAAAGTAGTTTCTGCAAAGGCACTCTTTCATATGGAAGTTTTAAATAAGATTAATAGCTTAACATTTTTGAAGAAAAAATATATACAAATTGCCATAGGGATTGCCTTTGACCCGTGTTACCCCACCGAAAAATGAGATTGGGGTAATACGGGACACCACACAAATAGTGGTGTCAATTCCTAGACACTTGACAGAAAATAACCAAACCATATTTAATTTTATAAGCTATTGGGTGTTTTATCCTTAGCACCTGAAACCAGAAAAAATATTACCATTTTGCTCAAACTAGGGGCTTACATAAATAATGATGTGTCTAATTATGCTTTACTAATCAAGATGTCAGCCCTCAATATTCCAGACATTCAATTTTATTTTCCGCGTATAATTCAAATAATAATTCCTCTAACAACATAATAAATGCTGCAATATTTATGATCTGATGCCTACCTTTTATTATAAAACAAAAACTGAGTTCTTACTGTTACCTTTCAGTAAGAAATATCAGTCTGAAATGAGAGTGTCCCTTATTACCCCATGGCCCTTATTACCCCATCTTCCCCTACGCTAAATAAATGTAAATATCTAATGTAGATTTGGTTCTAGGGGGAATTTTCAAGATCTGTTTTCAGTTTTGAGTTTCCGGTGGAATTCTGGAGAAACCAGCCCCAAAATGTTCCATTTAAAAACCATGGAATGGTTTCCATGGCAACCAGGAAGTGTGATATGTGCCAATTTCCCATAGAAAACGTTCCATTTACATTCCAAATATAGAATGTTAGCAGTAAAGATGGAATAATTCTAAGAAGACTACCGTATTCTCCATAAAAAAGTACCCTTAAGCATTTTTGGGCATATCTTTCACTATTTTGCCATTCTGATGCCCCCTGGTGGCCAAAACCAGAACTAAAAATCCCCCGCGAAGGTACCTTCTCACGTGTTGAGCCACATTTATACCCCATGTCTACCATCCGAAATAGCAGATCCATAATGGAGCTTACCCCTGAAAATAAACCATAGCCTTCTCATACAGGTGTAGGCCTCGGCTTACACCACTCAACTCCCTAGGGGCTGAAAAAGACTAATTCATGACCACACATCTTGGTACGCATTGGATTGAGTCGACCTACTACATGCGCTAGGGTATGGATCTTGTCTGTCTAGATACCTTTACCATGAACGTCCATATTATTTAGATCCCGGGGGGGGCACTTCATATATTTTGTATACACAGGTGTGCGGCTGGGAAGGGCACTTTTTGAGCAAAATCCCCCTCACCAAGGGTCTGCTTTTCACCAAAATCCCCCTCACCAAGGGTCAATTTTCACCAAAATCCCCCTCACCAAGGGTCACTTTTCGGAGATTTCAACAAAATCCCCCCCAAAAGGGTCACATTTTGCCAAAATTCTTTGCAACAAGGGTCACTTTTGACCAAAATTCGTACACCAAGGCCGACTCCTCGGGGAAAATTGCTAAAACCTAGGCACTTTTGTCCAAAATCCCCCTCAGCAAGGCTCACTTTTGACCAAAATCCCCCTCAGCAAGGGTCACTTCTGACTAAAATCCCCCTCACCAAGGGTAAGGGTTGTCAAAGGGCCAGCCGCACACCCGTGTCAAAAAAAAATTGAGTACCCCCCCCCCCGGGATTTAGATTCATGGCTTTACTGGTCAGACTGTTGTCTACAGCTTCATTCGGGAATCACTAGGTGGAGGCACTGCGCCATACCGCCACCACATGGAGGAAAGGAGAACTTCAACTCACTATATTTCCGGTGCCCAACAACAGCGGAAGTGCTGGGTCGCTACCTACCATATCCCCGCCATATCCCTGGCTTTAAGACATTGTGGCATACAGGTACTAACGCATGATTCAAGGACGTGCACACGAGGGGGATTACCCTGCAGCTGTCTCCAAACATCCAATACAAGAGTGAACGTAAGCTGTTTAGGCGGGACGTCGGACTAAGACTCTGCTTGGAGATGTGATAACCGAAACCAACTGGCGACCCAATTCGCAGACGCTGTCAGCAATTCGGGCACCAGTTTCGGTTCTTGTCTCGTGATGTGGAGGGAAACGCAGTTACCGTTAATGTCTGCCTGTTTTACCCGGGTTTTCTTCCGACGATGCCCTCCCCAGTAGACTACTTTCACTAGACCAGGTGTGAATCCAATTGATCAGACTTTCGTCCCGAGTGGTCGGTATAGGCCTATGCGGACAAACACCAAACTCAGGACCGGGTGAAATAAAGGGCCTACGTTCTGCTGGTATTCTGCTCGTTCTATCTCAGGGCCTTACATTTACCACTGGAAGAATGATAGCTACCAAGGAGACACTGTGGGGGCCCATCCGCAGGTAGCAACCACTGAAGAGGCCGTGAAGAACCTGCATTGATCGTGACTGGAGTATCCTATGTAAGACAACACATGCATGGGAAACCAAGCAAGACGACAGCCAGTACGTCAGACGTCAGCATACTACACTACCGATTCACACTTGCTGACTGCCAAAATATATAGGCCGGGGATATAGGTCAGCACGTTGACGCTGTAAACCTTCAGGTAATATTCTTTAACCTATTAAAGGCGGATTAAAGGCCAGACCAAAATAAAAAGTTGGTCCACGGATTTCCCGCACCATATATTTGGAAATGCATTTTTTTTATAATCAGATATCTATTCTATCATGCTTTTTTCCACCGTTCTTTATGTATGTCACCGTTTATATCAATCCCATCTCTTGATTGACTTAAATCTGAAGCTGTGTAGTGATGGCCCCCAAATTGGTGTTTGGCTACCTATGGTAATATCAAGAAAACTTATAACAAATCATCAAAAAAAGACAACCATTTAAGATACCATTTAATAGGCCTACGGTATGAGTGAACATCTCTCTATAGTACTATATCAGTACCGATGGGTTATTGTGTTTGTTCATCTTAGACAACAACATACATCAAGGTCCATCCTCCCCACTTCTCAATATATTCAATATGTCATTGACCCAGGGGACCCTGGGTCTCTGTGAGACGGTTTTCTTACAAAAAACGAAGATTGGTCAGCTGACTTTGAAAATTCACCCTGCTTTTGTTTTTTGGTATTTCTCTCCCAAAAAAAGCTCATACACATCTCGGGAACTCTCTTTCTCTTCCCGTTTCTCCCAAAATTTCCGTACATTTTGTTTTCCTAGTGAAAAAAGACAAATATATTCTTGAGTGGACATAATGGAGAAGATACTGAATACATTTGCCCTAGACCTCCATAAATCTTGGTAGGTAGGCACTTTATTAACACGTAACAAAGTGAAACAATAAGAGAGAAAAAAAAAATTATTGTACATAGTAGTGGTCTCTCTGGAGTACACAAAGCGTCTGTCCCAGACACAGAGGTACAGGGGAGTAGTAGTGGAGTGTGACACCTAGTGGCGGTGTCCAGAACTATTAGTCAGGCACCAACAATATATGCACATACCCCCAATGCGTGCGTATGTTACACATATTCTTGAGTGGACATAATGGAGAAGATACTGAATACATTTGCCCTAGACCTCCATAAATCTTGGTAGGTAGGCCAAGAGCCAAAAAAACATTTGCCCACATCACAGTCTACGGGCGAAAGTCTTGCAGCTGAGCTGCCACCCTGGTGTCCTTGGACACCCTTGATGAATATGTGTCCGACAAATAAAGGAGTACCGCCCAACTCCTCCAATCCCCATATGCTTTAACGTCATGTAGCGGTAAGAAACTTGCCAAGTAGGAAGCAGAACCCCTGCGGACACTGTGGGTTGAGTAGTGACCCACTAGGCCTATCAGCTTGCACGCCTCCTTCAACCTTGCATTATAACTATTGTATGAAAACCCAAACAGTGGATCAGTGCCCTTCAGTCCTGATTCTCCAATGTACGTACGGAGATGATCCACCGGGCACAGAACACTACCGGGAGACTTGACTACCGGTATCCTGTTTATCCTTTCCTGGAACTGGATAGTTTTTGAGCTTTTCATAACCACATCCATGCTGTCAGCCTCAAATTCAATGTCACATACTCGCAGCTGATGTGGTGATTTAACTATGTGACTGACCCTGAGCAAGCACCTAAAAGATAACACAAGTGCTGCCCAGAAGCAGTAATCCTTCAGGGAGTTCATGTCCAATGTCTTAAATATGTTCACTAAATCCTCAGGTGTGAGCGGCAAGGCAGGGTTAGTAGCAGCCCCCAATAGCCTCTTGGCGCCCCTCAAAGTTGACTGAATTATAAAAGTATGTGGATCTGGATATTCAAAATCCAAATACTTGGAGAGTGACCATACTCCCGAGACATATTGGGAGATGGTTGAGTATGAGACTGATTTGGTCAACTCAGTAATAAATAAACACACAGTCTCTGGAGATACCGGCAGGGGTTTGACGTCATAAGATTTACAGAACTTAAAGAAGCGTTTCCACTGAGACTTTTTTGTACTGATGGTAGAGTCTGCCCAGCAGAGGGCTCTAAGACGACCCCAATCCTGTTTCAACGAGTCGAGGTCTGCAACAAGAGTCAAAATCAATAATTTTATCTGCACATACAATTACAGAATCAGAGTTCTTCAATCTGGAAAGGCAGTCTGCTAACAGATTGTCCTCTGACCGGATCCAAGAAGGCTTTATGAATATGTTGAACAGGGCCGTAGTCCAGAATATCTCCCTGAGCCATGACATTGTTGTTGGGTTTGACCCCCTACCGGTTAACAGTTCATAATACACCTGGGTGTTATCAGTGACGACCTCCACCACACAGTCCCTCCACAACACACAACAGCGGTGTAGTGCAGTTAGAACAGGCCACAGTTCTCCCACATTTATGTTGTCTCTGTATACCGGCTCAGTGGGAGCCTTGGCATGATGAGGGCAGATTTGGTCATGACAATTCCAAAAACCCCAGTAATAGTCATCAACGGAGTGGCCTCCAAATCCGGTGGATGAGGCGTCTGTAGTCAAGGTTACACTCCTACAGTTTTTGTCAAACATACGGGCTTTACCGTTGAAAGTCTTGATGAACACAGCCCACCACTTCAGGTCTAATATAGCCTGGTCACTGAGAGCTATCCTATTGCACTCAGACTTTGTGTCTCTAAGCAAATTGTAAATCCTGCGAGTGAATGTCCGGCCACCTTTTACAACCACCGCACAATGTGCTAGCAAACCCGCTGTTTGTTCCAGCAATTTTCTAGCACACCACTTTTTGCCTTTTAGTGACGTCACACATTCGATTACCCGATCAAGTTTATCATCACCAATTGACAGAGTAAGATCCACACTGTTAATGATAATACCTAAATACTTCACAATTTGGTTTGGGGGAACAACCTTCTTTTCTGCAATTCTGAACCCCACACGCTTTAGAACATCTTGCAAGCAATTCTGAGCTTCCATACAACTGTTATAATCCGCCCCCACAACCAAGTAGTCATCCAAATAATTAATGCAACGTGAGACACCTTCCAGCTCAACACACTTTACACAAAAATTTGACACCTGAGTAAAAATCCAGGGAGCAGACCTGAGACCAAAACACAAACACAAGTCGGTGAACCAAGCACCACCTTCCCCTAGGTCCCAATGAAAACCCTGGAACTCCCTATGGGCCGGCAACACATTGCAGGAACGATAGGCGCTTGAGATATCAGTAACAGCACAATAGTCAAATTGATCCAACACCTGGACCACATCATCAACCGATTTGTATTTAAACTTGTCACATGAATCATCCATGTAGAGATTTATATTCAATTCCTCTGGGGAAGAGCAGTCTGTAATTGGTCGCAGCGAGCCATCTGGCTTCACAACGCCACCTAAAGCATGTACACATCTGGGTTTATGTGAAACCTGGCGAATCTTGCCGCCCTCCAATTCTCTTTGAATTGTACTAGACATCTCGTCTTTGAATTTTCCTTTAGTTACCGAGGTATAATTTTCACAGTAATACGCTGTGTCACAGCCCTTGTCAACAATTCTAAATCCCCTGTACACACCTGTGAGCACATACCAGTCATCAATGGTTACTTGTCTAAATCTAGTCACATAACTGGCTACCTGACATGGACGGAGCTGTGTCTCAGCTCCCTGTAGAATGTAAACACATTTACACATGCCCGCGATACAGTGATGAAATACCGGTACATATGAACCGGGAACCACCTCAACACAATACACAGGAACAGCACAGTCATATAAAGTGGCTAATTGTTTACATGTACTCACAGAATCCGTGACGCCGACATAATCTGGTAAATTATCCCACCCTGCGGCGTCATCCAAAATCACTTCTACCTCTGCGTAGCCATTTTGACCTTTGAACACACGAATGGCGGACTGACATAATTCAATACAAGTAATTTTTGGTAATCCCACATCAACTATTTGGGCATCTTGTTGTACATCAACCATATCTACGTCACTGTCAACACCGTTTTGACCAAAATAATCACCACAATTACCATCCACGACCCCAGCACTGTTTACGACATGCTCGGGCGCCGACTCTCGGCAACGACCTTGACCTTCATGGGTGTCATGGCGGAGAGAATCACAGTTTGGCGAAGGTGTCGACAAACAATCAAACAATTCACAATTATCGCTAACAACAGGACTAACCACAGCGTCTAATTTAGACTCACTGACTAGCGACACAATAGGTGAGTCTTTGGTTTGTCGTCAAACCGGGCTGAAATCCCTGGGATCGGCCTGTTTACATTTTACCATACCGTGGTCGTGGCTGTTACAATGTGCACATTGATGTTTGAAAGCGCAACCATCACAGCTGTTACCGCTGGAGAATGTAAAACAACAGCCCTTGTCTGCTGCCAGTTTTCTCCAGCCAGTAAAGCCCTGTCTGGTGTAACCACCTCTGCCCCTAGTACCACCGCCACGGCCACCACGGCCCGAACGACCCTGACTCTGACCCAAATTTTGGCCCGCAATACTTTTTGCATGTTTTGTTCCCGCATAACCCAGGTGGAAGTTTGCCAGACCGGCATCCACCCCCATAAAGGGGTCCTCCCCCGGGCCCACAGACGCCTTCTCAGCCTTTGCCCGTACAGCGGCGTCATAATTAACAAGGGCCTTTGTGTCATAAATACCCTGCCCGAACATGGTTACCACATATCTTAAATGCTCCCTGAGGCCTTTAACCTTGATACCCATGTCGACCAGTTCATCAAGCAAAAAAGTCAAGCAAACAATTAACTTGTCGGGAGTGTCAAACGGAGTAGTCTTGCGCCTGTCACTGTCGGGCAGAAATCTTGCAATGTCAAACTTACTCCTTTTCCTCAATTCTGTTCGCAGTAAGAGATCTCCCACTGTATCATCATCTCGGCCATCCCAAAGATCATCGTCAAACGTAGATCGACGATGACGAGTGGCCTCCTCCAGACGACGGCGCTCCTCCTCGCGACGCCGGGCTTCCTCCAAGTGTTTGCGGTCTTCCTCGATGCGCCGGCGCTCCTCTGCCAGCCGACGACGCTCCTCGACGCCGCCATCTTGTCCTTCCCGCCGCATTTCACGCATCTCCGTCATGAAGTCCTTCATGCCCGACATCAATCCGGTCATGGCCGTAGCAAGGTTAGCCATAGTTTGAGTAGCATTGTCTGACTCCAGGATGCTTTTATTCAGCTCGTCGATTTTCTCCCCCTTTTCTTGGAGGTCCTTCTGCATGGCCACACGCTCCTCATGGCAGTTCGGGCAGCCATCCTTTAAGTTCCCGTGGTAGCTAACCTGATGTCTATCACACATCACCATGTTGAACATTTATCTGACTTCCCTGTGGACATTTAATATAATCCAGGGAAATAACTGCCAGCCAATGGCCTAGTCCATAGTCTGCACAAAATTATTGTACATAGTAGTGGTCTCTCTGGAGTACACAAAGCGTCTGTCCCAGACACAGAGGTACAGGGGAGTAGTAGTGGAGTGTGACACCTAGTGGCGGTGTCCAGAACTATTAGTCAGGCACCAACAATATATGCACATACCCCCAATGCGTGCGTATGTTACACAAAAAATGTCAAAAACAACCCAAAAAACATGTCTCTGTGAACTAATGCTGAAGCATAGGCCAGTGACCTTGAATCCAGCCTTTAAAAGATGAGCGTTCACACAGACTTCCTATACCTGCAATGGTTAAGAGCAGGTGAGATCAAAAAGTGAGACGCTTTTAGCAGCAAGAGATACTCCAACAGTGGTGCACAAAGACACGGTGGGGTGGGGGTGGAGTTGGGGGTGGGGGTAGGGGGTGGGGTTGTGGTTGGTTGGGAACAAACATGTTGGGAACAAACATTTTGGGAACAAACATGTTGGGAACAAACATGTTGGGAACAAACATGTTGGGAACAAACATGTTGGGAACAAACATGTTGGGAACAAATATGTTGGGAACAAATATGTTGGGAACAAACATGATGGGAACAAACATGTTGGGAACAAACATGTTGGGAGCAAACGTTTATAATAGGTTAACATAGCCCTGGGTCACATGTGATCTATATCACACAATCAATCTTTACATTAGCCATTACACATCGAGCCATTTGGTTCCCCTATCTAGGCAACTAGACCTAGTCTATAAGTTTTTATCAGATTCCTAGATCTCCTGTTTGACATACTTCATGAATTAAACCAGAAGACAACAAAAGTCGACACGGGTTTATTATCAACACGGGTTTATTATCCTTTGTGCGTAATGCAAATCTCTTTTTTTTTTGTTTATCTTTGATGAAGAATATTGTATTCATAAATCGAAAAATAGAGCTTGAAATAACTTGCATTTTTACTATTGCATGTCATTGACTTTTCAGGCGCCTATCAATGGTCCAATTATGCCCCTACTGGCGGTTTAACAGTAAAGACACAGCAATTTTATGTATTTGACCTTAAATAACCGAGGTTACAGTGAGGTCGAATAGTCGTATAGCAGGATTCCTGAGTAGGACTAGAATATCTTAAGAAGCAGATGGGAAAATGTGCTACATTTACTCTGGGTTCCACTTGGTTTTGACCCCAAATCTCACGTTTTATAGACGTCTAGAATAGGGGGTCTGAATGGGGGGGGGGTCCCGATTTTGCCTGTCGATTTTAAGAAAATCCCATGTCACCCTGTCGATTTTAAGAAATGCCCATGTCCCATGTCACTAACTCTTAAATTCCCCATGTCGCATGTCTCTAAGCTCAAAAATGCCAATGTCGCTGTGTCGAATTTAGTGGTCCACACCCGTAGAATACAAGTTCATTATAGATATCTAAATGGATCTAAACGTGTACGTGCCAGGCCTCGCAGGCCTGATATGCTTGACCCAGTTCTATGTATGCTGTGTTACTAAGTCTGGCAAGTATACAATGCCCAGACATGCACCCTGTGTGCCCTAGATTTTACACAATGGTGTTAATGGTGAATACAGCCAAAACAGGAAGTTAGACTGTAGTGTTGGGCTGTTTTATTCTGACCAGCAGCTTTGCTGCCGGTTATAGTGGCACGGGAAAATCATGCACACAACGTTCGTCTGCTCTAGAATACTGCATGGTGGGAATGCCTTAGCATATCGCAAATAATTATAGGGTCGGATTGTCGTTACAATTCCAATCTCCAACTCTTGAGTCCAAGGTAGAACTTATGATGGGACCTGCTTGGGCGCGGTGCATCGCTGGGTATGGATCTGTTTTATTAGTAGTTGTAATAACTTGGATTACGGATCAGCCACTGGGATTTTTGGCATTTTGCAAAAACAAATAAATTCTTACCTCTGCTCACTGGGATTTTTTAGAAGAAGAATCCGACAAAAGAAAGAAAAACAGTCTTTCAAAGTGGGGATATTTCTCAATGTAGCTTCAATCAATTGCCCAAAAGAATAATGCCTCTACATGGCGTAAAATTTGATACTGGTAACACAGCGACATGGCCCTTCTAAAAATCGACACGGCGTCATGGTCAGAATTGTAGGTACCCATGTACAGGCACTAAGTAGCCCCTTACTAAGATACATGTGTGATAATATGTATACCTTCATGTTACTTTGTAGGTTTCACAATGGAAGTGAAAGGGGATGCGTTAAACTTCCTGAGGGATAAGGTCCTTCAAAGAGGCCCAATGACTGGAAATGTGCTTGCTGGCTACCTTTCGCAAACAACTGAAGATATAAGGAATGCTGCCGGTCGAAACCCTGAAGGTGTCATGAACTTTGTGAGGCTTCATCGCTCTGTATTCGCCGTCCACAAAGATGGAACAATTACGATAAGACCTCCTGAAGCTCAGGCAATTCAATTGCTGACTGACGTTCTGAGAGAGAAGGGTGCAATGAAAATACACAGGCTTGTTGGACATTTAGGTAATGCAGAACCGGACGTCAGGGAAGCAGGTGGGAGAAATGTAGACAGTTTGAACAATTTCATATTAGAACACCCAGCACTGTTTCATATGTCTGGGGATTGTGTAGATTTAACGACCCGTGCCTTTAATAAGACGCTCAATGGAATTCTATCGACTGATGTTCATGGGGCTGTGTTATGTGTTTTAGAAATGTTCCTGGAGAGTGGGGTATACAATGCTTCCCTTGATGATGTGTACTCTGATGTTACAAAAGAAGAGGGGCCATATGATAGGGATGATCTCATTGAAAAGGTGGAGTTAAGGGAGGCTATTTGTCAATGGCCTTTCTTTGAGATTGACAGATATGGTATTGTTACACTGAAGATTGAATTGCTCACCAATGAAAAGTTACTTTCGCTGTTCATATGTGCAGCTTTGGAGTCTGAGGAAAATCTCACTCAAGAAGAGCTATTGCAAAGGGTACTACCATACAGAATAACAACGATGGTTGGGGTACATAGTTCAGTTGGTCTTTCTACATTGCTCAGGTCAAACCGCTATATGAAAGTAGGAAACTACGTGAGTCTTGCAGATAATTCTGAAACTCAAGCTTTGGGATTTGTCTTTGATATAGTCCGCTCGAAAAAGACCATCCACATACAGAAGATAACTGGTCACTTGTCACAGGCATCTGAGGATATCAGGGATATATTAGGTGGGCTTTCAGATCTGAGAACCTTTATAGAGAATTACCCTGATGTATTTTGTGTTGATGCATCGGAGTATGTATCTTTATTTGAAGATGAAGCTGCGGACAACAGGGGCAAAATGTTCCGAGGTACAGTGAAGGAACTTTATCAGCCATACGGCACAATTGTTGTGAATGGTGGTAAACTATCAGGTGTGGAAATCTACTTCAACAACAGCAATTGTGGTTTCTTGGAAAGTGGAGACAACCTAACAGAGCATCTAACAAAAGGACAGTGTTTGTCCTTTGAGATTTCAAGGGGTAAAGCTGATGGGAAATACAAATGGGCAGCATTCAACGTATCCAAGTGCTCAGATAAGCTGTTGTCACAAAATGGTCATGCGGACAACTTACCAAGTGAGCAGAACAGTTTGCAGTGTGAAGGCACTGTAAATGTTCTATACTCTCTCTATGGTACTATCATTGTGACCAATGGGAAACATAAAGGAGAAGAAGTCTATTTCAGTAACAACAGTTGTAGATTCATGGAAAAGGGTGGGAATTTGATGAAACATCTTCAGAAAAGACAAAGTCTGTCTTTCCAGATTTCGAGAGGAATCGCTGGTGGAAAATATAAATGGGCAGCATTGAATGTATGTACATTCCCACGAAATACTACTGATGTCAACATCACCCAAGGGAAGGAAGACAAAGGCAGAAACACATGTATCGGTGTGGTGAACCATTTGAACAATATCTATGGGACAATTACCATCACAAAAGGACACCTCATAGGTGAAGTAGTTTATTTTAACTGCAACGACTGCGAGTTTATGCCTAGGGGGGAAGATCTTAGAAAACATGTCAAAAAAGGCCAACTCTTGTCCTTTAAAGTATGTAAAGGACATGAAGGTCGTACATACAAGTGGGTAGCCACTAGTATCTGCAACATCCCACAATTGCTGTCACCAACAGTGGCCAGTCCTTCATCAACAAATGAAGAGCAAGAACATGAGTTTGAGATTATAAAGCGTGTAGCATTACTGCTATTGTCACAAGGTGAGCTAGCGTTTGGCAGCCTTTGTTCAACACTGAAAGAGACAATCCCTGGGAAAGCAAAGGAACTCACATCTGAAGGATTCCTAATAGGAATCCTTTCAAAATATGACATATTTCAGGTAGGGAAGAAGACTGCCTGCTTGAAAGTTACACCTGAAGAGGGAAATGTATCAGTAATAGATGTACGGTATAGTACACTACGTAAAACTGGGACATGGGAAAGGGTGCTATATCACCCTTCTGCTGTGCATATCCCTCCAGAAGCACACATGACCAATGAGCTGGATTACCAGCTGAAGGTCAATAGTAGTGTGAAGTATATAGCTGTGCGGATAGCTCAGTCTCAAGGACTCCCATCCTTAAGGGCTGTGTTGGTATGGCCATTAGGCGGACCAAACATGAAGCGGCTGATTGATCAACTGGCATCACCAACTGTATCACAGAAGGTTCCACCTGTAAACAAAAATATTTCTACAGATACAGAAAAGCGCAAAGTATCACCATCTTCCGACAATACTGGTTCAGGAAAGGCAGATCTGGTCAATACGCACATAGAACTGCTGAAAATTACAATTCTGGCTCTTTTGCCCTCCGGCAAAATGAAAATCAAGGACCTCTTCAAACACTCAAGGCAAAAGATGTCAGGGAATCCACATCTGCCCAAAGACGCTGCAGATCTTCAGCAGCTTCTCTCCAAGTATGATTTGTTCAAAGTTGAAAATCATGATGTGGAATTGAGAGCAAAACCAATTACAGGACACATATCGTTTATGCACCCTAATAGCACTGGTTTCATTAATGACACACCAGATGGAAAGGATGCCTTCTTCAATAGGCAAAATATTTTTGTTACTCCAGAAGGCCAAACCTGTTCCTTAGCAATAGATGCAAATGTGTTGTTCTTTGCAGTGCATGTGACCTCTCTTCCTGAGAAAGTTCAAGGAAACAGGATCGCTCCTTACAGGTGTGTTCTTGTGTGGCCAGAGGGGCAGTCTCTTCCCCTGCCTGTCATTCATGATCAACCTGTGACATCTAACAATATGAAGATCACCAAAGAAGACAAGTCACCAGTCGTTTCTGAAGTAATAGAAAGTCTGGTTAACAACAAGACGGCCAGTTCCAATGGCGCTCTTGATGATCTAAGCTCCGTGGCTTTAAGGGAAGCCATATCGCTACTTCTTACTGCTGGTACTATGGGCCTCGCAGAGATGTGTAAACTCCTAAATGGTAGTTCATCACTTGCTGCTTGTAGGCAAAAATACAAAAAAGAGACCTTGCATGAGTTCCTCATGAGGTATGAACTGTTCAGTTTTGCTGGTCATACAGTGAGTTTGAGTGTTACACCCAAGCAGGGCTGTATATCATATGTAAGTGGTAACAGCACAGGATATATTGGTAGATGTCACGGAAAGAAAGATGTGACCTTTGATGAATCAGCTATTCATTCAGAAAATGGCTGTGAATTAAAGGTTGGCATGATGGTCAATTATATCCCGATTGATAATCCAGACTGTTCAGATGCAAAAGATGGGAAGGATCTGAAAGCTGCTCTTCTGTGGTCAGATGACAGCTTGTTTCAGCAGAAATGCAATAGGAAGACCACTGAAGGCATGACAGCCTTTGCAAACATCTTGAACACTCCACTTGATCTCAGCCTCTTGGTATCCCTATGCCTGAGGATCCTGAGATGCAAAGACATATCCCGCTTGACATTGACAAAATGGCCATGGTTACCTGACGTTGTCAGTAACCTACTGAAAGATGGGATTTTGTGTAGACTATACACACTTCTTCATCCATCATTGCTGAATTTAGCTGATGATGGCATGACCTTATCCCTGATTAATGTGCCTTCTGACATGACAAGCCTACGGAAACAAAATGCCAAAATAGTTTCCGTGAGCGAGGATTCTGCTGCTGCTGAAAGCTCTGATGGGAAGGTTTTCATTTCACGTGAGCGATTCATTCACTGCCAGAAAGAAAACATACCAATTGAAAAGCTGGCAGAAGATGACATGAAATCTCTTATTCGTGTTGGGGATGTGGTGAGCTGCCTGGCGATACATCATCTTGCACCGACTTCTCTGCCAAGCCCCTTGGAGAATTCAGTTGTCACATGGGATGCAGTACTGGCATGGCCTGCATCTTGCAATGAGTCTTTAGAAATTATGTTTTCTGAAGGTCGCAATATAGATTCGGTGCTTACAAAGAACGCAACTGTGTGTGAGCAGACAAGTGTCAATGGTAGTCCAATTGGGGACTATCAAGACAAGATTGCTTGCTCTGGAAAAGTGAGTCTTGATCCCATTCCTGATCAGAGGAAAGACCCAGACAACCGCCTGGACAATGAATGTTTGGATATCCCAAATGACATTCAACTGAGGACAGTTTTAACTGTCTTTGTAGAGTGTCTAGAGACAGATGGAGTTCTACTTCAGGACTTTATAAACATGCTGAACTCCAAAAGTAATGCCATTGGTAGAATCGATAGAGCAATGTATTCAGTGGATAATCTGCAATCATATCTATCGAGATACAGACATATGTTCGAGGTGAGGTCTGGTAGAATCTACCTTGTGGGTCAATATGTACCTGGAGACCTTGTTGTCAAGACTTCAGGGCATGTCTCTTTGGTAGAATCAGGACATTTACATATCAGAACAGATGGAACTCCTTGTAAGACCATCAAATGTAAAGACACTGATATCATACACAGAAAGAGTGATACCCCCAAGATGACTGTAGGAGATGGGATTCACCTCATTGTCACATCAGTCAACAACTCATCCTCTTCTTGGAGAGTACTTCTGGCATGGTCCGATGGAATCATACAGGAATTCACAGAGGGATTCCTTCTTCTTGGCAAATCAAGATCCCAAAGATCAGATGACAACGCTGACAAATGTGTTGCTGCAGAACAGGTTTGTGTACAGTATATCGACCCTATGGCAAAAGAGAAAAAGATCAGCGAATCATCAGATGACATATTCTGTATGCCAGGTCTTGATAAGACTCAGCCACAGTTTTGTGTACCAGTCCTAGGTGTAACACCAAACACTGACATGTCGGAATATCAGTGTTTGTCAGGAAGATTTGGCAATGAGCAAACCTTTGGTGCTGAAGGGGCTGCTACATTTGCGAAAGGATATGAGAAGAAATCCATTTTAGAGGGACAGATTTCTCTTGAGGAGGAGTTGATTCCAAGTGAAGCAAGTCAACTAGAAAGGGAATTATCTCCTGAGAAGGAACTGACACACGATCAAGACACAGAAATCCCAGAATTACTGTCAAGCATAACATCAAAGTTGGAAAGTATGCTGGACAATTTTGCACAGTTAGCAAGAAATGCAGGAGACTGTGATTCCTGGGAGGTTCACACAAAAAGGGTACAAGAGATTACTGAGGCACTGGGTAGTCTATGCAAAGAACCAAATGGCAGAGCGCAAGAACCTGAGCATACTGCAAGGGAAAGACGTATGGACCTATCTAAATCGGAGGATATCTCGTTTTCCAGATGGATGAATAGGAGGAAATGCAGATGTCATCAAGGTGCAATGAGAGACCCTGTCCTGAAGAGGGAGACTTGTGACATAGGGTGTCAAACCGAATCAGAGATTTTGTCAGCCACTTCCAATGCACCTGCAATTAATGCAGGTTCTCAAACCTTCTCAACGGGTCATATCATAATAACCCGATATCATTGAGAATATTGTGTTAGAAGTGGTACAACCTCTATATTAGTACATCCTCTAATGGGGATATGAGGTTGGAGGGTTCATTCTTCTAGTATTATGTTCATCGCTCACAGTCGATCTTGCGTGAACATTGTGCAGAAGATGTATGAATTTCATATCATATTGGAAATGTCCTTGAGGATGCCTGTGGTTGTGGAGTTAGTTATCTTCTCGTGGTGGTCAGGATAATCTATTGAAGATATGTGCTATGATGCAAGGGGTCTTGTAATATTATGTGTTCATTCAACTAGAAAACTATGATATGAAAGGGATTAGCTATTATGTTGCTGCGAGCTCAGTCATGAGAGGTACAGTATTTATCGTATATACTACATGTATGATAATGGGTTATGAATCTGGTCTCTGTGTATTATGTGTTACTCATTACAGCAATTTGTTTAATGTGACCTTGTATAACTAGTGATTGATGCTATTGATTCAGGTCAAGTGTCATGGAAATATTCAAGTTGTGTAGATCTATGTGCAGTTAATTTGGATTACTGTATCTTTTGCATTTTAGACGTATGTCATGTGATTATTTAGACAAAACGCATATTAGTTGACGAATATGTTTTTTATGTTAATACAAATACAGTCGACATTATCTGCTATTACAATTGTGCTATTAGATATATGAATATAGGCATATCAGCAAGTATTGCAAATGCAATTGGAAGTCAGGTCTTCAAGAAGAAAACAATAAGGCTTTAATGAAAAATTGATACTGTGTCTGTTACTAATAGTTCACATTTAATCAAATTAGGGACATTATGGGAAATAGCCAAATACGTTATAGCTTCCCATTTTATGATATTGTGCATCCTATTTTATTACCCAAGACCTGTTTATTTTTATAATGGTATGTATGAACCAATGTAGTACTTGACATGCTAATAATGAAGGGCCTCAATTTTCAATGAAACTTTAAATGTTTTAACTTGTTGTGTTTATTGAATTATATATTAGGGAACATGTAATAATAGTAGTATCCTAACGCATATTGAATGACAAAAGTATGGGTTTTATGTTAATAAAAATCCGGTTGATAGGCATAATTATCAGCAATTATTGCAAATGCAATTGGAAGTCAGGTATTAGGAAGAAAACAATAAGGCTTTAACGAAAGATTGATAGGGACATTATGGGAATTAGCCAAATACTTTATAGCTTCCCATTTTATATTGTTCATGATATTTTTTAGGCCAAATAAAAAGGGTTGTTTCAGGTCACCCGACCGAGCCTATCCAAACAGGGCCGACCCTACGTCTTTTTATGCATTTTGAAGAATTTTTGGTATTTTTACCAGTACCATTTTTTGGTCAGTTTTAGGCTACGCAGAGAGGCTGGCTAGTGCATTCATCTTTAAAACAAAGATGAAAAAGAAAAAAATCCGATCTACTGACCCTACATTTTACTCCCTTGTTACCTGAAAAAAAACCTTTTTTGGCGTTACCCAAGACCTGTTTATTTTTTATAATAGTATGTATGAATCAATAATAGCACTTGACATGCAAATAAGGAAGGGCCTTATTCTTTGATAAAACGTTAAATGTTTGAATCTGTTGTGTTTATTGAATTATATGTTAGGATACCATGTAATAGTAGTATCATAGGAAATTCTAGGAACATCCGCTCCTAGATACTATAACTTGTAAAGTATGTAGACTAATATTATATCAGATGATGTACTTAAGTCTATACTATTAATCATAACACAAAGTTAATGGTACAAAAGAAGGAATGCAACGTCCATTATGAGCATTATACAAATGAGAATAAACGTGAACCTTGACAAGAACAGATGCATGCTTACGAATATATCCACCGAATCGGAGAATGCATAGAAATATCCACAACGTGCTCTGAATGGTCAAATATCAGACCACATCATTCGCGCTAGAGACGGAGCACTATTATGTTCACAGGCTCAAACTACAATTACCCTGCGATCTAAATACGACAGACAATAGACCTCAAATAATATTATGACTTACACTATACAGCACTGAGCATTACGAACGGATGTTCTCTATAGGGCTGTAGACTCATACCCAGTGAGTCCGCCATTTAACATTTCGCTGGGTGCAGTTATCATCACTGATTAAGACACAACCTGACTGGTACCTTGTCCCTGGGTAACCATCACTTCCAGGGACACGCTTGTACCCAGCCTATCAGCTCTTATCACTGCGACCCGACGCAACCAGCTCCAGTCCGGCCTAGGACCTACCGTAAATTCCCGCGTATAACCCGCACCTCGCGTATAACCCGCACCCCGACTTTGGGAGAAGTCTATAACCCGCAACTGGGGTCTGAAAATTGCGATTTTAGTGCTGTTCTATAGTTTCAAAAACCCTCGTATTACCCGCACCTAGACTTTGAGAATATTGTATAACCCGCACTAGAGGTTTGATTCGCGTATAACCCGCGGGTTATACGCGGGAATTTACGGTATATATGGCAATAGTATTATATGAGACAGAGATTTAAATAGCCCCTTGTAAAACGCCCTAGGTTCTCAATAATATTGTGATTCCATCCGATATTGACTCCCTGTTTTCACTATGATCAAAATGGTCATTTGGCCCCATATCAACCTTTTCCCAGAATGACATTAATGGTCCTTGGGTGTTTGGCACTTATTTGGATATTGCACTATGGGTAATATGATTTTCGATCTAAATACATTCACTAGATGCTCCCTTTAGGGAAGGAATGACAAAGAATCCAAATGTTTTCGAGGGGAGAGTAATTATGTCCCCTGCTTTCAGTTTCTTTGGGAATAGACGTGGAAACGTGACGTCATCCAGCATCTTCAGCGTCTTGCCATTTAGTCTCATCAACCTGAAATCATTGAAGAAATCGATATCAGGTATACACTGTATATCAAAGATTTGAGTTTATAAAATGTTTATTTCATGAGATGATTTTCTAAACACAGTACAATTCAATGAGATGGTATATGAAAGATGGAATAATCATGTATGTCATGGTGTTATTTGACATCTCAATAGATGGAATTAAGTATGACAATAGATTCCCATATACAAGACATGGGTCTCAATATTGTTGACACTGTAATTCTCAAAGATATGATTAAACACACCTTGTAAACGATGCGACTGCTTTCATAATCTTGAAACCATGATCTCAGTAGATCTAAGGACTTAAGCCATCCATCCATTGATTGAGGTGAAAATCCTACAAATGTTGGAGAAGATTGGCTTTTACTTACGCAGACGTTAGTTTGCCTGTTGTGTGAGGGGTCAACAAATACTGGTCCAGAGTCTGATTGGCCAGGTCATTAGTCAGGTTCAAGGTCACATCTTCGTCCTTGAGATTCATGCCATACAAGGTCACTGATCCATGTGGGTAGCTCGATCTGAGAAATGATATTGAAATGTGAATTTATTATCATCGTTAAGATTATTATAATTATTATTATTGAGGCTATTTGTAGATTTTAATCCCTCAAAGCATTAACACTGCACATTATATTTGAGGTTCCCCACAAAGTCCCAGGCCCACGCCCATGGCAAGACTAGCCGAGTCATGGACCGTCACAAAATACCATATAGACCTAAATATTCACAGCATCTGCTGTGATAATAACATGGCCAACTATGTTGTCATAATCATTAAAAGACCTAGTGGAAATGCACCTATAAGACTACGCAAGGTATTACGTAAGATAATGAATACGCGAAGTATGCAAATGTCAAGGCATCTGGTTCAGTTTGTCCCTTCGTTCATTATTTGCATAGGCACATTTAAAATGTCTATCAAGGTATTGTCGATTTGAATTGAATGTTTATATAGAGATATTTACTTCTGTATATTGGTGCAGTGGGCATAGAGCCTGACCGACTTGGGATCTCCATTGACGCGAACTCTAAACACCTTCCTTCCAACAAGACGCTTGAAGAGTAGTGACAACCAGTAGTCCTGTAGTTATGGAAAACATAGCAAAATAAAAAGTGGTGAGATTTTGAAAATAGATTCCTTTCGGTAGTGCATTAATGTGTTTTTCTGATTCACAATTTTCGTTTTACATTCATATACACGTAGATGACCTATGCCCATGACACCTTATTGGCTGGCTTATTGCTCATACCTGACTAATTTTACACTTGTTCCTCACACTCTGTTAAAAGCATGGTGTCAGTACATAAATAGATGATACAGTATAGAGTAGATCTCACTGGTCGTGGTTGGAGGTCGTTGTTCACCAACGCGTAATGTCCACCAAAGAAGGTTTGTCTCATCACCGTGTCCACACCGTTCAGCGCAGAAAGTCCAAGCTTGTCTAGCCACCTAAAACAGGACAAAACATGGAGATACATTAAACTAGTTTTAGGGCTTGTATTCCACTGCTGCCGTTATAATATGATGTATAGGCCTACTTCGTATGGCTGTGAGGCTTGATCATAATGGTATTTCTTGCTAAGAAACTTTGTTATTAGGAAATTATATAATTAAATATATTAAGACAACCAGGTTTAGGTGCAGATCATCTGGATTCCATATTGCTGTATTTATCCCCAACGCATCCTTATTAAAACATTTAGCACTGCCTCCCTAACTTGATAAGATGTAAAATACTACTTTAACTTACATGAAGCCTGCTACGTAGGTGTCTGAGAGGCCTTTAGCCCCACCTCCCCAGGCTGAGCTGGTCTCCCCCAGCCACACCCTCTTACTGCCCTCTACATGAGCAGCTCGCAGCGCCCTCTGTACAGCCCTGAGCTGGCCCCTGAGCAGCTCCAGCACATCTGGGTCAGTGAAGTTAGCCACCACCGCCGTCCTGCCTGTCAGGGGAGTTTAATATTACAGATTATTGATCATATATAGTACTATTGCTATAATAAAATAGTTAACATAATTGTGGGGTGTTTCTGATGGCTAAAGAGAAACCTATTTGCTTGTAATGGGGGAGTTAAGGTTCATGAGGGTTAATTAATGCCTGGGTAATATTTCTGTAATTGAGGTCTGTAACAATATTTCTTTGATGAGATCGTGGTACAATCTCATCCATAATCGAAATCAGTCAGTGCTTAACCTCCAGATTAGTTATAAATCTGAATCTATGACAGGGAGCCTGATATTTTGATTTGATAAGGCCAAACAAAAAGGGTTAGTTTCCGGTAACATGCTCTGACAAGCTAGACCCGGCCGGCCGATTTTTCTCCTTTTTTTTCTTTTTGTTTTTTGTTTTGCACCATGTTAGGGCGCGGTTTGGATTTTTCGCTTTAAAATCCATAATAATTGTCCGATTTACACGTGGTAAAAACTGGCATGCGGCAAATTTCTCAGAAAATAAAAAATGAGGGGGGACCCGGCACTGTTTTGTACTGTTTTGCTAGACCCGGTCGGGTTACCGGAAACAAACTCTCTTTTTTTGGCCTAAACATGACAGTAATACTCTATTTAACATACCATTCACATAGTATTGGTGCCATGTGACTGCGTCCACAACGGTCTTGGCAACTGGAAGGAACTCCTTGAGATATTTTAAGCTTTTAGAGTGTTTCCCCCTGGGTCTGGTGATGTCAGGCCCAACAAGGAGACTCGGGGAGGAGTTTCCCTTGGTCTGCCGGATGAGTTTGTAAAGCTCTATGAAGTCCTGTCCCATCTGAGCACCGGTTATAGAGAAGTTGAAGTTGTGGAAGTAGGCGTTAGGCTCTGGAAATTTGATTTGTGTAAATCTTTTATTTTAGAAATGATGGGGGAAACCCCTTCCTCTGCATTATGCGGGAGCTGAGAGAGGATATCTGCCAAAGTGGAATGTTCCCTGTTCGTTCCAAATACAGAGTTGGAAATGCAGCAATTGTGTTGCTTGTTGTGTTTGAAGTCGTTTATTACGTATGACCAACGTCGTAGTAGACTGGTGAACGGATAGCATGTTGTACAGACCACAAGTAGACAGAGGTGCTGCCGTTCATAGGATTACAGTAGTAAACATGGTCGTTGGCGGTAGACGTCAGTACACAACACTCCTCCACACTTAATATATATGCTGGAATAAAAATATGGTTAAACATCACCTTATTGGTGTCAATGAACTTAACGTCTTTGAGTCTTTATCTCTTTGAGGATATGTAGTATACTATAAGGAGTCTTTTATCTCTTTGAGATTACTGATAACGATAACTCTTATCTTTATGTAATGTTACTTTAACATGAACAATAATACTGTCAGAAACACAAATATATCAGTCTCTGAAATAGAACAGTTATTTAGGCACATAGTCATTGAACTTTGCTGGAGCCCTTCTAGGTCTCACAGATACACGTCTTGGAGACGGCACTCTCGGTGGAGTAGCAACCACCTGGGGTGGAATAGCTCTAGGTGGTTCCTCATATGTAACCACATCTTCCTGTGGCATGGCCGTAGCTGGCGTTTCAACAACTACAGGGTCAGTACCACCTTTGGGTATATCACTTATGATATCCGTGATTGGCCTTTGCATAGGCCTGAGCTGTTCGTCATCAATGTCATCTTCGATGGCTTCGCCGGACTTTCGAAGATGGTCGACATGGACGTAACGGATGTTACGGCCGATTCGTACCAAGTACTGTACGGGACCCTTCCTAGACACTATGGATCCTGGTACATACTTTACGTCGGTGCCTCGACAGTTCTTTACACGTACTCTTTCTCCTTTCTCGAACTCTCTTAGCTGTGGCACTCGCTGGTCTCGATACTCTATCATTTTGTCCTGTTTTCCCTCCACCGTCACATGAAGGTCGGGTTTTATCATCGACAACCGCGTGTGAAGCTGTCTTTTGAGAAACAACTCGGATGGGGATACCCCTGTCACCGAGTGAGGCGTCGAATTATACGACAGGAGGAAACTACACAGCTTTCTGTGAGTAGTCATGCCGGGTTTCTCGTCCAATGTATGCCGCTTTAAGGCATTTTTCAGGGTCTGCACCGCTCGTTCTGCAAGTCCGTTGGACGCTGGATGGTAGGGAGCGGTCAAGGTATGTTTTATACCCTTGTTATGCAGGAACTCGCGAAACACTTCCGCGATGAATTGTGGGCCGTTGTCGCTCACAACCTCTCTTGGGAACCCGTTATGGGCGAACATCCGCTCCAGTACCTCTATAGTCTTTTCTGCGGTCGTAGATTTCATGAGCACTACATCTAACCACTTTGAGTGTGCGTCTACTACCACTAGGAACATTTCAGATTTGTACTCTGCAAAGTCTATGTGCAGTCGGTCCCATGGTTTCTGAGGATATCGCCATGGATACATCGGAGATGCTGGTGGATCATTCTTGAGACTCAGGCATGTTTTACATGCTTTTATTAATGCTTCTATAGCATTGTCGATGCCGGGAAACCACAGGTAGCTACGAGCTAGTGCTTTCATGCGCACTATACCGACGTGCTCGATGTGTAGCTCTTCTAGCATTCGCTCCTGCAGTTTCTGTGGAATGATAACTCGCATTCCCCACAGAAGACATCCTTGGTCACACGATAGCTCGTGTCGTCTGGTATAAAATGGTAACAGTTCATCGTCGTCAACATGGTTCGGCCAACCATTCATGGTGAACTCGTATACCTTGGTGAGGATCCGATCTTTTCGGGTCGCTTCTTTGATGTCTCTGGCGTTGATCGGTAGCTTGTCAGTGTGGCTAAAATAGTTCACTTCAGCTTCCATATTTTCTTGGGCTATGTCCACTGGTGCCCGACTCAGATAGTCGGCATTGGCATGATCCTCTGATCGCTTATATTTGACCTCATAGTTGTAGGTCATCAGTATGAGAGACCATCTCTGCAGCCTCAGTGCTGCCAACGTTGGCACATCCGTTTTCGGACCCAATATTTTGGTCAGTGGCTTATGGTCGGTCAACAGTGTGAATGACCTACCATACAGGTACTTGTGGAATTTCTTAACTCCGAAGATAATGCCTAACGCTTCGCGTTCTATTTGGGCGTAGTTCCTCTCAGCTTTCGTTAGAGTCACTGACGCGTAGGCAATTGGTCGCTCCTCTCCGTTCTCGTCAACGTGTGACAGAACCGCACCAACTCCGTAAGGAGATGCGTCTGTCGCGAGGAGAAGCTCTTTGTTCACATCGTAATGTGTTAACACTGTTTCACTGGTAAGGGCGTCTTTGACTTTCCCGAATGCCCCTTCGCACTCCTTTGACCACTTCCAGGGGACGTCATCTCGCAGGAGATTGTTTAACGGAGCGAGAATTGTGGACAAATTCTTAACGAACCCACCATAGTAGTTGACCATCCCGAGGAATGTGCGAAGTTCTGAGACATCTTCTGGTGCTTTGGCGTCTTTTACTGCGCTCACTTTTTCCGGTACAGGCCTACGACCCTCCTTGCTGATCACATGTCCGAGATATTGGACTTCGGGAGCCAAGAAGGAACACTTCTCCCGTTTCACTCGGATGTCATGCTTGTCCAGTCTTTGAAGTACCAGTTGGAGGCGCTTTAGGTGCTCATCCTTTGTGGGAGCCGTTATCAGGATATCGTCTATATAGCAGCAAACACCAGGAATTCCTTGTAAGACCTGGTCCATGATCCTTTGGAAGATGTGTGGTGCTGTCTTTACCCCATAGGGAAGCCTAGTAACTTCGTAAAGTCCTTGCAAAGTGTTGATGGTCAGGTACTTTCTTGACTTTTCCTCCACCACCACCTGCATGTAGGCACTAGACAGGTCCAGTTTCGTAAACTGGCTACCACCCGCCAGCGTAGCGAATATATCCTCAGCTGTTGGTAGCGTATATGGTTGATCAACAACCGCACTGTTTATAGTCACTTTGTAGTCACCACACAACCTCATCTGTCCATTATCTTTTGGAACCACTACTATTGGAGATGCCCAATCACTTCTTTCAATGCGGCGATAAACTCCACTCTCTTCAAGCCTATTTAGCTCCTTCTTTACACCGTCTGTGAGGTTATAGACAATGGAACGCGCCTTTTTGAACTTTGGCGTGGCATCTGGTTTTAACTCAATTGTCGCTTCAAAGCCCTTTATCTCTCCTATCTCTCCTTTGAACACGGACTGATACTCATGCAGGAGCTGTTCCAGGGGCGTTGCATGTATCGCGAAGACATTTTCCCAGTCTATACGTATGGCTTTTAGCCAGGTCCGTCCGAATAACGGTGTACGGACGCCTTTCGCGATCACCAGTGGCAACTGTCTCTTTTGACCCTTGTACTCCACATGGACGTCGATTTCACCGAGTAGCTCAACTTTGTGTCCGGTGTACGATTTTAAGTTGATAGAAGCTTCGCGTAACTCAAAATCGGGGAAGAATTCTTTGTAGTCGTCCTCACCGACAATCGAAACTGCCGATGCCGTGTCTAAAGCAAATGTCATTTCGTTGTTTTCGACACGGGCATTCACTGTTATTGCTCCGTATTTTCCGCTTTTTACTTCAAACAGTGATGCGTAACTGACCTCTTCCTCTTGTTTTTCGTCGTCATCGACGTAATGTGCACGGCCTTGGCCTCGTCCGCGACCTCTTCCACGGCCACGGTATGGACGTGAGCTACCTCTCGACTGAGATTGACCTTGAGCAGACTTCGTTTTGCAAGCCTTGGCAATGTGTCCTATCTTATCACAGTTGAAACACTTTTCCGTTTCGAATGGGCACCGGCCCTCGTGGTCGCCATCACAACGATAACACTTATTTTTAGTGCGGGCTTTTCCTTTGTTCTTGTAGCTACCACGTTGAACCCGGTTGACCTCATGGGTAGGCCCCATGAGCTGATTACCATGGCTAGCCGTGTCCATGGACGTGCCTATATCTACGGCTTTCTCCCATGTCAACCCTGCACCCAAACCTAAAAGTCTGTTCTTAATTGCAGCGGATCTCAACCCGGTAACCAGGCGGTTTCTGAGCCTCTTTTTGATTTGGTCTTCATCCCCAAACCCGCAGTGTATGCTGATTTTTTTTAAGGCCACTATATAGTCTGCCACAGACTCATTATCACCCTGTTTCCGCTCATCAAACTTGAAGCTCTCGATTAGCTCATTGGACCCTGAGGTATAGTGGTTACTAATCAATGTTGTTAGCTGGGCATATGTTTTGGTCTCAATTTCAGCAGGGGCACACAATGCAACCAAAAGATCCACAACCTCAGGTCCCACCATAGATATGAAGGCATCAATTTTTTCATCATCCTGGATTTTGTTTATTCTCATCCAAGCATTAAACCTTCTTTGATAATTAGCCCATTTTTCTTTATTGGGACTAAACTCTCCTATGGCACTCACAACATTCCTAGCTTCAGCCATAGTTTCTAGATGTAGACTCCCAGCCTCAGATTCAAGATCACTTATTTCAGAGTCACTCATTTGTAGATCAACACTTGTAGATATAGGGCCTAGCCTACTCAAATGCACAGTCACTTTTAGTTTTAGAGATCTACTTTCACTTTCATGGAGTTCACTTTCACTTTTGGGATCTGGAGTCTACTTTCAGTTTCAGGGACTTCACTTTTCACAACCAAGTTTTCACAGTGTATCAATGGGAGTTCATCCAATTTTGGTAGGAATGGCTTCTTGGCCTTTTTACTTAGCTTATAGTCGATTTCTGCAGGAGAATCACTTTTAGTGACAGCAAGAAAATCGAGTTTTATGCGTGAGTTCTTTGGATCCCGTCCTCGTTCGCCATTGTTGTGTTTGAAGTCGTTTATTACGTATGACCAACGTCGTAGTAGACTGGTGAACGGATAGCATGTTGTACAGACCACAAGTAGACAGAGGTGCTGCCGTTCATAGGATTACAGTAGTAAACATGGTCGTTGGCGGTAGACGTCAGTACACAACATTGCTCATTCGCTCATTTACCGTTCTAACATTGGTCAGGGGTATCCATGATAATTCTTGGGCCAACAAAAAATAAAGTTATGAAAATTCCTTCAGAATTACATTTTTAAAAACGTAGTGTCGGCCCTGTTTTGCTAGGCAAGGTCGGGTGACCCGAGACAAAATGTTGTCCTTGGTATATAGTTATTGTCTTACCATTGCCCAGTTCAAAGTCAAGGTTGTTGGTGTAACCTCTCTGGTGGCTGTAGTCTAGGAGTGTCTTGGCGTTCTGTGTGGACCACCTGCCGTCCTGGTTAAGGAACACGTTAAAGTCAAACACCAGCCGACACCCAGCCTGCTGAGAGAACCTGTTGATGTTGTCCCAGTCACCAGCTGCAACGACAAACATAGATAAGCAGTGATAACATGGCATCCTGGCTGAAGGTTTATGATATGGGGTAGACCCTTAAATTCGACATGGTGACATGACCTTTTCTGAAAATTGACATGCGACATGAGCATTATTAAGTGAAATATATGGGACCCCCCCATATACCCCCTATATGATGTTTGTTGTAGCGCGGCTTGAACATTCTACATATCCAAGGTACATCAATCCTCTTACATTGTTAAAGTTTAAGTCTAACTTGGCCATCAAGCATATATACTTACAGTCCATGCATCCACGTCCACATGAATTCTATTTCGATATTTCTAAAGACTTTAACAGAAAGAACATTAATAGCTTTGCCTTTTTTCCTCCGTATTAACATATTGTCACCATTTTTTAGATAATTCCCCACAACCAGGCGGGATTCTTCTGAGAATACATGTACAAGTATTAATACACCGGTGAAAATTTGCTAAAACAATTCGAATATGGCAAACATTTCATTTGTATTATAAAGTGGCCTTCCACAACAGTAGTCAACTCCAGATATAACTGTGGTGCTATACCTGTCATTGTATAGTTTGTGTGATATTTGGGTTTACAGAACTTCCATCCATCACAGCTGTCCAATTGGACGTGGCTGACCTTTGACCATTTCCGGTCCAATGATCCATGGGAGTTGGAGTGGCGATCAGCTTGATTTGGATCAAATATGAGGAAATCTGCGTCCGTGCCTCCCAGCCGGATGTAGGCGGGGCTAAGGCCTGCTGCTAATGTATGCAGACGCTGGGAACTGGAAGGAAATGTAAAAGTCGTCTGCAACATATTTCATAAATTATGCCTAACTCAATTTGCCAGAGCACACATGCTTGGCAATAATATTATGGGTCTAGAATTAATACGTTTAGGCAAGACATTTCCTTTGATGTGATTTGCCCTATGTCATAAGGCAAATCACATCATAGGCTATGAGGTAATTTTATATTGTTAATGGTGTACACTTTATATCAAAAGAAAAATTCTTTATGCTATTTTAATTTTCTTCAGATCTTAAATTCTAAGGCAATCATCTACATAACCAGGCTGCATGATGATGTCGCCTGTCCAGTGCAATCAAAATAGTGGTTTCAACTTACCTAAAGTCCCAGTGATGCCACCTTTCCCTTATGAGGCTGGATCCCAAAGCAACACTCAAATATCGCTCACCCACTACTGCCACCACTGTCTGCAGATCCACACTAACCTCAACCACACTGGCCTTACAACAGTGTGTGGTCACTACCACAAGTAGCAAAACCACAAGGTTTGGTGTCTGATGCACCAACATGATGGAAGATATCCCCTATTGTATTTCCCACTGATTATGTGTTGTATGCCAGCGGAAGTAATGCCAATGTGTAAATGCCATGGTGTCACGTGCCTTTGTTGTTGTTTTGGTGCATGCTGATTGTCATGACATCTGGTGTCTCTTATGTGAAGCTGGCCTACATTGGCAATTGGTCCATAGTGCTCAATGCATAATATATAGACCGACACATGTATATTATATCTATTTAAACGCTATTGAGTATTGCAGTTGGCTATACATGCAATATTAATATCAAATTACTTCACCATCAAATAATAAGCATATCAGCAATATATTGTGCATTATATGTTTCCTAAGGTTGGTTCCTTCTATACAAAGCGGGGGCAGAGAGAATTTCAACTTTATCAGTGTTCACTTTTGACACAAGCAGAGATGTAATCAACCTATTAAGTGTCTTGTAATGTATACTATACACTATACCCTAGCATTTCATACAAAACTCACTTAATTCAGGTAGGCCTATATAGAAAGCTAAAGTTTAAACAATGATGTTACATCTATTTGTATTTGTTTATTCTTCTGTAATCTTACAAACCAGAGCGCTGTTCAGTCTTGGGCGAGGGATAACCCTTAATACTTTATGTATAGGGAAATAATAACGAATTCCTTAGAAGGATTTGTTTTAAACACATGGACTTTCATGAAAATTGTTCAAAACGAGTTGTCTTGAGGACCAATGGTAGATGAATGCATTCTTTTAAACAATTGAATAAACCCCTGTATCCATTTCAATTGTTTGGGACAATATTTCTCAGAGTTACAAAAATGGTTCTATGTAGAATGATTTTTATGGTTTAGGGTACCCCCAAAGTCTGGCATACATAATTATGACAAAAGTCATTTTCTTATATCATGCGTCTGTGTGAATTTAAAATATCTGTATGTCATGATATAAACATATGTTATGAATTATAAACCCTTTTTGACATTGTAAGACATAGCTAGACCTACAACAAATGCAATTGGATGTACAGTAATTAATGTTTAAAAGTTCTGTTTGGAGCCAGTGGGTGACCAATATACTTTTACTTTAGAAGTGCTATAGGGTCAATGTTAAAGGTAACCTCCTGGTTTCTGAAACCAAGCTGAGATTCCATCTCGGTGATATGTTGTGATATGTCCCTCTCGGTGATATGCTGTTACTCATCTCTATAAAAATAGACATGATTCTGTCTCATATTTTGAAGTGTACATCCATCCTTAAGAGCAACATGGCTTCATCGCAACCATGTTCTCTGCACAGGTCAGTGGTAGCTGTACTCCTTTCAGAAGGAAGTCACAAGCACCCTTAAGACATCCTATGCAGGCACTAAATGGTAGCAGGAAGATATAGAACCAGGCAACGAAGAAGCCAACCGGCCAGCCGATGAAGAGAAGGGTGAAGAACCACAGGATTCCCCAAAGTATGCCAGGGCATAGGCCACCGCTTCCACTTCCACTGCCCTCACCCATGATGATTCAGCAAGTCTTCAGGAAGTGATCACCTGAAATGGAAATAGTATCAGGTGGGTTATCAACTGACATATGTAACAAAGGCGATATAATGACAGAGTGACAAGGATATTGCTTCCAGAACCTTATCGCAAAAGATATGATAGGTCCAGCACCATTTTGAACATGGTTAATGTTATAATACAATGCTGAGTGGGTAACATTATATCTTTTTTTTTACGTAATGTCACTATGCTTACAAGATAGGATGTCAGAAGAATGCCCATACTGTCTATAGACATACAGTATGCTGTTGCATGAATTAGGGAGGACGATCTAGAAGCTATGAGGGGCCTATTGCTGGAGGGTCTCAATATGTCGAATTTAAAAAAATGTCAATTGTCACTCGATTAAGGTTCCATGTTACATCTGAGAATGTCCCATGTCGAATTTAGAATATAGCCGCTGTCAGGTCACCTCGTTTCCCTCATCTCCCATTTCAGAAATGCCCATGCTACCTATGTCCATACTTCCTGTAGTTACATGTAGCTTTGATCCCGTTATCTATTTATAATCAGAGCCTACACATTATGTGCATCATGTTGCTAACTATGTTTTAAAATCAATGCGACCCAGTAATCCTAACATATATAATTATTTCATCAGATGAAAATTATTATATATCACATGCTGAACCAAATTCGGCAGGCAACGAATAAATGTTGGGGAGCCAGTCTTTCCTATGGAAGCAATGTTACTTGTTAGCCTTATATGAATAGGTGGTTGATTTGTGGGACGCTTCGCCAGGTTAGAAGAGCATTACAAAGCATTCCTGACTGTCTCAATACCAATCTCAGCAAATAGAATCAATGGCACATGATCCACACGCAGACATTGAAAACTATACATAGACCTGTCTAGTGTCAGCAATCTGAGATATTAGTCTGCATGCAGCGTGTATATAGCCTACCCTCAGAGCCCGCGGGCCTCAGAGGCAGACACTATCGAGAATATCTCGTGCCTTTCTGGTGTGTTGGTGGCTTCCACAGATTTGCCCCAGTCGCCGGGTGCTGTTTAGGGGGTAGTGCAGTTTACTGAATGCAGTATATTTACAGTACCTTTATATGATGCAGCGTGCACGTCTGTGTGATGCAATGTACCTTGTAGAAGAGCCAGTGTATGGAGGTGTGAGAAGTGGGTTAGAAATCAACTTATATTAGGGATATGCATGTTTGTTGATGTGTTGCAGAATGCCGTTGCTATAGTAGGCGTCTATGAGTGGGATCAATAAATTAAACATTAATTATTAAAGGTCTCATTGGCCTGCGCCACATATAAAAAAACACTGTTTTGTTCGCTGGTTTCACTGTTACTGCACATACCAACACCCTGATTGAAACAGCCTCAGATTATAGTCACGTGTACTTTTTGTATTTCCTAATATGCCGATTGGTCGAGATAAAAAACATAGGCCTATGTTCCACAGTTAAACTAAAATTGAATATTGAAGTATGTATATATATATATTGAAATGGACGTGATACTTTAATATCCACACCCTCGATAGCCTGACCCAGAAACACGGTTGCATCGTGGTGTTGTTTTGATGCTGCTGCTACTTTTTTTGTTATTCTTTTTCCCCTTGGTGTTAACCGAACTTAATCAGCAACGGCCTGTGTTGCTAGGTGTTAGTAGTGCCATCTCAGTGTGCTATTAAGGATTCACAGGTTGCTACACTGATTTTGTTTCGAAAAAACAAATGCAGACTGATGGCGAATATAGGTGATTTACGCTAAATTCCATGAGAATTTTAGAGGTGAGATGGTTTGATATTTTTTTATACATTCCAAAGAGTGTTATACTCTACTTAGAGCCAAAAGCTTCCTCCTGCCGTGAGAGTGGCAGGAGAAGGAGCCTGTATTATTGTGAGATGTCTATAAGGTGCTGCCACCTTGTAGCCTTCAATACTTTAAAGCGGCATTCTCACCAAGGTTATTTGCCAAGCACTGTCCTCACATCGAACCAATTTGAAAGAAATATGTTTTGAAAGTGTCTATGTGTCGATGTGGTATAGATTCTTGAGGTTTAAAAAGGATGTCAGATAGTTCATGTTCTTGTGCATGAGAATAAGGGAAATGGACAATAATGATAGAAGACTTCTCTGCATCTTGATACATTTTTTGCAGAAGAAAATAGGTCCGTGACTTGTTATCAATACCACCAGAAATATTTTTCAGGTCCTAACTTGCATTACAAGCCATTGGAGAAGTTTAGAATAACCTTTCACAATATAAATGAGACAATAGTTTACAACAATATTATATTTTATTCTCTCTTTTTTTTCAACTCAAAAGCAGTGTATATATACAGAGGTGCATATATATAGGGTATATATTTATAATGAACGCTCAGACAATTCACCATCTTCATACCTTCTCACAGGTTTATATAATACATCAGCTGCTGAAAATGCTTCGTATCTGCAATCTAACCAAGATCCACATTATTCTGTAGAACAGATTTGAGGTGGTAGCGTCAATCAATGGCTAGCAATGGATATTTACGTTTTGTTCCTGAATTATCAGAAGTCCATATTTTCCTGTAGGCCTATATGACAAGGATATAGTATTAATTACTCAGAAACTGTCATGTATATATCTTCTTGATTTCATGTTTCCAAGTTCTGCATTGTACTATCGATTAGGCAATATTATAACCTTATTTTTAAAAGCCCTCATAGACGTAAAAAGCTGGGATGTCCTTCAGATGTTCTTGCCTCCTTCATCTCTATAGAAATATATACGTTACACAATACTGATCTCCTGGTATCTTTTTGTAGTAGTATTCATTTAGTTCTTAAGAGCAACATGGCTTCATCTGGATCATGTTCTGTGCACAGGTCAGTGGCAGCTGTACCAGTTTGAGTAGAGCGTCACACACACCCATGATGGGCTCGATACAGGCTCCGAACGGCAGCAGGAAGATATAGAGCCAGGCAATGAGGAAACCAACTGGCCAGCCAACGAAGATGAGTGTAAGGAACCACAGGATCCCCCACATCAGCCCCGGGCAGAGGCCACCGCTTCCACTTCCGCTGCCCTCACCCATGATGATTCAGCGACTGGAGTTATCACCTGAAATTGAAATGTTATCAGATTAGTTTTTCCATTTAGGTTAAAAAGTAACTAAATAACAAGCAAGCATTTAATGGTAAGATGGTAGCAGCAGAAAAAGTGGCTCAGTAAAGCCATAAGAAACGTGCCAATGTTGGGTAGTCATATTAATACCCATGTTTGGTTGCCTGATACCTATTACCAGTATACTGATTGAGACATGGTCTATCAATATCGAAAGCCGCCTGTGTAAGATACCCTAACACTGCTGCTATTTGATATTTCAAATGTAGCTATTCAGTAAAGTAAAATTAAATGTCTGTATAAACCCATGCATATATATATATATATATATATATATATATATATATATATATAGGCACTGTGTGTGGACTTGATGTGGAAGGGAGACTTGTGCCAGACTACTATCACTGTTACCCTACAAAACAGGTGGTCGTCGTCACTTCCTTTAACCCTTTGTGCCACTAGGTGATAAATCTTGACAGCTTGAAACCTTATCAAACCTTTAAGGGTGGCATAGTCCCTTCAAATCAAGTTATTGTCATGGCTGCACTAATGGTTCACAATGCCAATCATTTATAGCATTGGTGACTTGCTAGGCAGGACTGCATCCATGCATCATGCCAATGAAAGCATCAGACATCACAGCAGCAAACCATCTGTCCAGTGGTGACACACTTTACTCACAACCCACTGGTGTCTCCACTCTTGTTGAAAACAACACAGTTATACTATATAAGTATAAGGGAGAATTTGGAACTATGTTCTCACTTTAATTCGTTACCATTGCTAAAATAAAGATTGTACAGGATTCAGAGATACTGCATTGTTTGCCCACATATGTCAGGCATCTAGATATGCACATTTCGTCACTAAAGAGGAACTATTTCTATGCACTATAGGACTAAATGTGAGGTCGACCCTGTGAGGGGCTACATGGACATAAAAAGTGACCAAAGGCAGAATGGAATGAGGCAAATCACATTTTCATGATTTATGATGTTTTTAGCAACCCCCCGAAAAAAATATTGCACATGGTACAGGGTAATAGGTAAAGTTAACACATGGGCCAGAAGGAATTACAAAAGACCATTTACAGGAGAAACTATGGCCATTTAACCATGAACAAAAGGGTGGTAATATAAACTTAGCCATGTTGGAATTGAGCATAGTATGCTCAATGACAATGGGGCCATAAAACCAACATTGGCACGTTAATATCATAATGACCCATATTGCTTATAGAGATAAGCGATCTGTGCTGATACATTTGAATGCGTGATTTGCCCTGATTTCTATACGGGACATGTATTTATATGGTATAGGAAAATACATTCATTACTGATTTCAATACTTTCTCATATCTTGTACTAAATTGAACCCTGTACATTGAGTGGATGATATTTGAGCGATTCTGGCAATTCCAGTTTAATAGTTTATTGAGTACAGTGTTAAATGGGCAGGAGCAGATGGAAAAAGCGGTAAACATAGAGGTTAGTTCAGTATTGCACGCATGATGGAGCAGATACCTACCATAAACACATGTGTGATTTCATCAAAGTTTACATGTCACCTGCCAGGTGACTATTAACATGCATTCCATGATAAATCTATTAGATGTATTTCCCTCTTTATTTGGCCACTACACTGGCATTTCAATTGAATTTCATGTGGGAATATTCAATTATTTAGGACGCACATTTATGATAATGGCTTTAATTGTTAATGGAAAATCCTCTATAGTATGGCTAGCACAAGAAGAGGTTGTGTTTCAAGCAAAATGTTCTGATAATTAGAGTCAGGTTGTACAGGTGATTCTTTCTAGTGTAATAATCCGCCATATTACTTTCCATAGTGTGCGGTGCTTTCTCTAGTGGTTCCTGAGTTCTCCCGGATTGCGCCAGCTATTATAAATCTATATGCTGTTGCATACGTGGGCCACACTCCTCCTGGCCATGTGGTATCTGACTTACATAATGCGGCCGAGTCTGGGAGCTTTGAGCATGACCCAGAGTAATGCTTGTCTAGCTATAACAGGTCTTGGTGTCCCCGGGTCCGCCCGGGTTCTCATGTGTTTATAAGTTAGGTTGAAGTTACATAATTACAGGTATAATTATGAACCTTGCCCTCCAAGTTCCAACCCTTAGACCGGTCAGCAGAACTAGAACCCTACTGCCGTTTTAATAGATCTCCTTGGCTTCCCAGAGCACAGTTGCTTTCCACCTCTCTCTCCCCCTCTCCCTACCCCGAGAATAGGAGACTGAGGTGTGAGTTTTCTCAACTCATTCACAGGATGAAATATATAAAAAATAAGCATTTTCTGGGTGTAGTGCATTTATTATTAAGCCTTTATCTTATAACCCCTTCCTTATATATAGGTTTTGTAGGATAAGTGCAATTTTGTAGGATAAGGGCTTGACTGATTGCCCTTATCATACAAAAAATAGTATAGGTTTTGTAGGATAAGGGCAAATTTGTAGGATAAGGGCCTGATAGACAACCCTTATCCTACAAAACTATATATTTTTGTAGGATAGGCCTAAGGGCAATATTGTAGGATAAGGGCTTAACAGGTGGTTTGTAGGATAAGGGCAAATCTTGTAGGATAAGGGCATGACTGACAGCCCTTATACTACAAACCTATATGATTTTGTAGGATAAGGGCAATTTTGTAGGATAAGGGCTTAACAAACCGCCCTCTGTGAAGCCTGTAAGACCGTGATTCCATCATTCCTACCCCAGTCCCCACAAGTTGATACTATCATTATTGAAAAGCTATCAATTGTGTATCACCCGTTTGCCGTAAAATAATTCTGTCCATGAATGAACCATATTCTCACAACCTATTTTACAATATTTGTCAATAGCCAACAGCTACAATATCTACATCCTATTTCATTTAAGAGTATCTCTTTTTAACATATCCATAATAATTATGCCTTTTGACTTGTTCTGAACATCGTTTCTACATGGAAACGCTTATAAACATTTTCCGCAAGCTGAATTTCTTTTATGCGAGTAGGTCTGATAGTGTATAATAGAACCAAAAATACTTTACGGTAATTTTTGACGGGCAATACAGTAGTCTAACGGGAAATTGGTACATATAGCATTTTTTGGTTGCTATGGACACCGTTCAATATTTCCAAATGTAATACTTTTGCACCTCACCCCTTGGAAATTCCATCAGTGACTCAAAACTTGACTTTAAAAATTCCTCCGAGAACCAAAATTAATCTACTCTAAAAGAGCATACTTTCAAAACTTGTTCTTTTTCATAGATCAAAATTTAAACATTTCAAATATTCATTACAGTGCAATTAGAGCTTACATATCATTCTCAGTTATAAGTAACGCTTTCTGTAAGTTACAATTCATGTTCGAGATAATGATGACCATAAAACTACCAGTAATATCAATGCTATTTTATCTCATTATATAAATCTTGACACCAACTTTAATCATCAATCTCTCCCGATAACCTCTTCATCTTCCTAGTTGTAATAATTATCAAAAAAGCATAATGGTCACGTGAGTATGCACCTGTCAGTAGAATAATAATTCCATGATAGACAGCACAACAGTTGTTTTCAAATGTAGTTTTATTCTCTAAAAGATAGCAATATAATACAGTATACTAAAAGTGTCCCATTCCCCTCTATGTTCACCGGTCTTCATGTGTCTGTTCATCAATTGGTTCTAGTCTACATTATGACATATACATGTGGATTGTTTCAGCTAGAGTAATTGGTCTTCATAATTATGTGGTACTCAAGAGTCCTGGGTAATCCTGAGTATTAATGAGATCTTGATATTATGAGGGCAGTTCGGCATGAATTTGTACAATCAGTGCTAACTGATTAAATCCAGAGTCCAATGAGATCCAATGATCTGATTTCCTTTGATGTCTACGAACAGCAGGGTTTCATCTTGAGCATGTTCTGTGCGAATAGGAGTGGCAACTTGACAAGTTTAAAGAGGGCTTCACAGAGACTCTTGATGGGATCTATGCACACACTGAAGGGAAGCAGGAAGATGTAGATGTAGCCTAGTAGGAAGCCCACTGGCCATCCAACAATGATGAGTGCAAAGAACCAAAGGACGGCCCATATCAGCCCTGGGCAGAGGTTACCGGTGCCACTTCCACTTCCCTCACCCATTGTGACTCAGCAATTAATTGGTACCTGGAGAATATGGAGGTAAGGTTGAGTTAGCGGGCGCTTTGACCTGAGAACAGCTTGTCGTAAAATAACTTGAGTAATTCTAAAGAGGTTCCTCCACCAAGTTTATTATTTGCTTAACTGCAACCTTTGGGTATCGGTTGTGTTACTGGCGAAAGCATTGCCTTCACCCAGAGTATGTCTCCTGCATCCATGATATTTCAAGTGTTTTCAATGGGTGTTAATGTATTGACATATTTTAGATACATCTGTATATATTCGTCAGTCTGATAAAAGGATGAGTGAAGAATAAGGTCAAAGATCCTTGCTTTTGCTGGAGACAGCCCTTAAGAGCAGCAAGGTTTCATCTGGACCATGTTCTGGGCGAAGGTGAGCGGCAACTGAACAAGCTTTAGAAGAGCTTCACATAGGTCCTTGAGGGCATCAATACAGGCACTGAAGGGGAGCAGGAAAATGTAGAGCCAGGTCAGTAGGAAGCCCACTGGCCATCCTACAAAGATGAGCCCGAAGAACCAAAGGATGGCCCACATCAACCCTGGGCAGAGGTCACCTCGTCCGCTTCCACTTCCCGAAGCCATGATGACTACTGGTGGCTAAGAGTGTTAGTATCTGGAGAATAGAGATTATGGATTTTGTATTAGTTAGGTTGGTCCTAATAGTGAATGGTGTATGATGGAGTTGCAGAGAGGTTTAGGATCTTATCATTCCATCATTAAGGTGTGTCTAGGGTGAACCGTAGGTAGATAATAATATGTGAGGTATCAATCTTATCAAAGTAATTACCCACATTGAATCTTAGGTGCTGTTGAACATGTTTCAAGATCCACCATAGGTCTTATTGAAATGATCCCATGTTGCTTCCAAGTTGAGGCTTATTGAAGTGATTCTAGAGTGAATTATGAGCCTTGTGGAAGTGATTTCCATGTGAGTCATAGGCCTTATTGAAGTGGACATGGGAGTCTTATTGAGTGATTATAGAAGTGATTCCTGGATGAACCATGTGTCATATTGATGTGATCCAGGGTGAATCGTGAGTCTTATTGAAGTGCTTCTAGAGTGCAACATGGGTCTTATCTAAGTTATTCTGTACTTTATGAATGAGTCGTGGGTGTTCTTGAAGGGGTTCTTGAGTGCATTGATCATGGGTCATTTCGAAGTGATTCCTGAATTTACCATGAGTCTTATTATTGAATTCATTCCCGTGAATTGTATGTCTTATTGAAGTGACTCTAGAGTGATTGAAGTGATTCTAGAATTATGTGAATGACAGGTCTTGTAGAAGTGTTCCCATGTGAGTCATATGCCTTATTACAGTGGAAGTAGAAGTGTTATTAAAGTGATTTTAGAGGTGACTTCTGGATGAACCATGTGTCTTATTGACATGATCCAGGATGAATCATAAGTCTTATTGAAGTGCTTCTAGAGTGCAACATGGGTATTATATAAGTGATTCTGCAGTTCCGTGGGTGTTCTTGAGGCAAAGGGATTCTTGAGTGCATTGATCATGGGTCATTTCGAAGTAGTTCCTGGATTAATCAGGAGTCCTATTAATGAATCCATTGCACCATGAATCGTGGGTCTTATTAAAATGATTCTAAAGTGATTGAAGTGATTCTAGATTATGTGAATTACAGGTCTTGTAGAACTGATTCCCATGTGAGTCATATGCCTTATTGATGTGGAAGTAAAAGTGTTATTAAAGTGATTCTAGAAGTGATCCAGGGTGAATCATGAGCCTTCTATTGTGCGTCATGGATCTTATCTAAGTAATTATGTAGTTTCTAAATATTGAAGGGGTTCTCGAGTAAATCATGGGTCACACTAGAGTGATTCCTTCATTGATTCCTAGGTGAGTGCACTGTCGAATTTAGTGCAGGTGTTATGAGACAGGCACTATGCAGGAGGGAGCCTGCACTACCTCTGGTATAAATCTGCCATGCGCTTCGATCGCAGCTGTGCATACACAGTGAATGGTTATAGCACACATATATGAGGGTTGCAAGGGGTAGAGTGTGGATTGTAAACCACAGCTGTCCTTATAGCATACACGTCTCCAACGTGTCACACAATGGCACATGGGAGTAACATTGTGGCACGACATGCTTTGCGATATTTAAGGACCAGAAACTATGCTGAGAGTTCAAGGCCTCCCCCATCGCATTTACCTATCTTGTTCGCTGGTCCCTACTGGACAAGAAGCATTGCCCAAACCCATGCAGTTAACAGTCACGGCTGAGCTTTCCCATGGAAGGTTGAAGAAGTGGAGTATCCCCGGGGAGTATCCTTAGCAAAGAATTAACAATAGCCCAATTAGTGCAGGCCCGCACAAATATTTGCTGGACAGGTTGTTGTAGTTATGTCTACATTGGACAGTGTTAAAGTGGGTCTTAAGGCCAACGCCCACAAGGCGATCTATCAATTGTAACTCTCTGCATTATATGCCTATTGCTTTCTAGGAGTCCTGCTTATACTCCAAATTGCAAGGGTTCTTACATACTATTGCAAGCTTTAAATCCCACTTAGCATATACATACAAGTATATGCAAAGTATAATATGGCACTGCATACTGCGTTGACTCCATGTGTGACGATTAAATGTTGTATTGGGGGGGGGGGGTGGAGTTACTTCATGATAGTTGTGGTTTACGATATAGAAGGGATATCCATTAATATATCATTTGAAATGATACATCATATAGAACTAGTGTTGGGTAGATTATATATATTATTCGTAGAAAATGGTTCAAAAATGCAGTCTGTATAATTATTTTCGGAAATTTGGAGTGACCCTCCCCTTCCAGATGCTGGGTATACATGTGTGCATAATAAATTCGCAGAGATTTTCCTGATAGGCAATGAAACTATCTAATTATGTAGATATTAGTGTGTGCCCAATTCGCAACAGATTCCTTTTGAACAGATACCAACAGATTGCCAAATCGCAGGGATATTCTACTAAAAATCGCCTTGTGGGATTTGACCTATAACAGGTGTCTATTTGCCTCTCACAGTTCACAGTTGTCCGGCTGTACAAACATGACTGGGATTAATCATCTCTGTGTTATTAGCCTGGTAACTATTACTGCAAATTATTTGGTTGTGCTAATTCCTATACATGTTTAGACCATACTCCTATCCTGGTGGTGGAGCTTGAATCAAAAGCAACAGAGGAGCCTCTCCTCTGTGGTTATCAGTGTAGGATGTGCATAATGGGAGTCCGAATCCATGGTGAGTGTTCTCACTTTGTGTATAGAGGTGCGAGGGTATACCTATTATTATATATACACTCATCTCTGTGAGAGGTATTGTGGTAAAAAGGGTGGTGTTGTCAGATGTGATTCTTATCATGAGGTGAGGTTAGATACGTGCATAATCCTTGGGTGCAGGGTGCTACACAAAACTAATGAGCATGACATGGTTCACCTGTCAATCCTAAAATAAATCAACATCAATCATTACCCCTGTGAGCTCTGACACTGGAGAGTCTCCATGTCTATCTTGAACGAAAATCCGGGTGCAAATCTTATTTTGATTAAAAATAAACAATATCATAATTATAGATCACATATATTAAACTATTGTGTTGGTCTGCAAACCTCGTTTTGCACCAATGCTGTGAAGACGACACAAATCAGTAATTAGAATGTATGGCCCTGGGTTGGGATGATAAGGAAGGGAAAGGGCCTGGGCTTAGGTAACTTATAATCAACTTATTATGAAGAGCATCACGTCAATCAATAAATGATGTCAAAAACGCGAGGGACGCTGACGTTGACATTGGTGACACGCTTATATTTACAATTGGAATGTTGATGCAAGCACTTATTTCAATAGTAATCGAAACAAATGGCGTCACTTAAGACATCGTTTGCAAACACATAATTTAACAATAATTTTTACTGACACAGACGTAAAACTACCATTCCTTATTGTAGGGTGTCCACTTAAAACTAGTTTGTCCATTGGTAAATTCCCCACATTTAATCCGGTGACCATGTGCAACATCTCTAGACACTTTACCTATACACTGTAAAAATATTCCGTTGAATATACGGAGAATCAGTGTAAAATTTAACGGTGATTCGTCATAACATATGATTACGGTGAGGCAATGTAAAATCAATCAATTTTACTTTGAATATCAGTAATCCAATACAGTGAAACACCGTTTATTTTTACAGTGAAACACAGTTTATTTTACGGTGAAGCTACGTTTAATTGATTTCAGTTTTATCACACCAGGTGGCAGTTTGGTTCATGAAGAGATTTTCCTTGATGCTAGGAACACCATTTTTGTGGTGATAAGAAATATATATACAGATACAGCTGTAATGTTTGCTCTGTAGCCATCCTAGAGTGACTTCTGCTAATGGACTGGTATTACAAAGTGTCATGAAGCATTCTATAAGGCTTTCATAGACTAATTCCTAATGATTAGGTCTGAAGTCTTGACACTAAGATGATATTGCTGATTGGAACCAAATTGGGTTTGGAACCATATTGAGCATGGAGTTAGGTATAGGGGGATAAATGAACTGAATAACACTGGGACAAATCAGTTAAATTACACAAAATACCATTACAATTATTGTTTAGGCACTGAATCAGAATACAGTGATGTTTTGTATTCTGTTAAAACAACGGTGATTCACAGTTCCGTAGAAATTACGGTGACTTTGGGAAAAACCGTGACCGTGACAATAACGGTGAAAGTCTGGCACCCAGTGTTGCCAGTGAATCACCGTTTTTTAAACGGTACTGAGAATCACTGTTAAAAAAATTTATAACGGAGATTTCTTGTTTAAAAATAGCGGTGACAGTTCCGTAAAAATAACGGTGACTTAGGAAAAAACGGTGACCGTAAAATTAACGGTGAAAGTCCGGCACCCAGTGTTGCCAGTGAATCTCCGTCATTTTAACGGAATTGTTTTTACAGTGTAGTATAAGTAAGCTAGATTTATATACCGGAGAACAACGTTATTCCAGTGCATGAATCGACCAACGACTGCACATTATTGTCTTCCAGCAACAATGAAAGATAAAACACATGCCAAAATAATATCATGAAACTGCGATACGCCTACCTTGATAATAATACCTGTGAGGTGCTCTAGTCTACCTTCTGGAGGGGCTGGTGGGGTAAGGATGAAGAAGTAGGGACCAGAAGCAGCTTTGGTATATATGGGAAGGGAGGAGGGGAGGACATTAGTTTCACAGTGTATATATATATGTGTGTCGATATGTTTACTGGTAGAATGCCGTTGCTATTGCACTAAGGAATGTCGGGATCAATAAAACTAACATGTGAGGACTGACCCCCAGATAATGTGTCAGGTGTATTATACCCAGATAACTAAGGGAGTGGTCATTTTTTAATAACAGGGGGGGGGGGGGGGTCTGTGGATTTTCACACAAGGTCTAATTTTTTTTCGGTCCCTCCTGTGCAGGTTGAAATTCAGTGCGCCGACCCCTTTTTTGCTAAAAAGGGATGCACTTTTTGGGGGTTCCGTCCCTCAAGACGGGTCCAAATTTTTTTGGTCCCCCCCCCACAAATGATCCAACCCCCAATGTTGTTAAAACATGACCACTCCCCATAATAATTATAGTATAAGATTAGCCTCTAGTATAAATCAACACACTTGTTTCCAGATGGTGCAAATCTAGGCTGTATATAAAAGGACTTTAGATACTATTTCACAGTTTTTGTGTGAGTGAATGTGATCGAGGGTAGGAAATCCCCATGCCATTGTCAGGGTTTACGTATCGGTCAACAATTCGCTTACCATATCCGAGGGGAAATAATACAACTTGCCAATGCTAGTAATTTAGTATACAATAGCAAATGTATTTACAGTGATCACTTTTCCTAGGGAAATGTATATATCCAACCACCCCGCATTATAGACCTGTCCTGAAGCAGTTATTGGTATTTTCCATCTAGATAGAGCAGACAATTGTGGGGCCCTGGATGTGGGGGGGGGGGGGGTGAAGTCCGCATGTCGCTTGCCGAATTTAACAAATGTGACACAACTTAAATCCCCTTGTCCCATGCTGTCAACAAAAATGAAGATACTATATCACGACCCATGTCGAATTTAACAAATAACATATTATGTGAATCCTTCTCCTCGCCCCACTATGCCCCATGTCGCATGTCGAATTTAGCAAATATCAAGCTATTTCCATGCCGCATGACGAATAATTATAGTGGTCCAGAGCCATAATAGTTGTCACATGCTTGGATGCAACTGTCAGTTTCTGCCGAATTTGTTAGCCCCCTCTCAATAGGGTCTGTAATAGTTTGGTGTGGTGCCAAATATATAATGAAGATCACCATGCCAGTGTTCATGTGTACATGACATTGTCATACAGGGACATAATATTCATCTGATATCAGTATTCTTTACTCGTGATTTTTGAATATATAAAGTATTCATTCACTGTAACTAACAGTGATATAATGGTTGAGGAGATAATCGGATGATCTAACCATGATGACTACATGGGGGAGTAAGTGAGTATAAAGTAATGCTGATTTAAAGCTATGACTAGTATGAGGGAAGATAACATAAGAAAATGCAAAATCAATTTCAGACATACTTCCTTAAGCCCTGACTTGTAGTTTTATTGGTCAGATAATCGATAGACTGTGTAGGAGGCACATGTCATAAACGATTTGTTATCAAGCTATCAAAGTCTAGACCTGGCTCTAAGCAGAAGATAACAGTATAACTCTATAAAGTAGCAATTGACTAGTTAATCAAATAATATTGAGAGTGTGTACCCCATGCCCTTAATTAAATTCTTATCTAGATGGAGATTTTTGCCCAGTAGATGTCACTGCATGAGAACCACTTGTGTCGAGGTTCCTTTGGTGGAGGGGGGGGGGGGGGGTGCCACGCCCCTGATAATGTCTATCTATAAAGAAGTGTTTGGGCGTGTAAACCATAACTAAAAGAAGTTGTCGAGACTCAAATTGATCATTTAATGGACGTTCAAAGTATAATCAAGTTGCCAGAAAAATCTCCTCATTTTGTATAGACACAAAGTACAATTATATTTGTGGCATCAAAATTATGTATGAAATCCAAAGTATGTAAGTAAGTTGTCAGTAATTCGGGTTACAATATCTCAGACTTAAACTAGAGCAAATACCATGAGTTAAATAAGTTCAACTTCTGAATGTACGTCAAATATGTCTCGCAAGGACACAGGTTTCTCTGAAACAGCCCGCATCATGGAATCACGTTTTCGGAATGAATAATGGTCTTAACAATATGGAGATATTTGGTGGCACAGTAATGCGTCTACTGTCAGAAATGCAGTGCACTAGACTCGGAGGATGACTTTCAATTAAATCAAAAAAATGAATTTGAGGTTGATTATCAACATACTTACTGCTATCAAGCTGGGCAGGGAGCTGCATGTGTGTATTATGACAAGGGGTAGACATGGGACATTATTATGTACTTATCATGATACAAGGATTATGTAATAATCCGGGATTGTACAGAGGCCAGCTAGGAGATAGATAATAGATTGTCGCTAGGGGCATGAACATCCCCATGGACGCCCCCATGGGCACACAGTCTCCCAGGACCATATCCATGGGGTCGGGGGTATGCCTGTTAAAAGATGTTCCGCACGGAGGAGAGGGACTGGACAAGATTATAAATACTCAATAAACCGTTCACTCGGCATTCACTACTCCATAGTTATCCTTCTTTCTTCAAGTGTGTTATTCAGCTCTAATCTAATGGCAATACCAAATATCACGAATAGAGTGTGGCGATAGATCTAAAGTCTTTGTATGGATTGAATGAGGTGAGCACGGGAGCGATCACAGTTTACCTGAACTATATATAAAGCCCCTACCAGTATATATCCCCGGGTATATATCTCCTTATATAGGATTATATAGATACTAGAGTATGACATTCCAGACTTACACTCTACAGGTAGGCTTCAAGTACACTCAAAGTTTCCAGATACTATAGCATGCATGGACGTGGATTGGAGGTGCTTGACACTATTAAATCCTATATCTAGGACTATATATACAGTTTGTACACTGAAACCTCTCAAGTGAAACTGAGTCAAATGTCATCCCCCAGTGACCCCACACACTAGATTATTAGATGCATGCAAAAGTATAAGAATTAAATGTGTACTGGGTGTTTTAGCTCACTGTAAGTTAGGGTAGGCTAGGCTTACATTGAACCAAATAGCAAGATTTAATAGCTAAGATTGAACCTAGAAACTATATGATGTCCTAGTATTACTAGTAAAAGCAACAAGCGAAACAAAGGGCACGCTGCATATTTTAACTTAAGTGATACTATTGAGCACAGTTATAACACTATCAATTTAATAATCAAACAGGTTAATAATAACCACAACTTACCTTATAGCGAAAAGGGAACAAAAATAAGTTAGCCTAAAGGTCCTGTGAAGTTGTGTGTGGCCTGTGCTGTTGTGGTGGGTACTCTTCTCAGTGAGTGAGTGTGTGAGTGTGTGTGGTTGACCCGCCTGTCCCTATCTACCATCAAGTATGTCAGCTCCACTAGACGTGCACATGGCCATTATTGCCTTCATTACCTGGTGTATGGCATTATTTGTTTAGCCACATTGGTTCCTACATTTATATCATGGCTACAAATTGGCTTACGTGCAAACATAGAATATACAATGGATACTGGGTATGCCATTCACCTGAGTTAAATGGTTGTAAAACCGGTTGTATAAAACATTGTAAACCATTTAATGTATGGAGTTGACTTGGTATACGTTATACCCCTGCTAGTCATGGTCTATCTTGCAGTGGACAATATGGTATTGAAAATGATATCAATTATAAGCCACTCAAGAGTGCATGGTAGTGCGTCCCCAATGGACAAGCAGATGACTAAGCTAACAAAAAAACGCACGTTATTTTACGTCAAAATAACGGAATAACGTTTGGAAACCTTACACAACATTATACCATAGTAGCATAGTACCCCAGTGGGCACAAAATTCAGTTCAAAGTTGAATCAACGTTTTATCAGCGTTGAATCAACTTTGACAACCGTTTACCAATGTTAATTCAATGTTCTGTACCCACTGGGACAGAGCATTAGAGAAACGTTATACATGTATAACTGTACTAGTGGTAATGGGTACTGTCCACAGGTCATCCAATGAAGGGCAGAGGCGTGGGAAGCAGTTTCAAAGTACAAGACACAAATGGGGTCTGAACTTTCTGACCCTTTCCAGCCCTGTCTCTATATGTATCCCGGGATATATCCTGGCTCGCTCCCCCTCCCTTCTTAATCACACATAGAGACTATTTATCATCAATGCTATATGAATATTTTATACATTTAATATTATCATAGTATAGACCGTGTGCAGGTCTACCTGCGAGATAGAGGCGTCGGATTAAGCGCTAGAGCTGACCACACGAACCGACCACACACACATGTTTGCCTGGAATGTAGTGCGGGGATGGAGACATGGGCGGGGGGGGGGGTGTAGCCTATGTAATTGGGGAGGGGGGGGGGTTTGTATTTAGACAGGGTGACCTGTATGACGTAACAGTAATCAGTCCACCAAACATGCGTACACAAGTACAGGAACCACACCCTTTGCCCCAGAGCTGAGGTGGCAGAAGCAGGGGTACATCTGCTGGACTTGTTCAAGTCTGTCGGTTAATGTGCTGGAATTTGAGCAAAAAGTAGACAGAATCTGATAATTGATATTTATGAGATATCTTTGAAACTGCTGTGACTTTTTCCAAAAACCAGTTAAAACCTTTAATGTCAACCTTCAAACTTCTGGAGAGGACACAGGGACTGTCGTCCCGGGACGGCCACCCACCAGGTAGTAGAGGAGGGACCCGGGGGAAGGGAGGGGGCTCAGATTTGTCGACCACTAAAAGTGGCTCCAGAGTGGTCAAAATTAAGCGACCTGGCCTGTTTTCCAGGCGAGCTGACGACCTGGTACAATAATCTTAGCGGCCTGGCGACTTTTGGACAACTTTGGTTGTAGTAAAAAATGTAGTGATCTAAGAAACGACTTTGTGACCTGGAGGGCTTAGGGAGTGCTCATTTTTTATCAACAGGGGGGGGGGTTGGTTTGGGGGGGGGCAAAAAAATTTGGACCCCTTGACCGGGGGTGTGTGAAAAATTTGGCCCTCTTGGGGGGGGGGTCAAAAAAATTTAACCTGTTTTGGGCCAAAAAGCCCGCGTGTTACTATGCTTCAAAGGGCCCGCGCGCGTGCCGATTTCCGACCCGTAGGGGGGGGGGGTAAAACATTTCGACGCGTTGACCGGGGGGGGTGAAAAAATTTTCGCGCGCTCCGCGCGGAAAACCACCCCCCCCCCTGTTGTTAAAAAATGATCACTCCCTTAATTTCGGCGACTTTACAACCTGAGGGTGGGACCCCTCTGCCCGCCCTCTGCACCCCCCTAAAACATAGGGTGTGACTGGTAGCCAGTCCAATGTGGGTTCCGTGCCCTCCTATACCCATGACCCTAATACTGGCACGCTGGAGCAGACCTGTCAAGAGTTGCTACCCGTGACCTTCCCATACCCTCCTCCAGTGTTACTGACGCCCAGCTGGAACCCCCTCCCCTGGAATCCCATTATTTTGTGACATGGGGAGTTCAGTTGGGTGGGTGAGTCGCAAAGTGAGTCCCGCCCCCGCCCAGTCCCAGTCTGACTAGGGCGTTCAGGCCATTTTTATTGAGTGCAGAAAAGTTGCGTTTTTTTAACAGGATAGATAGACGGTATCTTAACTAAGAAAATTCTGAAAGAATTGTAAATCTACTACCACTAGAACATAGTTAAATTGGGTTTTCTTTGCAAAAAGTAAGGTGTTTTGGGAGGACAAGAGAGCCCTGTCTAACCATGCAGTGGATTGGTCCTGAAATAGCACTCCCCTGCCACAGTGTGAGAGGCAGGGATCCAGGTGCAGTGGAGGAAGGAGGGTGACTTACATAGGGAATGTACTACTCCTAAGAAAGGGTGGATCCACATAAGTGTAAATCTGGGGGCTAATTCTTTTCTAATCACTTTGTTCTTCAGACAGGAGATAGTAAACATATATGGGAATTAAATGTATGCCCCCACATTTTTATGCCCCTCTATTTTAAAGATGATTCCATGACTTTTAGGAAATATTTTGCTGTAGATCTGGATATGGTAGTCCATATAACATGTGGGATATATGTAAATGTAGGCCTATATCTTAGCATTACAATCCAATCAATTAGGAATTGACTGCACAAATACCCTCTGCCAGAAATATATGCTAGTACAAGGCAGTTCTGGGCAGCTATCAATTATTAGTGCCAAAATGTGGGCCTGCATAGGGAGCACACACTCCCCACTTTCTACTTACTCATTCATATAAAACCATAGCTTTCAGATAGTGTGAACATAACTGTGTGTTTTTGGAGTCAAATAGCCATAAATGAGACATGAGTGTAAATAGAGGGGAAAACTGCTGGTTGTCTGTGCCATGGCAGGCCGCTCTGAACACCCTGCAGTCTCTGCACTACCCCTGTGAACCCTGGATAGTATTATATAGTTCATCTCTGAGGCGTTGGCCCTTACAGGTGCAGTTGGAACCACACCATAATTATCAAAGTTAATACAAAGAATAAAAAGGGGCAGAGTAAAATGGATATCGAGGGGGCCCCTTAGGTGGAATTCCAGTTTTGACTTGGACATGCACAGTTTTTGGGTTTCGAGCTAATGATAGCCAATTAATGATCAGGATTAGGAGAATCGGACCAACGTCCCTTAATATCCTTAGAATAATGGGATGTTTTCAACTCTAAAACCTGACCTCTGAGAAAGGCTGGAAGTGGTGGAGTGATGAAGTGGGCCACACACCGGTGATAGGCCAGGGAAGTGGACCAAAGTTACATACGGGGTGTGGGGACACAGGTGAGGTGGGGAAGTGGATATTAAAGTAGGGTAGAATTATATAATGGTTGAGGGGATTGTGTGTGCTGAGCATATTCTTTTGGATTTCTTTTTTCTAAACAAATTTTGGATCAGGAAGATCAAGCTGACATTGATTTCAGTGGCTTGATTAGTTGTCTGACATTAGGATATTGGTTTCTAACAAGAATATCCAAGAATTTGTGATATTTCTAGTTACTGAAGAAGTCATTATGTGACCCTGATGACCCACGAGTCGATTTGCAACTCATTCCTGCTACTTTCAACATAAAAAACAATGGATCAAAAAAACTTCTTGCCATAATCCTTTGGACCAAGTACACATGCTTTTCCTAGTTGCTGGAGATATCAGTGAGTCCTCTTGATGACCCGTGAGTCAATGTTGCGATTCACAACTCATTCCTGGTCCTTTCATCATTCAGAAAATAAATAAAAGATGAACATAAAAATCGACCCTAAGTTTTTGGAACTTGTTGCACGAAACACATATAATTATGACAAATCCCTCCTTTGGAATATCAAATGAATTTACATTATGAAACATCACCAATCTAAAGGGCCAGGTGTTTAGTATTTGCTGGTCAGCATACATGTGTACATACTTTCTTTTCTATTAAAAAAAATCCCAAAATAAATCTCACCAGTGAAAAGCCTCCAGGGAGGACGAAAGTCAGTATGCTGTTGAATGAACATTTGCATCAATGGCATATTATTCAAAATCTTCGTTGCAATATGGTTAATTTGCAACACCTGATTGAATAACATTGAGTCAAAGATTGAGCGTGTGAGTGGCCTCACAGATGACTCAGGGTAAGCTGGAGCTAGAGCTGGAGCTTATCATGTACTTAGATATAGTACTCCCTTATAATCATTCATTGGTCAATTCTGGCATCAGAAATGAATTCCTTTTTAAAAAGTACCCTCAAGTTATGTGTCATACATGTATATTATTCCATTTTAGGCCAGGAGGAGGGTGTGGGTGAGCAGGTGGGTGTGGGAGAGCAGGTGGGTGTGGGTGTGCAGGTGGGTGTGGGCGACAGTTGCAGGCTGCGGGCATGTACGGCCTTTTGTCCCTATCAAAAAGCGAGTTGATCGGATGATAAACGGCGGAGATACAGTGTCACTGTCGCTGTACATGGGCCTGTCCTGCTGTCTCATTGACTTCTTGTGGAGTATGACAACTGCTAGTGGTGCCACCATATCTTTTACGGGTGGAGAGAGAACTAAAAAGCTAAATTAAATCAAATTTAAATTAAAGTAGCTAGATGGTTGTTTACTGTGAGGGTATTTCTAGTGTACAAGATGGCATTCCTGCATGTAAAGAGAGAAATATGAGGCAGTGTGGCCAAGAATGTGATTTTTATCTTTAGTTTAACATTGAATGTGTTACTGTAAAATTTGGAAGTGATTTGTGATCCCCTTGTTTGTGCTATCATAGCTATATTGATTCACTGCATCTGACACTTTGCATGTCCCACTTTTTCTGTTCTGTGTTTTAGACTGGCGGTAGAATGTGCCCAGTTTTTGCCCAGTTTGGGGGTAGAAAGAGAGAAATACGGGCAAATTCGCTGAAAATGTCATTTCTATCTTCTGTTGAAAACGCTTATGCCTTGAAGTCTATGGGTGTCCGAAGCGGGTGATAGATTTGGTTTAGTACATTTCCATAATAGCGAAAGAGAGAAATAAATTCGTGAAGATCGCAGTTCAATATCTTTAAGAAAAATTGAGATTTTTAGAAAAAAATTTGAGGAAAATGCTGTCCCCCGATCTTGCCTATGTCATGGGTTTTTCCGCATTTCTCTATGTCGAATGATAACCGAAATATAACGATTCTCCTATGTAACAAAATTGTCTTAAAATGCAAAATTGGTAGGTGTATATTACTCAGGGTTAATTAAACCCTGAGTCAATTACATGTAGTTCATACTGCTGGTTTAACAGCACATTGCTTTTTATCCACCCTGTAGGGGTGGTAGACCTGATAGTGCAATGGCATGTGGATTTTCGCGTGTAATGGATGTTAATTTTCTCCAACAGATATAATATTGTTCTTTAGCTCCCTAATTATGCAAAAACATATTTTGTTTTTTATCCATCAGTATGGTTGCCACAGCAACCATTTTCTTTGACAACATAGAAAAAATGTTTAAAGGACTTCCAAATGAGCATCTTAAATTGTCTTTACAGCCACATGCACTCTTTATGGCTGGTTCCTAAGTAAATGTCTGATTTTGCTAGGCATTTCACTGTTGCTACGAAAATAATAGCTGCCAATATTAAAAATAGGTGCCAGTGAAACACTTGAAATCAGCAAAGTGGAATATCAATCTTTTCAAAATCTTGCCCGACATGGAAAATGTCCAGCAGACCAAATATCTGGCTGAATTCCTAGGACATGTACTTACATTTTGGTTCTTGTTGCGAGTAAATCGGACCATGATTAACAAAACTGTGCAAAGGCTAACAGAACTATAATTACATGTATTGGCATCATGATAATTTACCTCTTGAAAGCACTCCATTGAAGCTAAACTATTCTGTCTGGACACAGTGTTACTTAGTAATGGCGATAGCAATATTATTTTCATTTGGTACACAGGCATGGTTTGCATATTTATATAACTGAATCTGGCAATGTACTTACTTTTTGTACCAGATTCTAGATATAAAACGAATTTGAAATTGCCCCTATTCACCAAATGAGGGGAAGTAATTGTATAATGCACATGGTGTGAATTACATAAGATATGGTTTTAACTAAATCACTCTGAAAAACTTTGGTCTGGTCCTACAAAAATCTGACCAGTCCTGCAGTGTGAAAATCTGCGGGATGGAAAATTTTGTAAAGACTGCAAGCCCACAAATGGAAGTAGGAGTTTAATTTTACTGCATAAACTATGATATATTATACAACTATACCAGACATGAATTATCAAAGGAATCAGCCATCATTAAAATACATGCTGCGCTGACCCATGGTTGATATTGACAAGTCAAGCACTATCCAGACACAAAAGAAACCTATATACTGAATAGAGAGATCCCACAGCTGATATTAATTCTGGTCTGTTACCTCTTACTTAACTCTTCCTTTCCCAGATCATTTTTGGGTGTTTTTTGGACTATAGATGATGGCATGAGCATTTAAGAACTTTTGGAATTATTTGAATATTCAAATTACAAGTGAATTGGTGATAATATGAAGTAAGGATGTTGACCTAAAAGGGTGGTACCTTAGTTTCCAATATCTATATAAATAAGCAAGATATGGCTCTATCAAAATAGCAATGATATCAAAAAAGTGTATCTTGAACCAATATTCAAACTGCAATATTTCAGGATTCCCTTCATCAATTGAGATGGAATAAATATCATATTGTAGGTTTTGTTAGGTATTTTCAGATTTTGTATGTGGAATGTTCATGACGGCCATATCTGATATGGTTACCATGGCAACCAATAAATCACAAAATCATTATTTCTAGCATGTCTCTTGCTATGGCAACGGATATTTTGACCAAAATCACACCAAAAAGAATGGGAAATATTAGTACCATCTTTTTAATCTTGAAAAACTCTCTAAAGCAGGTTTTTACAAAAAAATCATATTGTCTTACATTTTAAATGATTTTTGCCTGAAAAATCGATTAAATATGGGTAAAAATCGGGTTGATTGTCCCCCAAGTTGGCAAGCCAACCATATGAAGTAAAATATTACCAGAGATAAATGGTTCAGGGTCCCTAGAGACTGCGTAGCAAATAGTGAGAATCCAAAAAATCTAAGTTTTTAAGCAATTTTTGAGAAAATGGCAGGGGGATCAAAATCGGCCAAAAATCGGCCAAAAATTCGCATAAATGCGCGATTGGGAAAGGAAGAGTTAATGTCATAGTTTCTCTATCTCATCTGATTCAGTCATTCGAATACACACTCATACTTAAAACTGATATGCCAACTGAGCAGACCTGTCAATCAATCTTTACTCTGAGCCATCACCAAATTGAGTAATTAGGTAATTTCCTGTAAAATCCTGATAAAAGATTAAGAGTATGTATGAGACATCCTTACTAGAGCTGTTGTATATTCTGTAAGCAATCCAAGGTATGACTCTAAGAAATATCATGTTAGGATAGAACACTTTAAGGACAGCATAGAGCAAAGATGAAAGGGGAATCTATGGTTGTTGGCCTTTGTCTATATGACCTTTTCTGACTAGATCTCGAATCAAAACCTATACTGTAATCGAATTCTATACTGTAATCGAGTTAATAGTATTTGGAGACATTCAATATGCCAATAAAGTAGTTCTATACCACACATGATGTATATTAAGTAAGATGTGGTTTTAATTAAATCACTCTGCAAAACTATCGTCTGGTCCGGCGAAAACCAGACTGGTTAAAAAAAGTCAGGACCAAAATATCCTGCAGGGTGAACAAAATTATATGAAGACTGGAATATCACTACACTGAGAGCCTAATAAACTTGTGATAAGCCAGTTGCTAGGGAAATTGGTTGATAAGCAACCACTGCAACCATGCTTGATAGAAACAATTTTTTTTAGGGAAATAGAACACTCGAGGCTGATATTAGGGGGATAGGGGTGGTTAGCTTTTCCATCTGACATATTAAAATGCCATTTTGGGAAGTATTTTAACTGATTTATAGTGTTTTCTATGAAAACGGTTGCCATGACAACCAAAATGAAAGAAAAAATTCCCAAGATATGTTTTTACATGTTTAGGGAGTGTTCATTTTTTAACAACAGGGGGGGGTGGTGAGTTTAGGGGGGGGCGTAAAATAACTTGACCCCTTCCGAGGGGGGGGGCGTAAAATAACTTGACCCTCTTGAGGGGGGGGGGGCGTAAAATAACTCCACACCTGTGGAGGGGGAGCGATTTGTCGCGACGTGACACTGAATACTTAAACTCTTCACTTTTTCTGTAGAAATGCCATAAAATGCAGCAAATTACTTTGAAAATCATAAAATTTTCTTGCGACATTTTTTTTGTGTCGCACCTGTTAAATCTTACAATTTTACTTTGTGAATTTTAAAAATTTTCACTTGTGGGGGAGGGGAAAGAGTGTGCACTGTAGTCCTGCATTTGCCAGTCTACCGGTTGATGGTTTCTGCTGATATATCAGACCAGACTACAAAAAAAAATCATGTCTGTGGAGTTTGAACCAAAAAGGGACATGGTTGGGCAGCCCCGGCTGGGCACCAGCTATGTGTGAAAACAGACAGTTGATTGCACCATTTCAATTCTAGACCTTCAAAATTTCCAGAAAAAAATGTGTTCCCTCGTATCCCAGCCCAGTGGCAGCAGAAAGGGGGGGGGGGCAGCAAACTCAGAAACCCCTAGAAAACACTAATCTCAGGATAAAATTCTTAAACCTTTATCATATGGCAAGCTTAAACTCCATCAGAACACATCAAATTAAGTGTAAATTCTGAAAAATCTCTAACGATTATTCAAACCACTCTTTATGCACCAATTTGAGGGGGAAATTCTTAAATAGACTCCTATTTGTTACTCAACACCCATTAGGTTTTGGGACCTGGGCCCTCCCAACTTTATCCACCTTCCGCCGCCCCTGCAGCCTTGATCCCAGCCCTAAAGATGAAGGCTGATGCAAATTATTCGTTATTTAAATAGTTTAAACATCTGCAGAGCATTCCTAAGCTGTCCAGAATTACACAAGATGAAACTGTTTCCTCACTTGTTGTTCAAATCTATGAAATGAGGATGAATTCAAATCCGAGCCTTAATATATTCTGTGCCAAATAGCACAGTTTCAAGTCTGGATGTTCACAATTTTCCACAAAGGTCTTTACATTCAAAAAGAATGGGGCTGAATACACTGAAGCCTAGACCTTCAATGCTTAGCCCTTGAAAATATGTCCCAGTGCCATTGACTGAGGAGGAATCCAGATCTGAGCCTTTATACACTCATGTTTACCAAAATAGGACTACACTAGATTGCCCTATTTCAAGTCTAGCCCTTCTAAAATCTTTCCTTTTAAAAAATAAATTTCCAGCACCATCAACAGAGGATGAATACTGGTCTGAGCTTTAATATATTGTGTGCCAAAATTCACTATTTCAAGTTTAGACCTTCAACATATTCCAAAGCCTTAGCCAAGGATTTCTGCAGATTGGACTTCCATATTATTGCGATAAAGCAACAGGGGGGCTCTTCATTTTGGCGGGCTGTTACCCTCATGCTTATACAAGAACCTAGTTTTTACAATTGTCCCAGCCTATAGATGACAATATGGGTCTGGCCCTGCTCTATGGGGGCTCTAAAACCCAGCAACAACAGACCCCTAAACCCCTGCCAAAATCAATCAGAATGCACCCTTTCAAGTCTAGACCTTCAGAATTTACTTTATTGGATATGGCACCAAACCCTCTTGGTTTGACTGCGGCCCTTTTCTTGCAGTACTAAAGGTAACATACTTTAACATCACTATATTGGAATTCCCATCAACAAAATCGTCTTATCAATGCACCCTTTGATTGGCAGGTAGAGGAACAATTTACTCATCTAAAATAGAATTTTTTTTTGTAGTAATTCCAACCGAATCAAACATATTATCCAGCTTAAAAAAGGGAACTGTTGTGCGCCTAATAAATGTTGGATGAAATGTTAGTGTGGTTTGCATCATACTCCTATAGTTCAGTACATGAACCTATTCCAAAAACCAACGATAGAAACCTAAATAGTGATCATGAAATCTACTCAGGGTGCTTCATCATACGAGATAGGTTGTTACTAACTGTTCGTTTCAAACTAGGACTAAACTACCTTGTTGGTTGACCAGACCACCGGTTTAGATCAAGGCCATTCATCTTTTAATTTGACCTTGAGAGCAATACCTACAAGGAATGATTGACCTGTAATGTTGGCATTTATGGAACATAATACTGAACAGTAATAGATTGTAATGAGTAACATTATAGTTATTCAGAATTCTCAACTTGTGGGTGTACAATCCAGCCAGGATTTAACCAGCTATTCCTATAAAGCTTTCAAAAGGCACATGAATACACCATTTGACTTCTAGATTCTGATTCAGCCAGGAGACGGATATGCCCTCTGACCCCCTTCTGAGGCACTGCACTTTGAGTATTATTATGATTTCCTGGCAGCCGGGTAGATACTGTGTCCCTAATATTCACTTAAATTTGATGAATCCATAGATCAAAATTAAAACTTGCAATGTGTGTATTTAATGGCCATTTCTGTAAAGATATTTACCATAAAACCCTCCCTTAAGACAACCTCACCTTTAAGACGACCCCCTCGTATGAGAAAGAACTGTAAAAGCTTTTCTCTTTAAACCCATTTAAGAAAGCCAGGCCTTTAAGACGACCACCTAGTTCGGGAAAATATATCCTAAAATAAGTCTGTCTTAAAGCCGCACTGAACCCACGACGTCATTTCCGTACAAAACTCGGCAGGGTTAGGTCCTGGGTTTAGTGTGCCTTTAAAGGAGGGGTTTTACTGTACATGCCATGAAGCAACATAAGGATACAGTCAGGCGTCAAACCGACGACGGACCCGCGATCCTTGGCCAGCGGCCACTATTTGATCTGTTTACAAGAGGATAAAATTTATCCACTCTCATTCTGTAAGACGCAAGACTGGATAAGAATTGTAACTATATCCTATATATGAAATATAGATTCATTTCTAGGTAGCTCTGACGCGATACAGCACAAATTAGTGCAGAAAAATTGAAAGGGGGGGCGCAAAATAACTCAGCCCCTCCTGAGGGGGGGGCGAATTTTAATTTGGCCCTTCCCGAGGGGGGGGCGCAAAATAACTTACGCGTCAAAATGAAAACTCACCACCCCCCCCCCTGTTGTTAAAAAATGAACACTCCCTTAGATACCTAAGAAACATGTTGAATTATCTTGGATAAAATTAACATCCACTTCACGTGAAGTCCTTTGTCATTACACATGCCCCTGTAGTATGAGGTATGTGGCCGACCTAGAATGAACCTACCCTACAGTACTTCACTATTCTGACACTATCCTAGCTTTTAAGCTGCTGGCTTTTGGATTAACCAGCAGCTCAGAGAGCTACTGTAACCTAGTAGAGTGCATACACATACAGTGTCATCGAACAGGTATAAAGTCCACCCCACTCCTACCTTCCTCTCCTCACCACACACATCACCCACTTGATCAGACTTTGTTTGAAGAGTGTCTTTATCATGAAGGCTTGCGGTGGTATGATATGCCTAGTACAATCGGTTAGGGCCGCTTATTGTTTTGGCGGCCTACATTTGGATGAGAACACATTAACTCCAAGGCCTAAAAGTATCCCTGTTACATAAAAAATGCACAAATTTGGGACCAAAAAAAAGGGGGGGGGGTCCGCCCCCTTCTAAATCCGCGCCTGCCTCTCCAATATATGATCATTCACCATCAACATCGTGATTATCTGGCACTCAGATACTTTATATTGGGCCCAGTTTTACATATATTTTGAATGATTTAATTGGACCACAGGGGTGGATTCAAGGAGGCTCGGGCGTCCACCGGGAGTCCATCCCCCTGAACAGTAAAATATTTTTTCAAATGCTATTTTGATCCACCAAGAGTCAAGTTGACCTGATATGATTTAAAGACTACACAGCAAATAAGCTAATATATGTAAAAGTTTTCGGCTGGTGTATTCTCTGTCACGATTCTGTTTTAATCCTATGATTATGTGAGTGCTGTAGAGGATTAGTTGTAAAGTAGTTATCAACCTCCTCCCCTATAAGTATGCTGATAACAGTTGGCTAGGATCACGATAACACATAGATAACAGTGAGAACAGTATGGTAGGAGCCACTATGACACTATGGGCTCATAGACCTAGTATAAATCAGTTTCAACTGATGATAACCTTTTTTGAGTGGCCTCAATTAATTTCAAAAGTAGACTCGTATTACAGAAATATTCGGTTACACTTAGTTGAATTTGGGATTTCAGCAACTAACTGTGGAGGTTTATGGAAAGTCTTCCAAAAAAACGTGTTTTTCTGTATTCAAAATAGTTTCTTTTCTTAAATCAGATGAGAGAGCCTTAATTGTTATTTTTAGATATGGAACAAATAATGTTCAATATCAAACATGAATGTTATGGTACATAGAGTTAAGTTATCTCTCACCAATCACATCAATTGTTCAACTTAGGCTCCACAGAAGTAAATATTAACCCCTCTGAAACACATTATTTCTGACCTGTTCACAGTGACACTGGTCAATACATGGGCAGAACAAAATGTTACCTAGGTCCTGGAAGACATGCTAAGTAAACGAAAACGAACATAAAGAGATAATCGTGGCATCTACATCAGAAGTCCAGGGTCAATATCTCCACTTACTGCACATGTTCATTAGTTGTTCGCTTGAAGGATGAAGCAATTAACATAACTTGAAGTGGCGGTAATTCTTTCTAGAGCCACCCTAGTATTAGCATAATTAGAACACAGGGATACCGATATAATTATATCTTAAAGCTGTAGTTAAATAATATTTCCTATTTCTCCTCCTGTAGCAATTTAGCTGACACTACATATAATCTCATTGTTCATTTTAGCCTGGGTATAATATGGTTAAAATCTCAAACTAGGTTATTAATCATGACCCCAGAAATATATTGGATATGCAGGTGGTAGTCGGTAAAAGAGGGGAGGTGGTGGCTTTATAATTGATGCAACTTCATTATAGTATCCACATCATTGCTATTAAGAAAAAATAACATCGGCAAATGTTCACGGTGAGTTGACAGTACTTGTGTTAAGTACAACTTAATTGTGTCAAAAGTTGCATATGATGGTCATATGATGGTCACAGTTGTGCAATTTACTTTTTTGCACCACAACTGTGATGGTATTTCCTTTCCCTTATGTTATTATGTCTAACCTGTTGAATAAGCATAGAGGTGCCTTTTATATTACTCCACCTTAGGCCGCTTAAAAAAAAGTATCAGCTTTGCGGATACTTTTCTGAAAAAAGTGGTGAGGGCGGGAGGCTTTTTATTTTTATTTTTATTTTGTTTTTAGTTGATGAGGGAGGTCCTTTTTTATTTTTATCTATTCAATATTGTTTCTAACGTACTATTTGTATATATTTCCATACAGAAATCCAGTTGTTAACCATGTAATTGATATGCCCTAGTTAAATGCATAGAAATAAGGAATAATATGCTACTTAAATTATGTTTCTACACCAAATAATAGCTGAGATATGAAGTTCTTTTTTTTTTGAGGGAGCATTTTTTCAGTTGATGCGGATTTTAAAATAATTTTTTAAGGAAAAATGGAATAAAAAGCAGTGATGCGGCCCCTTCTAAGTGATGCGGGCGGTGTCTGTAAAGCTGATAAAACAATTTAAGTGGCCTTATGTGGTTTGAGTTTAGAAATTGTTAATATGACACAGTCGTCCCTTCCAGACTTTCATCAAGATCATAGCTATTACGTTGATCTTCGCAGTCAGTTATGAGCCATGACTTCAGTGAGCTGTGTTTTTTTTAATATTAATGTGTAGGTAGCTACTTCAGGCTTTCTCCATAATAGACAGCTGGTGGATATTGGGTCAGGGAATCAGACTATTGTGGTGATTGTACACATCATGTGCTGGTATTGAATGTTCATCATGTGCTGGTATTGAATGCTCAGTATAGACTTGGTATAGCAGAGATATCAGCCAATGACTTGGCTAAATTTATAATAATAGTTTTTTCATGATAATGTGCAATAAGGAAAGAATTATGTAAAGTCGTCCCAATCAGATTTATTATTAGAAGTCTATTCCAAGTAGATAAGACAAGATTCTTTGGCAATGTATGTACTTTGTTTAAACTTTGTCTGTTTGTTATTATTCAAACATAAATTATTTTTTCTGAATAATAGATCTAACAATGATTTTGAAACCTCAGATCAGATCACTTTTATAAGGATTCTATGTGTATATTAAACGGAATATGATAACATTAAAAAGGGGTGGTTTCTGGTGACGGGGGCCATCTTGAATCTTTTCTACAAAGTTCAAAATAGATCATTCTATTCATATTTCACCTTACTTGTCCAATCTATACATGTATCATGTATTTAGGGTATTTCTGGATGTCTGTTCACAGTGTTTTGACACCCTGGTGTGCAGTGCGAGCAGCCAAACAGGAAATGTATTCTGCAGACTCCATGTAAACCATAGCTGTTCACATAATATGGTACAGTAGTGTCAGTGAAATCGGCTTGGATGCATCTAGTTTCGGAGGCAAGCTTTGAGCTGCTCACAAGAAATGAGGACCATTAAAGGTTGACATGGTGGTAATATTTGCCATTTTTGCCATTTGAGTTTTGACATTTTGGAAATTTATCTCTAGATGGGTATATTTTATGGGTTCAGTGACATAAGAATTGAGAAAATCTATTGTGGAATTGGTGGTAGTCTGATTATGTTGCTCCAAACAATTCTAGGAACTTTACTTTTAGATTGGTGCATTCTGTGGCCATTTTGCTCCAGATTTCTCTCTATAGCTTTGTGTATTCTGTTGGTACATATTTCTTTACAAAAATAGTTTCACAGTGGTGTGGGCCTAGGCTGAGGGGGTTGGAGGCATGATATTGCTCTGAGAACACTGGAAGCAGAAGGCTATTAAACACTGATAAAAGTTTGGTTCTAATTGAAATATTTACAAAATTCTTTCAGATTAAGAAAGTCCATTTCGTCATTAATGTCACTGTCACATTTTTCAAGGGCCCTGTGCCACATTATGCATGCGACTTTGCGACAGCTGCCCACCCCTGTGCTAGGCACCATTGGGCAGGTTTCAATGGCAGCAGGGATATACACTATCTGGGCATTATTGCATGGTTTCATAGCACTGGTCTATTTAGACCCCACCCGCTCTATTTAAAGCCAGAGTACCTTCTTTGCTCAGAATCATATAATGCTGTAAGTACAACAACAAAGCCAATTATTGCAAATCACGTTTTCAATTTTAATGTCTATCATCGCTTTGCAATATAATCATACAATACATTTCCTACTACAATTATCTGTACACTTACATAGCTAATTGAATAATAAATTTCTTTTAAATTACCTAGCAATTTTACATTATTTTATACAATTGGGAGTGGGCTCATATGATAATCAGAAGTACAAAGCGCGCTCAGGATCAGAAGACGTATGAAAAAACATAACCAACGAACAACTGGAACGCTTGGCCGACAACACATTTGACCAAAGTTCCAGTGTTGCTCACCAGACGGCACACCGAGCACAGCAGTTTTTTTTCTTGGTGATAACAATGTGTTGATCTAATGTAGTTACATAAATCATACCAGTCTATATAACAGAGTAACGGCAGTAATTTAAATCAATAACCTCCATACATATAAGTGTAAAAAAGCATGGTTAAAGGGGTTCTACAAAAGAAGGTGTTTTTATGGCAGTTAACCTAAGTGATCCTGAAAAAGAAAAGATCACATAACACTGTCGCCCCTCTATTTCTCCTTCCTGTCACTATTCCATACCATATTAAATAGACCCGTTTCATAGATCACCAGCATCAATTGTTGCTCACTCGCCTATCTTGTGTATAATTAAATACTTTCTCATATACTTAACACTCCTCCCCAACCTTCCAGAATCAAGCTCAACGTCTTCTTACAACAGTCTCAGGGGTTCCAAGGATAACAACGAACAGGACAGGTTTCAGAACGGATGGTAGCCATCCATTTTACACCTTGGTGTTTTGAACATTTGGCATCAAAATATCAGGTCTCTACTGTCAACCCTTTCTTTATGCTACTCTAGATGATTTCTGGGAGGTATGACTAAATATATACTCATTTAGATCTACATACATATTAACACCCAGAAAGGAAGATGAGGCTAGCAATAGAAGTTTAACTCATTGCTAGGCTCATCTCCTCACAATGAATACTACTTTACCTACAGGTCAACAATCAATCAATGGCAATGGATCTGGAGGTTTAGTATATTACATCTATATCAATTACTGAGTTTGACATGTATCACACATAATGTGTTCTACGCAAACTTCAGCATTGTAACAAGCATGGAGGACCCTCTCTTTTATCAACGACCGACCGGCATGACCGACTGAACAATGATGAGTATGTAATAATCCTTGTTGTCATCATATCCACTGACACCAAAACTTAATGCTTTAAAAGAAAATTGAAATAAAAGGCTAAAACACACAGTATAATCGCTGATCTATGTGAACATGATGCAACTATACATGGAAGTTTTGCATATTCTTGTAGTATCATACATATCAAACATGGTGTGAGAGACAACTCAATGCACCTTAACATTGCCACCTATCAGAGGTTGGAATATTACTCTATGATATACTCTATTCCCAATAAGTTGGCTCCTCAGAGGTCAGAGTTAAAAAGCCCTGCGAAAAGCACTGGAAACGAGTATATCTGTTGACAGTGACACTGACCAATACATTGGCAGGACAACATGGCTGGCCCCTGGAAGGAATGCTAAATAAAGGTATACAAAGAGATATTCATGGCATCTACATCAAAAGTCCTGGGTCAAGATCTCAGGTTAATATTGCACATATTAGTGAACTGTTGGATTAAAGGATGTAGCCATTAACATAAATATCCGAATCGCTGAACTTTAAAATGGTGGTAAATGGTAGGCTGTGCTAGAGCCATACTGATATTGGCATCATTAGGACATGGGCATACTGAAATAATTAGATGTGGAATTCACAGTTAAATAGCAACATCTCTATGTGCCTTGTGTGATGAACCATAACCCATCACCTGTTGTTTTACAAGTACAGATGGATAACATAATATGGTTACTTATTGGGAGCAGAGTATAGAGGGTATATAAATATATCATATAAGCACTAGGCCCTGCCTAGTACTTTCATCCACTCCACTGCCCCTCTTCCATCAGCAACCCAACCCACTCTAAACATAGTATTGTACACAGCAAATCATTCCCAATATACCTTTATCAAATGCAATACTTTATTCTTTCTAAATTGCTTAAGTAAATGATTAGAAGGACAAACCATAACATGCTTTCCTAACAATGATTGTCCTAGATTATTGGATATACAGATGGTAGTGTGTACTAAGGAGGGGCAGGAGAGTGGCTCTATGGTTGATAAAACAAAAGTATGCATGCACTTTGAATGGCATTACTGCAAGCCCCACTGTACAACAACTCCTTCATCCCATCAACATTAACAACAATATTGATTATTAACAATAATGACAACATCTGCTATTGCTCATGGTGGGTTGGCAGTACTTGTTTCAAGTACAAAAGGTGTGTGGTGTCACAGTTGTGTAATATAGTAATTTGCTTGTGTGGTTGCACACTTGTGGTGGGGTTTTATTTCCCATGTTATATGTCTGACCCATTTAAATAACAATCAAATCCATTTTTATCATATTCCTCTATACCTCCAGTGACCATTCTTTTGTAGTTTGTGTCAACATGGCGTCCCTTTGGGATTTTCAGTCAAAATAATAGCTATTCTGCTGGTCTTGCAATGTCAGTTATATGCTGTGATTTGAGAGTACACCTCCCTTTTGAATTGCATTTTTACATTTGCAGTTACTTGACATTTTCTCTATAGTAAACACTGTTTCAGGGAACCAGAATATTGTGATGATTGTTCACATAAAGTCTTATCCAACCAGGCCACATGGCAACAGCCAGTGGATTGTAGAAAAACAAACCATGGTGCAATAGCTAACCTTAGGTGCTGCTATTAGCTTCTGAATGCTCAATATATAGCCTTTGTCTAGCACAGATACCAGTCAATGCCATGGCTAGATGCATTATTTTTCTTTTGTTATATATCTATATAACAGTGGCACAATTGTGCAGTATCCCTCCCAATCTGATTGATTATTGGTAAATGGATGTTAAGTGGGTAAAACTTCACAGGGTCACCCATTCGTTGGCAATTCACGTGATTTGTATGAATATCGACTGTTGTGCATAATTCGTTTTCGAATACGACTCAAGGCCTCTGATTGGCTGAAAGACTTCGGTCAGCGGCCAATCAGAGCTCCTGGGCCAAAATGGAAGGTAACACTGATGTGTGTACTACAACCATTGGCAGTTATCGTTTGGCGATACAAGAAACCATAATTATTGTAATAAATGTATAGTAACAAGTTATATACATAATCTTTGTCTGTCCACAAAACAGGGAATACTTGTGTGTGCTTTACATCTCAACAGCCGGTACACATGTCCTCCTTTGTTACTCTCAATTTGATATGACAATTTATTTACAAAAATATAAATAGTGATTCTCATCCTATCCCACAAATATATTCTGAAATAATTCTTCCTTCTTCACATTTTTCCTTTCTTCATCTTTCATTGGACTGGTGGGATCAATGATAAAATTGCTTGTTAAATACATGCGAGGTGCTGTTTTTTTCAGGGTATATATAGATGAATAAAGCCCAATTTTGGGCACTTTACAGGCATCAGCAATGTTTACTATGCAGGAGTTATCACAAGGTACTTTCACAAATGCGTAGGCCGTGACACTACCCGCTAAATCTCAGCCCTGGCCGTCCCTGCGACTAAAACACACTATGATACAATATGCACAGTCAAGTGAACGTTTTGATTGGTAATCTCTATTTAATAAGTATTAAACACATACATTCTATACCCTATAGGAAGAGCCTGAAATGGACCCTATTGGTTACCACCCTTTAGGCCTGATGAGACATTACAGCAGGGAACTGCACACATATCCTTGTCTTAAGCACCGGATCTACGTTAACGAGTGATATGATTGTAAAAAACAAACAAAAAACTGAGAGCTTGCCTCATCCTGATTACCTATATTATTATCTTTATGCATTATATATAATATGAATAAATTCACAAGGCGCCAGCCTAACACCATCACTTTTCTATAAAGCACAGCCCCTGACAAGACATTCTGCCTAAAACTATCTACAGCTCATCATCGCATGGACCCAACAACTCAAGTTGGTGAATAGTGATCGACAATGGTAACAACAAAGATTCCTTTTTTCTATGTATACATATATATGTATGTACAAAACACACTCAGAGAGAAAAAATGATAAGCAAAAGAACCAATTCTGTATACCTATATAGTAAAACCACTGATTATTTAGTTGCCTATCCGTTTAGTTTTGCTTTTCTTTTTACATACAAAAGGTTGCGACATCAGCCTGGGATATAAGTCCAGAGCCGTCAATCGCGATATGACGTCATAACGTGACGTCATATGACGTCATCCTCCTTGTCCTGCAGGCCATCCTTGTTCGAAGTGACATATATCATGTGACGGTATCAACGACACTATAATGCGTACATGCTATACGCGCATACGATTCTTGACGGTATCGCCTGGGGTATCGCCCTTCTCTAGCGACATCATTTGCGACATTCAAGTCCGTTGACACTTGATAATATATGGGTACTGGCCTGTCGTATTCGCTTTTCTTACTTTTTTCCATTAAATTGAGATCTCTCACACCCAGTGGGGGGAGAATGGGGAAAATCTCAGACGCTGGTGAAATCACGGAATATCTTTCGCTCTTTATGTTTGCTGGCTTACAGAGGCAGGCCGTCACTGCAGGATTGCTATGTGAATTAGTTATCATTGCCGCCACCAGGGGCAGCACCACTAGTGACAGCCCTCTGGTGGTCATCTGTGGAAGCTTGCTTGTAGTTTTGCATTTTGACACCAGGGACGCCCTATGAGTACATGGTAATGACCTCCCGACCTCCACCACGCACCAGGACCACGCGCTCCAGCCCCTCCGTTAGCACCTCCAGGTATTCCATGTCTGATGACGGTTAAGGATAAAGCCATTGTTTATGGTGGTCATGCTACTGGATGAAGCAAAAAAACATATGGGGGAATTTAACAAGAGAAAATCGAAATGTATCCTTGCCCATAATTTGAAAATTGAAGCTTGAAAGGTTGGAAAGGATGACTTTGTGGCGTTGCTATGTTTCTGTGTGTTTGCATATTCACATTGGGGTAAATAGGATTTAAGTGTCAAATTCAGACCTTATAGAATACTCAATTCCCAACCTCCTACATGTATGGGTCAGTCTCCCCTACCCCTATATCAATTTCAAATAAGATTTACTCTCGACATGTTGACCCGTTTTTGATAAATTTACAGTTTTCAGCTACTTAGACAATGTCACTACTCAATATATATAGGCCCAATAAACCTACACAAAATTATTGTGGCACAGCCTAATATATAACATATGTATAAGACAATGTTGAAGGATACAGTTCTCCTCTGCCGCCTGGTTGCTGGGCGGACCGGGCAGGTTGAGGATGACGAGTTTGGCGTCATGTGACTTCTCGACGATGACTTCGTTAAGCCGGACGGCAGTGTGCATGCGACGTACATTCTTGTTGTCCCTGCAAAAAGAAATTCATGAATAATGAATACAAAGCAATATTGTATTGACAAAGGCAGTGAGCGCAATTCATGATTGATGAAATAGGTTAAGCACAGATCAGTATATCACACTGTGGGATCAAGCTTCAGCAGTTATTAGGGCTATTAATGAATTAAGAAGATTGAGTGAAAGGTTTATATTACATGGCATTAAGTGAAAGATGTGTATGATTCCACATCATATGACTGTTATTAGTTGTGCCAGATATTTCTTAGTTTGAGGAAGAGAGAAAATTGCAAAACAGACAGTGTTACAGCAGGTTTTATAAGAATTAGTTATCTAGCTTAAAGCATATATTTTGGATTCTCAGAAAGTGAAAGGGATTATAATAGCAACTTTGGGACAAAATTCTCACTAACATAGATAGGAAAAAGAAGAAGCTTAGGGTTCTTATATAGCAGCTATACTCTTCACTTAAATATGGGGAATATACACGAGTTTATATTCAGATGTCTCCATTGTCACCTCACCTCTCCCCATGCTTGTATTATTATAAATACACCATAGATATACCCATGCAAGTTGTTGTGGTAACTCAAAGCTGGCCTTTGTAATGTCAATGAATCAGGTGGTCTGGGGTGCTCTATACCACCCTGGCGTGCCTGGATGTCAGTGATGATTCACTGGCAATAGACGGGTGGGGCCAGCTTGTGTTAAGTCGGATTGCTTTGAGCTGCTCTGAGAGTCCAGACCCAGTGAGCAGTTTGCGAACAGTGGCACCACCAGGCAGACCCCCAAAATAACTCAAGTTGGAGATTTACATGCGTGTGACTATTGTGAATGTTTTCTATGAAAAAGCTATACAAATTTAAAGGATACTCGAAACCCGAAGCACACTCGGAACTACCTCGGAATTAATCTAGACTCTTCTGATAGTTGATACTACGACTCAAGAATTCACAAGTAATTACTCTAAATTGTAAAAAAGCTTTTTATTTTAAAGGAACAAAACACAAGAAACACAAACTTTTCAACAGTCACATTCTTTCTATCAAGTCCACCATTGGCAGGAGTAATTCTTTTTACACATTTTGTGGCGCAAGTGTTTATGAAGGAAATAGTTGAAGATGACCAAAAGAAAGTATTTTGTACGCACATTGGTTTTAAACCTTCGAACAGCATGCCCCACGCTCTGTGTTAGGTGTTTCTACATGCAGACAACTTGCTATATTTTCACTTTGGTTTAGCTACTTAAGTCAAATTGCAATTAAATACCTTCCTAATCACAGTGTTATCAATAATACTTTTAGTTTCTATACCATCTGAAATATATGAACCCTCCTCAGAGACAGCAAGAGTAGAGTCTAGATACATCATACACTTAAAACATATCTCACACGATATGGCTCGAGCCATTATTTTGGGCCAATAGCCTAAGGCAGTTGACCAGGCCTGTCCAGGGAATGAGAAGGACTTATCAAGGAGAAGGAGGAGGAAGGTCTAAACCTCTCTTAACAGGTGAAGTTAAGAGACATCTGGCTTAGGAGGGGCTAATAAGTAACTCTTTTAGTTAGGAAGTGTGAATGTCACTAAGAGTATTTGCTAGGAAGTTCTACATTTAGAAGACAGATGAGTTAATTATTGAGGTACGTTGCATATATGTCATATTGTTGGACCAAATTTTGGAAAACCATTCTTGGATCAACTTGATGTGTTTATGCCCATTTTGGCCAATAAATTGGAATACATGCTCTTCGTGTGTACAAACTTATATCTTATAGAATGAAAACCCTTAAAAGTATCACCGGTATGTAAAGGAAAACCATGTAATATATCTCGCTACGTAAATCAAAACCCATTTATCTTTTTGGTGTGGCCCTACAAGTGTTTTTTTCAAGCTTTAGACACACATATGCGCTGGCTCATTTCCCTGATTCAGCTCACATAGTTCCTAAATTGGCTCTTTATGTTTCTATTGAGAAGCTCACTAATGTTGTGTCTGGTGCGTTAACTGCTGGGATAGGGCTTTGTAAACCAGGTCGTTTGTACATAGACGAGTGGATTCTGTAACTGCTAGGGTGGAGGAGTAAACCCCATTAGTCTGTTGATGCAATCCCTCATATTGACACGTGTTCCATACATGTTTAACGCATGTAAGTAATACATTGTGATTTCCTATTTTCTGTTTATTATCTGTAATGCTTTCCTTTCTTAAAGCTGTAAAGACAAGTTCAATGGATGATGTTCACTGCATGATACCTGGTATTTAAGCATTTCATGAGGATCCAAAAAGGCCAGATCTACGTGCATTTAAAATCCAAAGCCTTACGCAAACTTTAAGTAAACTATAAATTCTGGCGTATTCTCTTATACGCTGGAGCTGTAATTTGAGAGAATCATATAAGCCACACCTGGGACTGAGGATGCTAAAAGTGGACATTTTTGGGACATTCAAGAAATGCTTATAATTTATCTAAAAACTTAATTCAGTGTCTGCAAAAGGGATGGATGTAATGTGTTAGTGTAGGGTATGTTATGAGTCTGTGAATGAATGGAGTTAGTGAGAGAGTGAGTAAGGTATTTGGGGGTATTTGGGAACCTTGCTTAATAACAGTGTACATATTAGCTTCAGCCAGGATACCCCTGTAATTTATCTGACCTTGACCTTCCCCTACTCTCTATACCTGACATTGACTCAGGGGCCAAGGACCAGCTAACATTATGCATACTTTACCTGCTGTAAGATTGGCTACAAAAGCAAACAGTATTGAGGGTCACTAACTATGGAGGCTTCTACAGCACTAGGACAGTCCACTGCACCACCCACAAGGTGCCAGGACAGGTTGGTAGGGACACTTGCTCATCAGCTCTATGCAGGATACATAGAAAGCAAAGCCTATGTAATGATGTAGCCAAAGTCTACATGTAGCAGTTATCAAGCTGTCTGTGGTGTAGGGTGGCTGGCTGTACAGGGACAGGTGTCTATGTGTGTGTGACAGCCAAACTGGACAGGACACATGAGTCTTTATTCTGCTACAGGAACACAACTCCCATAGAAACAACACTGGGAGCCTATACAACATGGGCCAGACAGTATTGGTTCTCATGTGTATCTTTTTGGTCCTTTAGCAGAATAAATTCAGATCTCAGCTCATGTACATTAACTGGAAAGATGCTGAAAGAATATGGTTTGCTCTAGGCCACATTGTTGAATTACTATAGCAAACCTCACTCGCGCAGTATCTTTCCAATTCTGCACATCCGCTGCGATCCTCCATAGTTTGAAGTAAGGGTTGGGGGGCGGGGCAACTCTATTATGTTAAGTATGATGTAATATGTAAATATATACATGTAAATTAATAGTAGTAGTAGTAATAATAATGATAAAAGCACACAACATAGCCGGGCGACACATTGGATAATAGTGAGCAGAACACATGGAGGACGAACGAGGTCCCATACTCACGGCCGCTTTGCACAAGGTTCAGCAGCACTTTAAGAGTAATCAAATCAGCAAAAGGACACATTATGTGGGTTTATATCATCATGACGGAGACATGTATGCAGGCCGAGCAGTATGGCTTCACGCGACAGCCATACTACACATATGTATACATGTATATAGATAGTGGTCCAGTACGAGTGATCAAAACAGATCCATTCATCCCGAGTTGGTCATGTGAAGTGGTTTAACGAGGCGTAACCCGAGTCAAATCACAAAGCAATGACCTTGAATCGAAGAATGACTGTTTTGATTAATCAATTGGATCTATGTTTATTCCGCATACTTTTACCAAAATATCGGGGATACGAAGGCCAGTTTACAGGCATGACATTGAATTTTCCATGTTTTCCGCGCACCTCTGCCGGAAAAGGCTGGCCTCTGCATACTCTACCGATTACAGTACAATACATGTTACAAACGCGAAATAACGCGCTTTCACCCGTTAAAGCAACGCTCTCACCAATAAAGAGGTCCTCATTAGTTGACTATAACTGTACCAGAACAGCAAAATGTAGACCCTTGGTGAGAGTGTCACTTTGAATTGAGGTTTTAGGTTATTTGAGAATTTTGGGGCGTACACAATAGAGATAGAATCGTGGTTAGATGGCATCATTCGTCATGCTTAGCAGGAGGAACATGGGACATGATGGCTGTGGGTCCATCCAATAGGAACACTGGGTGGTGGTCACATGATGTGGTCAATCTGATCACATGACAAGCCATTCTAGTCATGCGACGTGGGCATCATAGTCACATACGAGATATAGGAGAGAGGCTTTTAGATATATGACCCTGCAGAGTAATTGCATTGATTAAATGCAGTGAGTAAAGGCTACATATTGATTTATATTATTCATCAGTTTGTATTTCACTCTTTTGAGATTCAGCAAATCGGCAAGCGAAATGGGATAGACATGCTGGTCACGCTTTTATCATTACCCTATTCTGTGGATGGTTAAGACTTTTCATTTTATCACGGTAGCAAAACAATACTTAGAAAGCCCTGCCTATTGTCTAAAACTTGTTTAGTGGGAAGTCCAAAAGCAATTTCGTGGCATCAAGATGGGTCACGGCATAATACATGTTTTACCCTTGGCTGAGTGTCATTTTTGCACTTAGAATAGAATGAAGCCAAAATGTAACAAAGGCCTTGAGAAATGGCATATTTGATACCAAAAGAAACGTCATTGTAGGTCACAGGATGTGTTTGGCAGGCTACATAAGCTCTATGTGGCTTTCAGATTTTCTCGTGATTGCATGGTTACTTCTCGTATGGTGTCAATCACAATCTATAAGGTATTTAATAATAGCTCTGTTACAAAACCACCAGAAGGTAAGAAGCCCTGACTAGAGTCTGCTCTGTCCACCATTTTGGGAGCCATGCCTGCATGAGGCCACATGGCAGAAGTGCCATCATCCTCATAATCAGAGTTGAGGGAAGTAATGACTGAAGGCTCCCGAAACCTATTCTGTACCTGGTATCACATAGCAGAGCAAACACACCTGCTGGTGATGTGTAACAGAACTATATAATGGCAGTGCTCCACTACCGATGATTCAGCCAACATACGCATGTTCCCTTATGGCAGAAAACACGTTGGTCGGGTGAATCACCGGGCAGCGAAATACTGCCTTTAATACCTCAGTGTCATATACGTAGTTATCTGATACTCACGGTTTAATATCTAACAGATTCTTCTTGAAGGCGCCGTCAGCCTGGGGGTGGCTGCCTGGGGTGAACGTATACTGGTTACTCTCCGAGATCTTCTGTTCTACCGACAGCGAGTTGGGAATGCCCGTCTTCTCAGCAGGCGCTTCCTCGTCGTCCTCCTCCTTAATCGTGTCGACCGTCACCGACACCTGGGTGGGTGACGATGGTGACATGGGCGGTGATGTGGGCGATGTCGGTGTAGAGCCTTGCTTGTGAGCGCGGTTCACAATGTCCTGGGGCTGTAATGGGAGAAGTAGGGAGTCAGCCAATGGTAGTTTATAACTTATATAATTATATTCTACCCCGTGTACACACTCTTACATGATTTCTAACCACACTTCAATACGCGAGTGTTCGTTAAGAAGTATGAACTGCTATTTTGATCAAGTGAGAAATCGGTTTTGACAATGTGATTTTCATGTTTTTCTGTTCCCTTGGAAAAGGAATTGTGAATCTCAGTTTGCATTCATCAAGTGGAAAACCTGCAACAGCTACACAATCCAACTCGATTATAATAAGCACACTTGTAAAGGACCCTCCAATTTCTATGGCATCATTAATAACCACCTAGCATGGATGGGGGTTATGGAGTTTCAGTATCTATATGTATATGTGTGTTTATTTTGGCTCAACAATGCTCAGCATGTGGGAACATAGCATTGGTGTTGATTTGATAGAACCCTTTCTGACCAACACAGAGAATTTGGTTCATCGTACAATTATCAAACCTTTATATGAAGACACTATTTAGACATAGAGAGACAGGCCAATACTGATTACTCGCTCAAATCAAATAGCATAAGAACGAAGACAGCAATTTGGTGGAAAAACTGTACAACAGGCCTTATTTCAAGTCTAATAAATCACTAATATAGAGTAGAACAAAAGGACCAAGCAGTGGAGTCTTCAATGTAAACATGTAGTCCATAGAAAAATCATAAAGGTGCGCAGAAAGTGGTCCAGAGGCTCAGCACTGAAAAATCTTGAACCAAACCTAACAGAAACATCTTCTTTCTATTATTACGTTTTGGGGCAACTATACGCGACCAGACGGCCTACTAGAACAATTTCCATGGTCCGATATAATGATCATAATTCATATTCATAAACTGTACCAGTTTGATCACGATTTATTTCCTCATAGGCCATCTTAATGATATAACTGAATGATCGACTCTAATCAATATTTGAAATATGTATTTAGCAATACATACTTATCTTTTCATAGTTTTACTAAGTATGTGCAAGTTCTAGATCTATAGTTTGAAGAATATGTCTTCATTGATAATGATTATGAGCTTCTTGTGAAAAAAGCGCTCAGGTTAGATAGCCTTAATTAGACATTCCAACATGCTCAGAAATACACTTTTTTCTAAATGTACGAGACCAACTACATGCTATGGTATCTTAAATAGGTACAGTTCAACTCCAAGGTTTAACATGTTAGCAACACATAACAGATCTAACGTTTAATAGAATAGGTGATAAAACATATCTATTCTGGGGACATTGCAAGTCCACCAACTATATATTTCAGCTCTTGCATATAGGCCTCTAGTAATCAATTCGGTTTTATCATTCATTTCCATGATAGTCATTCTTTGTTTATATGATTTAGGGGCCGTCCATGAGTTACGCCACACAAAAATGGACCATTTTCAGCATCCACCCACCCCCTTCTCACGCTTTTCCCCATACCCTTATCTTTGTATGTCATACGCTCACGAAGACCATCCCCCTCCACAACCCTTCCAGCGTGAAGTTATTATTATATACGGTCCGTTAAAGAACATGTCCTATACTATATGGCTTTATTTCCTTCAGGTTTATTAGATTTGATGGACTTTGATTCCAAAACTTGAGAAACGCAATTAACACAAACGACAGAACAAGTTGCAAGCAAGAGTCTTTGACTAGATGGGTAAATTTGCTTCTAACACGTTTTATCGCAAAGAAAATAATTTCCAATGTGAATGGCACCTATCCAACATACCCTGTTTATGCAAAGTCATCTATTTATGTTTTTATGGTGTTGGCATCCTAGATATATGCTGCATTTCGGTTTTAGACTCGGTTTAGATTGTTATATATACGCAACGCAAGCGGGGCTAGGAAGAGGACACAGAACTTACAGAGCTCTAACAGCAATAAATGAGTTACCTCAGGGATCACTGCACTAGTTGCAAGAAGGGACGAATTAACCAAGTGACTAGACGCCGTATATATTTCCTATAATCTTAAAAATGCATATTACCAGTAATCTTAACCGTGTGCATATTTCCCATAATTTTAATATTGCATATTTCGAGTATGCAATTTCAAGATAATGGGAAATGTGCACAGGGTTAAGATTACTGGTAATATGCTTTTTTTTTTGAATTATGGGAAATATGCATGGCGTCTAGTCACTTTGTCAGTTCACCCCCACGAGCGCACTACCGGTAGTTGGAACCGTGTATTAGACAATATATACACAAAGCATGCAGGTTTATAGCTCTATTCAAAACTAAAACATGCTTTAGAAATCATCACTACATTTTACTCCTTTGCTTGTGTAAAATGCAATATGAGAGAACCAAGAGTCAGAAATTCCCAACAAGTTAATAACGACGCAAATCATAATGCTGGACAATGCTTGAACGGTTCTGATGGGGGAGTGGTCATGAATAGTATCAAGTGGTTATGAAATGAGGACTGCACGATGGACTAAACCAAGGAGTGGGGCAAGGATATTTCACACAAAGAAATATGTCAAATGGCTGGTAAAAACTGGACAATGGATTTTGAACGAGGCGACTTATGACACACTGTGGGGAGGCGGTTTACCTGGGCTGGTAGAACCTCGATATCCTTGAAGACGACAGCAATGAGAGAAACACATATCAAATAGCAGCCAGCATACAGAGCAGAGACAGACAGGTAGAGGAGAAAGTTATACTTAGGATAGATTTGGGGGAAAAGGCTGTATCTACAGGAGCAAGAGTTAGTCAGGGTATGAGTGACGAACAAGGATTAGAGGTAGGGTTTTATCAGTATCCCTCAGGTCTATTATACCCCTAGGGATATTGCAAATGAAGTAGGGGTCTATGGTCGGGTGGGTAGGAGTGGTAGAAAAAGCAGTGGTTTTGTAGGGTGAGCAGATCAGTAGCCTGTACATTTAGGGGGGGGGGGGTGGTTGCCTCCTCGATAAAACAGTCTGTATTATTTATTCCACGTGTGATACGTCAATCTCTATAGTTGAGGACAGGGAGAAAGCAGGTGACATGTCATTGTGATCTCATACTTCATTGTTTTTTATAACCCCAAATATTTCAAAAATGACAAAGCACATGGAACGAATATATAGGTTGACTCCACATCATGACATATGATCCAGTGCTCTCATATCAGATGGTGAGATGATTGGTAACTCTAGCGTGATGACAGGGACCCACCAGATTAGCCGTTGTATGGTAACATGATGGTATCATATTATACCGGTTTTCTTAAGACAAATGTGTCCTCATTGCTCACCCCCCCCCCCCAAAAAAAAAAAACACGAACAAAAAGATCAGTTTTGTTTAGTACGAGGAATTGCTATTACAATTATGCCCTGATCCATGTACATCCCTTTTGTACCCCCCCCCCCCCCAAAAAAAGGGAAAAAAAGAAAGGGAGCAAAAATCCCAGAGTATAACTAAAGCAGCACTGTAGTGGTGGTATTAATAAGTCTCGTCTTTAAAATACGAGAAACATATAACAGCATTTAACGTGCGTTAGTACATGTATATGGAAACTGATAATTGTATCTGAACCTGCTAGAATCATTATGATGAATATGCATTTCCATGAATCTGATAAACACAACTGTAACCAATTATGTAAACTGCAAAACTTATTAACAATGTAAGAATGATATTTATGAGACCAACACTGTTTTCTATGTACGCGATGGGGAAGGTGAACTGGATATGGAAAAATATTTAGGAAAAGTATGTGTCAATGAACACAGAAATTAGATATGTATAAGAAAACCAAGCCCGGAGATTATATAAGGCTCATGCGGTTTAATGATCTTATTATACACTGTCAACGTCAACTACCCCATTAATGTGTTCTTTTTCATCATGTTATTTTTTTTCCATTTAGGCTATGAGGATACTAATATGTACTTGTGGCTGTATAACTAGTTATCACAATACCATATATGTATGTACACTGAATTTGTGTGTAGAATGAGTCTAAATTTATGAGGATTGGTTATTCAATCCAACTTGGCTTCACCTCAGTGAATTACTCCACCGGCCACCGTACAATGAGAGTTGATCTATATACACCGCTGTATATCCTACATATTACCGATCAACATAGACTTGTAGACAATATCAATTCCTATAGCCGTCTTCATGGTGTATTATAAATGCACCTCAGGGTAGTAAGGCTCAATTCGAGTAGGTGTATACTCACATCTTTTTGTTTGATCCTGATTTCTTTCAACATTTCTGTCCTCTGTTCCATCATGAGAGTCCGTTCGTATGTGTAGGCTGAGATGTCGCTGTCCGGCTGAGGAAATAAAGGGTAAATGGACATAGTATAAACATTCGATACTTTCTTTCTCTTTTTTAAAAATCTCAGTGTAATACTACCCAAATTGGAAGAATCGTTTAACATAATAATATATCTAAATTCCAAACACACCGCTGGGTGTAATGTCTAAACCCACTCTCTATAACATTGGTAAAAGTGTCACCTCTGAAAACACCAACAGAACAATAGAAATAAATTGAAATTCCCCAGTGTTGTTTCCCTATTTGCGGCTGGTTTGGTGGTGGTCTGGTGTCATTTGGTGGACAATAGCTAGGATGAGCATTCACACAACTCACCAATTCGACGATGGCGACCTCTGCTGAGAAGCGCAGGTGGTAAAGGAAGGTCTGTAGATCCTTCTTCATCTGGATGCTGTTGTCCTCCATTTCTAAAGTCCACTAAGGAAACCTTCTAGCAAATGCACCTGGGGTAGGGTACTTCTTTCTTTTCTTTTGCGGGGGTGTTCTGGGGGGAGGGGAAGAGTTACTGGTAGTTTGAAAAGGTTCCCGACGTTTTTTAAACTGGAAAACTATATATCAATTTTTAAATTGTAAGTGATAAGATTTTAGTTTTATTGTCTTCTGATTTATTTTTGTACTGTGATGTATAATTTCAGTTACATACACATGTGTATTTCACATTTATATTTTAAAAAAATCTTCTTTTAAATTATTCTCTCTTCATGAATATACTTTTAACTTTATCAAAAAGGATACGGGCTACGGTGAAGATCCTCATCTTGCATTTGGCCCATGTTTTGTGCTGGGTCAGCAAGAATGGCAGCAACATCAGCAGGCCTCCGTCATCTGTAGAAAACTGGTTAAGGACAACAGGTAACATACACACAGGTGTAAAAGATAGCATACAAGTGCAGTGAAGATGAGACAGCAGGCTCGATGAGCACAGCAGCGATATTGGCTCTGTTCTCGTGGGGCTTCCTCTGGTGGTGCATGATTATTAAACATGAGTAGCAGCGTTCTGCTACCAATCCCGCAACATCCCACTGTACTCATCGCTGCCGGACGGTGGACATTCAATGCTGCACAACAGATTACTCTATGCATATTTTATTTTGTACTGAAAATATGTACAGCGCGAATATTAGCCACTATTATTATACGACTATATTCCAAAATTTTCAAATTCAAATACACCTGAAATTCGCACCTTTAAAAAAAAAGCAAACTTGCAAAAATGTATAGACCAAAAATATCTACATTTATAGCATCTAACTTTGTAACGTTACAATGGTTTACATGGTATATGTATAAAACCGTGATCCTAATCAAGGCTTCCAGTTTCAACTTTAGATGTAAAGGATACGGACAATCCACCAGATGTCGATGGTACCGCTCATCTTCTCTGAGTTATCGGGGAACTGTTCGATTCCTTTGGGGATAAGGACTGCCAGGTGTCCGTAGGCCGCATGCCGGATGGTATCTGAAAGTATCATAATATGTTAGCAATCAACTTTATTTCATGTGTTTTAATGCAATTTTATGATCAATTCACCGTATGAGGATCTAGAACCGCTCTATATCGATAGATAAACCAAGAGCTATTATTAACATGGCAATTTTGAACGACAGAAAGAGGGCGTTACAAGATATAGATGTCCTACATGCTCTAACTTGTAAAAGACCAAAAAGTTTGCAGCTATTTTGAGACAGGCAGACACCCACCTATGAAGGCCCTGTATGGTTTCTCCTCGTCCGACTTCTTGCGCCAGCCTGCCGGCCAGCCGACAATGATGGTGTTGTGGCGCAGACCGCCTACTCCGGCCGTTTGGATGGCATGACCCAGCCCGCTTACCACATCCTCTGTGACCAGCACATCAGCGAAGCCCTTGACTTTCTCCTTCTTCATGGCCTTAGCCAGACTCTGTCGAGCGGCCTGAGAGTCGGCGAACCGGTCGCTGTAGTTGCCGGGAAGCACGGCTGTGACCAGCGTCAAACCCTTTCCTGAGATTATATGAAAAGGCATTCGAATGATATAACTGTTTGTTTATACGTTAGAAATTGTGATTTTTCATATTTGAAAGAAAATGTTGGAAGACACCGGAACGCATGCCTGAAACATAACAGAATCAGGAAGGGGAAGGTACATCCCTGACAGAATTTAAGACCTCATTGACCAAGACTGATACTGTATCCCATATATATATTGTGGACGGGACTCTGGTTAAGAGTGTAAACATTCTTTAAAGGAGGGATTTTTGTTTGATTTTAGAAATGATGGCCACTTACCTGCTTTCAGCTGTGATGAGAAGGCGAAGAGTTTGCGGTATTTGGGCTGGAGCTCGTCGTCAAGTTTCATCAGAATAAGCACCTGTGGCCTTCAAACAAAAGTCAAAACGGTTACACATTCAGCCAAGAAAAGGTCTCTGGATTTCCAGCATTATATAATGGGTTGAAAGTGCAAATCTGTTTGTAGTTGCATTTTTTTGTTCGAAGAATTGTTCACTAAACCCATATTCTGAGCAATTCTCTTAAAATTGTGTTAAGGCAGTTTTTTTTCAAGGGACAAAACCGTGGTATATAACTATGTATATGACAAAAACCTACCGGAAGTTCTTGACATGGGGTGGAGCCTCCTCTAGACGTAGCAGGGCGAAGCGGGCGGCGGACATGGCCAGACCGCGGATTCCATCACCCCACTCCTTCTCAGCACTGCACAGGGCAAAACAAGGAACAATGGTAAAGGGACAAGATCTGATCAAGTATCCAAAAGGACAAATATGTCACCCCAAGCGTTTTGATAAAACAATCTACTGAAGTTGAATACTCTCAAATGAGATCTATACTGTCGCTATCACATACCAGTGCATTTATACCATACATGTGTGTCAATATTCCAAAAATTATGGAAGCAGAAAATTAAAAAAAAGTTAAGCCCGATAAACACTTGTTAAACTCGACTCAACTTATTAAAACAAATAGAAAATAATGACCAGAGGCCTACATACCCTTTGTACTCAATGTATTTGTAGACGGCCCCGGCGATGGCCATACAGATGAGGGCGTAATACCAGCTAGAGATGAACATGAGGGCCACACACAGGGTCACACCAAATAGGGACAGGGTCCTGGAAGATAAAAGGTATTTAGACATGACCTCTGTTTGTAGGCTACCTGTTTCCATGGAGTGGATGTAGTCTACATGAGGTGTATATATATATATATATTAGAAATGCCTAACCTTTTTGGAAAGTATCTATATAAATAATATAATTCAGAAATTCCTTTGAAAATAGCAAGAATTCCCGCAAAGGCAGAATGAACTGCATACACTTCCTCTATTAGCGACATCAAAGAAGCAAATATACACGGCCTTTTATTTTAAGTGAATAGTCTATACATGTATGACAAAGATAGCCCTCCCGAGTCCAGGTGATGACGCACATAACCTTGTTACTCCAGACAAATAGGTGACACCATTATGATCATTGCTATATTCGCACTTATGGCTATACTTGCACCAGCGTGGTCTGGGGACTTGAAATACCACCAATTATAGCTCTCTCTGCACAATACCATGGGAGTACCGGGTACACCCTGTTGTAATGGCAGCAGCTAGTAATGTAGGAAGGCATAGTGCCACTAATGAGCACCAGAAATAAGGACGGATCCTCCACCTCAGGGGAAAAGTACCCAAAAGTACCCTCAGGTCATACATACAGGCAATGTATATCTACCACCCCGACGAGGTCAGTTCAGGAGGTCTAGTGCCCCCCCCCCCCTCCCACCCCAACCCAATCCCATTTGTATCACAATTATAATTGTTTCTGAATGGCTATTACAGGGTGCTATTATCATAGTTAATATACACTACATCTACCTGAACTAGCACAAATATGACTCTATTATGTACCCAGAAGGAAGACTTACCAGTGATAGAACCGGAAACGGGGCCGCCAGTTGGGAGTGTGCAGCAGAGTCTGCACTGTGCAGGCCAGGTTGACGAAGCCGTAACACAACAGGAAGAACCTGCAACAGTCACATGGGGTGTTAATGTTAACCTATGTTAACCTATGTTAAGGGCTGCATTATGAGGTGGAGACAATCTCGAAGGGTCGGCAGGGCCAGGGCTGCATTGATGCATCATGATGACAAATGTCATCTTTTATCGACATGCATCCTTAAAGGGTTAAAGCGAAATTCCACCGGGGATATGCGCTCACCTCCCGCTATTACATTACTGTATAGCATATATCCTCCCTTAAATGAGTATTAGACACATTTGAAGACTGAGGTAATGCAGGAGGACAAAATAGTAATAATAGACCGTATAGAAACTGGCAGCACTAAGCTGGCAGAGTAAGCTGAATATAGACTTCCTGGCTGCCATGTGGGCCAATACGCTGAATATAGACTTCCTGAGTGCTATGTGAATATAGCTAAATATAGACTTACTGATTGACATTTGAGACAAGAAGCTGAATATAGACTGTAATACTTAGGGAAAATGGGAGTGATAAGCTGAATATAAACTTACTGAGTAATAATGGGAGCGATATATATAAGCTGATTATACTTGATAAGTGACAATGGAGTCGATATTAATATAAGATGATTATAGACTTACTAAGTGACAATGGCGGGGATATATAAGCTGAATAGAGACATACTGAGTGACAATCTTCAGCGATATATAACCTGAATATGGACCTCGAATATAGACTTACTGAGTGACAATGGGGGCGATAAGGTCAACATTAGCGATGAGGACTCCACATTCGCAGATACAAGCGGTCAGCAGAATAGCCCGGATGGGCTCGCCGCCCTTGGTCGTCCTTGAAAAGCAGTTCATGAATGGGATAACCCCATCAGTGGCGATGGCTGCCAGTAGACGTGGTGCTCCTGAAAGATTATGCTACATATTATTGCAATTGTCTATGAACAGTTCATTAGCAGTGAGAAGGACATTGATTACGAGGGAGTCTTCTTTACTTTTGATCAGGCAGCGTTGATCGCCAACATATCATTGATCGTGTCAATCAGCATCTACTTCACATTCACTCTTAAATTATAATATTTTTGTGATCAAAATTGTTTTTCCCTTTTTTATTTTTTTTTCTGTAATCAAGTTCAGCAACATATACTTTAATATGACTGTGTCGGGTTTTGTGTCACATATAGTATCTTAAGTACCATTACGATAACTCATCAGACTGACCTGTGAGACTCTGGAGCCCTGCGCCCACTGTGGAAAGGAAGGAACCAATCAAGATGACCCATGGGTTGGGCCAGGCCAAGTAGGCTATAATCAATCCTCCTCCTATACTGTCTCCAAATCTGTGAGAAAGACAACACACAAGTTTTAATAACGATTTATTGTTCAGGTTCTTAGATGTCTCACCATTGTAATATGCATATTAGCTCATTATGGATGATTTCAGAACAGATACTGAACCTAGTTTGTAAAGGATGAAAAAATTACAACCACTCACATATTGCAGCTTTCCACTCCCTCCAATAGGTTACATAAAATCATAAGTTTCTGATTGGGAGGGATTAGCTCTGATTTTCTATTTTCATAGAATACAATATCGAATTTATATTTTATTTAGATTATTATATATAATTTATTTAGAGGTTCACTTACTTGTCTCGCAGAACTTGGTCATTAATAGTAGCACCGAAGAAAATAACGGCTGATAGATCTGTGACTGGTTAAGGTGGCTCACAATGGACAATACTTGCAGCAAGTCGCGTTCACCCCCCCCCCCCCCACCCAACACCACCCTTTATGCCAGGAACCATCCCCTACTGATGACTCTCATCCCTCTCCTCATACTGGTATGTATTCATTATACATTGTACAGTCTTTGCGAAAACTTTTTCATCCCACAGGACATTTGGTCCTGCAAATTTTCAATCTTGCACGACCAGCTACATTTTTGAAGGGCCGGAAAGCCACATGTCTGACAATGTATGTACTTTAAGTATAAAATATTTTTGTCCATTGAAAACATATTTTATTTGTATTCATCTATGGCTAAATCAGGATAAATACATAGATTTACACGATATGTTGACAAACATATTTCCGGGTTAGAGACCAACTAAATTATTTTAGTTCGGAAAAGCCCAACAATGAGATTTAGACTTTTTACATGCTGGTACCTTTATAAAGGTTGTAATTCTTACAATCCCTCTCCATTTTCAGGCCTTATTGCAGAGTGCGTGATATGTTGGGAATAGACCCCCCCCCCCCTTTCAGTGCATTAAAGGCTAAAGGCTAAGTAAAAGTAGTCCCTACCTAGGAACCGAAACGTGATAGGAGATGCCATTCAGGGAAAATCTCTTTACCTAAGGTTCCGTCTTTCAAAGCTTAAGTCTGGTGCTTTGCATGTTAGGATATTCCGATTGGTTGCAGATAACGAATTCTCAGACATGGGGTGATGGAGACACGTAGGAATTCAGAATAGACTGTTCTGTTAACGATAAATGTGTTCTTTATTCTAAAAGAATCAAAGAATGGTTTCCAAGTCTACCGAATGACAAGGCTCAAATTGCGGTGATTGGTTCCCTTTAACAAAAGTGCAACTTTTCTTTGAAAACATCAACCCCTAAAAATCCCTTTTCAGGGTGAAAATTGAATCTTGATTACAAAAAAAATCAGATTACATGTACATAGTTAAGGATACAGACAAAGCCGGTGGTAAAAATAGCTGCGATAGTACCGGTCGGGATGGATTTCTGGGCGTCCTGAAGATCGCCCGATCTGTTGGAACCTGCCATAATACCTACAAACAAAGGAGAATTTTTTGAGACATCTTTCTATTTTATACACATTGAATTAGGTAAGAATTCAAAATGGCACTTTTCCTAACACAAAGATATCAGTTCGCTGTTTTTATCACTGGTTATATTATGGTTTATAGTAGGTATCTACAGGACAGCACTGGGATATAAATGGTTTATGGTAGGTATCTACAGGACAGCACTGGGATATCAATGGTTTTTAGTGGCTATCTACAGGACAGCACTGGGATATCAATGGTTTTTAGTGGATATCTACAGGACAGCACTGGGATATCAATGGTTTTTAGTAGGTATCTACAGGACAACACTGGGATATTGATGGTTTATAGTAAGTATCTACAGGACAACACTGGGATATCAATGGTTTATAGTAGGTATCTACAGGACAACACTGGGATATCAATGTTTTTTAGTGGATACCTACAGGACAAAAATGGGGTCTCCTTACCTGTACATGATGGAAAGAAGATGGCAATAATCACGACAAATGATGCTAACATATCGGCAACGATTTCTCCTTTGTTTGGATCTCCTTTCTCAATTTGATCATTTTTGTCACGCGTTGCATCAATCCGATCACCTGTCTCAAGGTACTTGTTCAGGAAGTTCTCTGAAAGACAAGTAAATTGAAAATGTTATGCTATTCTTTAAATCATTCGGTCCTACCCCTCAAATCATATCCCTAGAACAAGAAGACTACGAATAGCATTACATGTACCTCGGGCACAGATCAAAGTGACTATATGTTCTCTCAAATATTGTCCCCAAAAATATCTAAAGGAAAACTCACGTGTAATGACCCCGCTGGCTAGACCTGGGATGCCAGCCCTCCTAGTAACATTGACACTTTTGAAGTATTCACAGTCTGCGTCTTCTGGGTCCGTATTATTTCCACAGTATGAGGCATACAGCGGACCCGATGAGTTCTTTGTACACAACTCGGTCCCGTCAGATAACGTAAACTGTTTACTCTGCATTATGCGGTTGCCAACAAAACAAGGTCTGTGAAAAGGAAACACAGTTAGATATTAGGGAACATGAACAGATAGAATTTTGAATTATTCCAAGACGCCTCAACTCATTGTCATAAGTTCAATTGTGTATCGTTAGATAATGGTAATATTCATACTTGAATATGGAAAAATCTCATAATACAAAGGTGTGATTTCCGACAAGTAAAGTATACTTGGATTTCTACTACCGTATGAGTGTTCCTCTTATGAAATATATCCAGCAGCCCAACTCCGAAATACATCCCACGGGCAAAGCGCGAAATAAGTCGTGAAATAAGTTCTGAATGATTTGCGTGAACCTCTATCTAGGCATTGCTAGTAATGTGGTGACTATCAGAAGTATGTATATTTGTAAATAATTTATGTTATACTTACTGAGGACCCCGGTTGGGGGTGGCAACAAAAATACCGATGTAAATGGCGAGTATGGAGAGAAGAACACAGGCTAGAGCTATTGGTGAGAACTTGCTGACGAACTTCACGCCAATTAAGACGCATGTGACCATTAGTATTAGAAGCACCGAGCCATATATTCTAAATGTATTCTCCATATCGTTGAATAACAAGATTTGTGGAACAATATATTTCTGAAAAAGAGAGGAAATAAAAAGTTGATTGAGTTGCAGAGCGTTTCCATCAATATGAAAGTGAACTGTTTAGTAGTACTGTATGTGGCTGGGCCAAAGTGGGCCAAGTTACCGGTACCGGTAGGTAATATGAAGGTTAACTACAAGGAAATCTATTAAGTCTGAAATGGAGTAGCTCTAACAATGAAGTCAACGGATATAAATGGTGTTACCATATGGTGTTACTCAATCACAATCATAGTGGATACTTACAACCAAAATTTCTATTGCTCCCACAATATACATAGCGCCAGCAAAACTGGTACCGAGGTAAAACAAGATGCCGACAGCGCCCCCAAACTCGGGCCCTAACGACCGAGATATCATGAAGTAGGAGCCACCACTCGGTATGACACCATTCGTAGCAATGGCACTCATGGAGATTGCAGTGAGGAGTGTCTGCAAATAATAAAAATGAAATCCCTTTGAGGTATATGTACATTTTAGATAACATAGAGAATAGAAGGAAGCACTTGGTAAATGAGCGAGAGAAGGGTAAGATAAAAACGAAAAAAGAAAAGGAATTCCTGTTACATCTCAAAGTGTCTAAACTCAATTAATTGTAGACCATAGCTTATCTTGTATCATTTTGAACCATACTAAATTTAATCAGCGAACTATTTCTGAAATATGATATCTATATTGACCTTATATAATCATATACTCTATATTTTTACATTCAGTTTTACCTGGTGAAAGATGTGTATAAATGTAGCCAACGTAGACTGATACCACTGACATTATTAATATCATCTCTGATATGACACACAACCCACGTTTCGGGTACAATGTATTTGTTGTGTTTTATTTCTCATATAGAGGGTTTATCAACTTACGGTGAAGCTGCAGATGAACACAATGATAAATGACTCAACAATGCCGGCCTGGCCCACAACCCAGACCAGACGGATGAACAGGATGACACCGAAGATGTTCTGTAGACAAGGGAAGTACACCCCTAGGACAGTCCCCAACTTGGAAGCCTGGAAATAAGGAAAATGCATTTATTAAATGTGGAGTCAAATTGCAAGCAGTTATTTCATAAATGAATAGAAAACATTCCAAACCCCTAAACCTAGCAGGTGATATATTATTACAAACTTATTAATATTAGTTATTATTTTTTGTTCATTTCCAACTTTAGGAATAGTATGCTTGCAGTGTACACATCACCTCGTAGTTATTACAATTGGTAAATAATTCAACAGAATTAACGTTTTACTAATTTCTTTTTTAAATTTTAGAGCCTGGTTCAAGAATTTAGATTCCTGATGACCCCCCTTTATTTCCAAAATAATTGAGGTCTGTCTATGCACCATATTCGACATAATGAACACCAACGGCGCTTAGCAAATAATTCCAATTTACTTTAGTTTGATCAGGCTTCAAAAAGGTAAAGCTTTTTTAATGATAGTACATTTATTCTATTTACATGTATTTTAATCACCCATATAAAGTTGCATTTCTCTGTACCTATATTTGTACCCCTTTGAGCAATTGACATGTTATCAAAAAACAATGTTGTCAAATCACTTTTTTAAATATGATAAACAGTCAAAACAGGACGAATATGCAATACAGACAAATCTGTACAGAGCCAACATGGACGTGTTATGTTATAAAGACCAGAGCAGGGTTCGCACATTCAGCAAAGCTACCAATGTTAGTAGCAGCTATACAGTTATTGACTGTAATCATATTACATTTAAGAGGTTTTCTGCTAAGCCGACTTTTCCTGCCAAAGCGTTCAGAATGGCATTGAAAGCCACCATAAATGTGGCAGATTAAAAAAGTTGTCCCGATTAAATTCTTTGCATAATGGGGTACCAATTTTCCGTCACCAAAACTTCTTTTGATACCTTTTTGATAAATTGGGTTGGGTAAAACTTGGATGGGACGTAACAGTATTGTTGTCAGCTTAGCAGAATTCCAGTTCGCAGGTATAAATACCTAAGTTACATCCTGAGTAAATTTTCAAAATTATGTACTGCCACTACAATAATAGCAATTTATCTATCAAAATTTCCAAAAAGGGGAACACTAGTTTTAGTGCGTATGCTTCTTACAAAGTCAGCATATTCTAACGTACAAACCCTGCTGGCATAAAGCTTTTTGGCCTGAACATATTTAAATACATGCAAGTCAACACAGTTTATATATCATAACAAATATATATAGATATGCGACTGATACGCGCCAGGGTGTATGTAAATGTTTACATCGAAAAACCAACCATAATAGAAAAGAATTAGGTATCGGCATGTAAATGCAGTGTTGAATAAACGCACTACTTCCCGAGCAATTTTAATATTTCAATATAAAACTCATGCAAGCGTTCTGGTGACAATACCCCCCCCCTCCTCCAACTATTTGAATATAACGTCTGTGTTACAAAAATGCTACAAAGAGGATCCGCAGGCATAACATTGTGACCAACAAAACAGTCAGTAAACGTTCACCACCGGGAAGTGTCAGTCACCTCACACAGGATGTGGAGGGGTTGGGTGGCGGTGAGGTGGGGTACCATCGGGGTTGTATATCATAGAGGCGTATGCTTTGGGTATGTGAGATGGGAGAGTGACCTTCGGCCATGTCATATGGGAGGAAATATTTGGATTTTATATCAAAACACCACCCTTGCTACTTTAAGTGTGAAAAGTAAGGGACAGGTATACATCTTTTGGTCTCATACATTTCAATGTTGGATTATTTAGTTTCTTCAGACTTTGTAAATCCTATCTGAGGACCCTGAGTCAATTTCAGACATGAGGCATGCAGCTTTTAAATTTGTGGGGAGGGGGGGGGGGCGAGACATTACGACTGAAAAGGTGGGGAGCTCTGACTGACACTTCCTAATGGGTGTTCTCATTGTACACAAGTCAAAAAGGGTGACAAGATGGAAGACATGGTGTCTACACATTTGGCAAATGGCAGAACTAGGTTGGGAATTGCCATCTCCAATGCACCATTTGCATATACATAATATTCATTTATATATATATACATACTACTGACAGAAGCCCAAAACAGCGCCTAAAGGCACATAATCCTCCCCAAAGGAGAATGCTTTACCTTTTTCTACCAGACAGAAATGGAAAACACACACCTCAAACATTAGTTGTATTATAATATTCAGTATGTACACGTGGGTTATACAGTACCATATGTTCACAATTCACAGACATATATCAACTCTGCACCAATTACATACTTCTCATGAAATACCATTGCAAACCAAAGTAATTCTCCCTCAATAGCAAGGGAAATCCCAACATCGAGCAGAAGGTGTTAAGCCATACGTTAATTTGTTTCGTTTGTTGATAGTATTTATGGTTAACTACAGTCCGAGGATTGCTTCATTCTAATATATGCAATTATTTTTAGAACCTTTCCTACAGTACGTTTCTAACGAACATTATTCATTGTTGGTAATCCTAGGAATTATATCAGTTTGGGTGATGAAGTTTTGGGGTATTTTCATTACTTATCAGGTGTATAACGATTGATAAAAAAAGAACGAAATCCCAGATAAAATGAGAAAGAGTGGTGAGAATATTTAGCTAGCTGTCGTGACAAAAAATATTGTCTGTCTAATTATTGAATCTCTATCTGTCAAGACATAAACTGCTGTCTGTCATAGAATCTCTATCTGTGGTGACAAAAAAAAAATCACCGATTATTGACCTATTATGACAAAACAACCGTCTGTCACAGAATAACTTTACACCATAACCCCCTACATCGTTTACAATCCTGCCTTGTATAGAGGATGGAACTATAGATAATGTGTTCTTTCGGTTAGTTAAAGAGACAGGTGGGATGGATAATGCCGAAGAAACATCGGTTTCCTTGACAGAAACTGGTTTGAGATGATGAAACAAAAGGTACCATTTTCACACATTACAGAAGGGTGGGGAGAATCAGTTCAGTGAGGTAGTTTGAAAATATTACCATATTTTCTTCTTTAAACCGTTTGAATCTGAAGTCTATTACAATGTTAACATCCCTGTTTTATTTTGATGAACATGGAACAGGGGCGTATGGCTTGATTTAGTGAAAAGACAAATGTCAAAACTGATGTCATGATGGAGACATGAATTTACCATGACAGAGAACATTAGGCCTTTATGTAATAACACGCTACCGTGATGGAAATAAGTAAGCATTTGGGATCCGTCATGACTTAGCCACCTGTCATGACAGCCATCTGTCATGGCATATTTGTTGATCATGCATCTTTGCAGTCATCCACCAAACTCTACATCACTCCCACATGATACCACAACTGATGGGTTTACACAAGTTCATCATCATACAGAGCACAGAAGGCATTCCTGTAACACCAACAAAACAGTATTGGGGTATTGTTCTTCACCTCTGGGAAAGGAAATACCGTCACCAAATAGGACTGAAACTCTCTTAGAATTTGGAATCATTGGTTGGGAACTACGCATTCATCATTGGAATAATAGGCTTTCACAATTTATTTCCTTAATTCTTTAGGCGGCACTCGGGGGAGTTCCTCATTGACCAATTACAGCATATTTTCTCGTAATGAAAGACATTACCGCAGATGTTTTAATTATCTTTTTCCCCACGTGTTGATCATACTTGTCACGACTTGGTGGAACAAATATTTCTGTCACATTTCTTAAGGTTATGGGACCAAATTCTATTAAGCTCACTGGCAACTTTAAAGCTGACTTTAAAGTTGTGCAACCAGATTTTATTTAGGAAACTGGTAATCTATGGGAAGTTTAGGGTTATAAGTTCTGATGAAACAAACCAGTAACCTCTATATATACTAAGGCTAGCAGAGAAAAAGAAGCAATTAGCAACCTACACCTTGGAGAACATAAGGATCACTGGTTAAAGAAAATATCTTTGCTCTGGCTTGGAGAATTGTACTACTACCTATGATATACTAGTCGGGTCAGTGGTGAACAATTGGGCAGATGTGAGGAATACGGGGTGGGAGGAAGGGGTATGTACTTTAATAACAGTCACATCCATACCATCCACGTATCTCTACCAAACTGGTATAACAACTCAAAACACATCCTTACAGCTCTCCACCAACCAGAGACACAACATAACGGCATCATCAAGGTAAAGGTATGTTTCAAGTCCTGGAAGCAATAGGACACAACAAGGGGGGAGGAGTCCAAGGCTGGCCGCTGGGCAGAAGTAGACAAGAAGTGACACAGCCCAAGGTAGACACTAATTTACCTGCCTATCCGGCCCCAATATACGCATCCAAAGTGCCTAGCCATGTTTAAAGGAATACTTTTAAAGTTAAAACCAAAATCCATGTTTTTAAAACTTGCTTAGAATCTACGGCCGACGTGTAAACTCTGATTATAATTATGTTAGGGTTTTGTTAAATTAAGCCATGAACCGTGGTTCAATGCCATACATTGTACAGCCTATTCAATAGCATTCTCATACGTTTATCGCAAACCTAACTAGCGTAGACGTCATTTATAAATATTGGTTAAAAGGATTTTTTCCCTGGCGTTCCCTTCCATTTGAATACACTGTCCATATTATAGTTAGAGGTCTGTGTAAAAGCAATAGTCACATTGTGGTAGTAGGTCGAGTTGCAGGAGTGAAAGTCTTTGAAGTATTACCTTAGCCTTCTTTTTGCTTCCATCCTCATCCCCCTTGAGTTGTTCGATGTTTGGCTCGACTCCTCCATCGTAGTTGGCCATGGTGCTGAGGAACCGCGAGATCATCGGTCGCCTCGCGAATTCGTCCTGAAAAATAGAAATTGAGTATTAATATATAGCGCAGATTTTAATGACATGTGACAAGATTTTAAGGTAATAAAATGTAATGCTTTCAATTGCCATCAGGTCTGATTGTCACAGCTTCTAAAAACCATGTTTTCTAACTTATATTATGTTACCATGACGACATTACACTGTTAATATACTTAGATAGCTAGAGAAAATCATTCGAAAAGGCTTGGACATCATAGCGGCATGGCAGAGTCCAGTGTCAGTTTATGTTATTTAACATAAAATATGTTGACTTAAATAAAACACTTAAAAAACACATGTCAGTGGAGTTTCCCACAATTCTACTGACACAGACAAGGAATGGGCATTCTGTCGGGACAGGCTATTTCACACTTGTTTTTTAGGAATGACATCCTCTTTTAAGTCAATGGTACATAGGCCTATAATTAATGTCAGGAAAATAAATATATTATACATTGTTATAAAATGGCATCTCACTAATGATTCTTTTTAAAACTCATGGGTCGGTAATGCGATTGATAACTTTTTATACCAGTTCAATTTGAAGGGTCTGCCTGCCTGAAATAGTAATTTGAAGTGACCATTGTTTGACTAAATTGTCCCGTCCTTTTGGGACCCAGACTTCCGGTCCCAGTGGGTTTCAAAAACCTTATCATCATCATCCAGCGAGGGGGACACAAGAAAACCGATTTAAATCGAAAGAAATTATAAAAAAACAGAAGAATAAGCTCAGTAAACCACTGCATGAAACGACTATCGTTTTATTGGTGATGGAGAAAAAGATAAGCTGTGGAAAGGTTCAAAGGTTACCGCAGAGGTTCTTATGAATCGACAGGGAGGCCAGGAGTGGCCTCGGGGCAGTCGGCTGACCGGGTAGGATGACTACCGCGATTAAAATAATTATTTCCATCGTTTCTGCAGGTTTTATCAAGTGCCCGTGGAATACTGAGGCATTTATGAACCAACCAGGGCAATTTGTGTCTTAAGTCGGTTTTCTTATCATATCCGTTTGTCGTGTCCAGTTTTCTTTGCTGCTCCTCTCCCATTGCCCTTTCCTTTCCACAGTTCTCGCTCCCTCTTGTCCGACTACCCTAGTCCCGCATCACTTCTTCCTCCCTATCTGCCACCCTTAATTCATGATTGACATGAATAAACACCTTACAGTCTTATACAACTGATGATTAATGCATTTAAGATATACAGGTAACTTGAAACCTTTTTGTGGTCAGCTAGTGGAATGGGTGTGTTTAGTAGGGAATGGAAAAAGCGTGGATGTAATGGTGTGGGGGGGGGGGGGGGGGGGGGGCGCCCCCACCACTATATTATATTTATCACTATTTTTTTATAACATCATTTCCGCAACAACCCAGACTTCAAAATCCCCCAGCTACCCCATGGCTACATTTCAGAGGTTCACCCAATGTGCAGCGGCAGCGGGTCAGAGAGCGGACAGGAAGATTGCCAATTACCCTGACAAGACGTGCGCCTTGGACATGGTCAGCTCCCGGGCTATTCCTGTCCTGTAGACGAGCAGCTCACCACGAGCAGCTCACTGACCTTTACCTACCCCGTGTGACACATCACAGCCTCAAGGACACCCCATAGAGGCCCTCCCTTCAGATGGCAGCCACCTCCTCCGGCTCCCTCTGTGCTCTGACCACCCCTCAGACAGCAGTTGCAGCTCTGCCCTTTCACCAAGGGCTTTCAGTGAGCTGACCACCGACAGGCTGACCACTACTACTACACGCACACAGTCATCAGGCAGGGGGGGGGGGTGTTGCACCAATACATGTCACTATAATATATCATATGTCTGTAGTGTACTCAGATATATACCGAATGGTGTTTGGCGTTTACGTATATATCAAATGGATATATTCTGTAAGCAGAAAAATAGGAGTTTATAAATATGGACTTCATCAGTTCATGGACAGCAACATTGGTTATAAGATGCAGAATCTTACCTTTGTGACAAACCTAATCTTAACAACAATTTTCTCATGTTCCCAATTGCGGCTCATGGGTTATAGTCAATGACAATAGTATAAGCAAGTTGACAACCCTAAATAACAAACAGAACATGACAATTGACTTCTTTCAACCCTCGATTTTGGCTACTTGTCACAAACTGATGGTGGAACACACCCTGCAAGCAAGGCTGAAGAGAGGTGGTGGTCAGGGCGGCTCCATGAAAAGGGCAAGGACCGAAGTGAGATATTACGAGACATCACGAGAAGACCCTCAACCCCACAAAGGGCCCCTGCTGGCTTCCTCTGACCAGAGCTGCAAGGACTCATTCTGGGATGAGATCACGAGATGATGGGAAGGTCTCATTGAGGATGGGGTGCCCTTCAAGAAGATCATGGGAAGACGTTGTTTGGCACGCAGTCTACACCAAGGGAACACGATGGGAATTTAAGGCATTGTTTGGGACAGGGTAGCCTTCGTTTGGGACGGAGAAGCCTTCAAGTAGACATAATGGGAAGGTGTTGTTGGGGACAGGGTGACCTTCAAGGGGATATGATGGCAAGGAGTGTGTAGGGGACAGGATAACCTTCAATGAGACATGATGGCAAAGTGTTGTTGGGGACAGGGTAACCTTCAATGAGACACAACGACAAAGTGTTGTTGGGGACAGGGTGCCCTTCAAGGGGATATGATGGCAAGGAGTGTGTAGGGGACAGGATAACCTTCAATGAGACATGATGGCAAAGTGTTGTTGGGGACAGGGTAACCTTCAAGGGGATATGATGGTAAGGTGTTGTGGGGGACAGGGTAACCTTCAAGGGGACATGATGGCAAAGTGTTGTTGGGGACAGGGTAACCTTCAAGGGGACATGATGGCAAAGTGTTGTTGGGGACAAGGTAACCTTCAAGGGGACATGATGGCAAAGTGTTGTTGGGGACAGGGTAACCTTCAAGGGGACATGATGGCAAAGTGTTGTTGGGGACAGGGTAACCTTCAAGGGGATATGATGGTAAGGTGTTGTGGGGGACAGGGTAACCTTCAAGGGGACATGATGGCAAAGTGTTGTTGGGGACAGGGTAACCTTCAAGGGAACATGATGGCAAAGTGTTGTTGGGGACAGGGTAACCTTCAAGGGGACATGATGGCAAAGTGTTGTTGGGGACAGGGTAACCTTCAAGGGGACATGATGGCAAAGTGTTGTTGGGGACAGTGTAGCCTTCAAGCAGACATGATGGCAAGCTGTTGTGAGGAACCGGGTACCATTTTGGTGCTTGTAGCTGCCTCAGACTGCAGACGTAGGACCAAATAAAAAACAGCAGACATGGGCACCTGGGAACTGAGTATGGGAACAATATGTCAACCCTTATGGTCGAGGATAACAGTGTAATATGAGGGCCTGGGTGAAAGGCATCCAGCCCCTCTCCTCCTTCTCCCAAACCATTCATTAGCCTTTACTTTATATCGGGGTAGGTGCGGGGGTGTTGACGACGTGTCCCAGGGCTGGGGACAGGGGCTGGCGGGCGTACGTTGAAGCTTCAGACTAAAAGCAACACTGTCTGACATTTTGTGGGCAACTAAAAAGTCAGCCTGACTAAAAAAACGACATGCCCCGTCCCGCCGGACCATTACACAGTCCCAGGGACTGTCACTGGTGCCATCCGCTGTCATAGGGAGGCAGGGGAGAGGTCAACGTTGGGATCAGGTTTAGTTAGAGAGAAAAATCGGACAGGATAAGGGTAGGTTGTAGGGACCTTTAACTAGTTTTATGTTGGTGGGAGTATGGGGCATGGCCATGAGTAGCTGATGAGTGGAATGGCTGGATCCCCATTGACTTGCTGTGTCCCTTTCATTAATGCTGATAAGAGCAGTCGCATGACCTATACTAGGATACATTATCCAAAGTCATATCAAATGGACTTTTTCATTGCCACATTGTCTGACATAATAGCAAGGGAATATTTGGTAATGGTGAGACTTTCACATTTAATGCAGATAATAATGCTGACAGCCACAACATTTAGAACACAGTTATACCGCCAACAGAAGCCATGCGTCAAACACAACCACTTTGTGATTCTCACAATGTCTGGATACTGGTAATTGGTAAGGTAGTACATGATATAAATATTATGGTAAACTGTTATACCAACAAAGATATCCTCGTCTAATGCTTGCCATACCTATTACAGACAATATACCTTTATTCTTTTCACTGACAATGTGAAATGAACTCAAAATGACCTCACAGTAAGAGGGCCTATCACCAGCCAGTGGCAAATTAAAATATGAAACCGTATGCTGCTCTCCCTTGGCTTTCACACAGCAGTTGGCAGTCGAAAAAGGTAATCGAATCGCTTCTATTTGCCCGTTTTCCGCAACGATACTAGGCCTGTTTCTCCGCGCCCTTTCGCCATGCAAAACAAGCGAAAGGAGGCGGATTTTGATCTTAATTGGCCCATCAGGATCCGGTGTGGCAGCATCAGAGGGCTGGGTCTGAATGGGAAAACAGCTGCCCGCGCCAACAATGCTCGTTACCATTAGCATTTAATCTCCTCGCTAATGATGAGCCGCTCAGGTAACACCGAGCAATTACAACCCGGTCAAAAAGAGGCCTGAGCAGCTCGCACAGGTCCACTCCTGCTGCTCCCTGGGTGGTGGTGGTGATGATGGGACACTCAAGGTGCATTGATACACACCAGTGAGGACAATGGTTGTGGTCCTGTAAAGCTATACGTTACACAAGGCTGTACTCTGGACTAATCATGTTGGTACATAGCGAAGAAACCGGAGGGAACTTGTTCCCATGATCAACACATGCAGGCTGCCACCAGCAGCTCTTGCAAGATGTTGGCTCTGCTCCTGGAATGCAGCTTGTTTGGGGTATGCTATGGTGTGTGGTCGTCTGGTACCAAGGTAAATCTAGCGAGATATTCTATGGACAGAACTAGCATGGCCGTGTACATGAAGGCACCAGAATTATTGTTATATGCTCAGCCTTGATCTCGGTAACACTATCATAGTGTGAAGCTATTTACTAGAGGGTCACTAGCAGGACAGCTTTTATACCAATGGAATTATTCCCTGACATTCTGTAATTGGTCAAGGTCAAAGGAGTATCATCGTGATCAAACCTGCTGATTATCAGTGCTTATCTTGCAGTACCCATCAAAATGCAATGGCTGCTCACATTAGAGGACCTGCAAGCCGCAAGAACGCTATAGGATCAGGACAACTGCCCAGGTATTACATTGGTCTGAGCTATTGTATAGGCTGTGCACCCGGAAATAGCATGTCACCCTATTAGTGGGACAATGGATTGTTGTGGCTAAATTGATACCTCCATATTCATGATTATGCAATGTCAAGGAAAAAAAGCCTTGTTGCTTGCATAATAGAAGATTGCTGACCTGATATCGAGGCCTGTAATGCATGGCAGGGAAAGAAGGAGATAGGATACACTATCCAAAGTCATATCAAATGGAAGTTTTTCATGGCCACATTGTCTGACATAATGGCAAGGGAATATTTGGTAACGGTGAGACTTTCACATTTGATGCAGATAATAATGCTGACCGCCTCAACATTTAGAACACAGTTAAACCACCAACAGAAGCTATGCGTCAACCACAACCACTTTGTGATTCTCACAATGTCTCGATACATTGAAATGTCACGGTAACTGAAAACAGCTACTATTACCCCACGCACAGCTTTCCGGTCCATCCCGCGCCCTCACCAGAGAATTATCCCTAATAGACCATGATGCCAGGGAGGGTTGGAAGCGCTGAGATCAGCTATGTAATTGGCACTGCCTGAATGATGTTTCTATGGCAACAAAATACCAGGCCCTCCAACCCCCTGGGTGGGATTCTCTGGAGGCTAGTTACTAACTGTAAAGGGTGGGGCCTGTTGGAAGGCTAGGTACCATCAGCTAGGCAGCCTTGGAGGTGGGCTCTGGCAGGCAGCGTGGTACTCTGGGCTCAGTTGGGAATACATTACCACCGGAAGGTGCTATCAGGTAGACACAAGACTACAAAAGAAACATGGGGTGTAGAGCTTGTGACTTTAGGGCAAGTTTCCAACTTAAGGTTTCGTGTTTTTGCATTTGCAGTTACTGAACTGGAGTTGTCTCGATTGATGACTCCGGAGAGAATTGAAGTAACAACCCAGCTCCGCACCAACACACTAGGCCCCATTTTAACCACGGCAAGGTTATGTGGAGTCAGTTGATGTAGTATAGAGTAAAAGAAAAAGCTACTGGTCTCCCCACTATGGCTAGAACTGTTATTGATTGTCCACCAGATGAGTTCCAAAATTTACTCTCCACATGGCTTTCAAAGGTGGTTATTGATCGAGCGCTGTTGAAATGTGCCTTCTGCGTCGAGTGATATTTGACAAATATTTGGTTCTATGATGGGAACCACGAAGCCCATGGGCTAAAAGGGATAAAAGGCAATGGAGATCCATTGTCCTCGGTACCAATGATTCGTTTGTAATCTTTCTCACTAATTGGCAGAATCCCCCTCCACCCAGACGAAATGGAGGAAATTGATTTTTCATACTGAAGTAATTTGTGTCATTTAAGAGGAAGAGGAAAGGCTGGGGCACTTTTGATTTCAAAATTGATGGCATCACATTTGATCCAATTTTACCTGTGAGCAACATACTTTAATTTCAATGAATATCACTTTCATTTGTTCCTAACTTTTAATAAAAGAGAAACTATCTAAATATAATACACAGGGCACTCATGCAATTGTTGCCAAATAAGTAGTCCAATTAAATGCAAGTAAGATATATCATAACCAATCCTTCATTAACATTCCCACCAAAGTTGTTCAGTTAAAATACATGCCCACCAATCCGTCAGCAAGAAGCCTTCCCCACCAATCCTTCAGCAAGAAGCCTTCCCCACCAATCCTTCAGCAAGAACACATCCCTACCAATCCTTCAACAAAAACACATCCCCACCAATCCTACAGCAGACTCAGCCAGTACCTCCCCTTCCCTTACATGTCCTAGGAGTGTTGACAGTACCACTGGTAGTTTGGTCAGTCGCCGCCAGGGGGCATCACCTGCCGCTTGTTCCCTGCTGGCCTTAATGACTGAACCCAGTCCACCTACAACCAGCGATGTCCGAGCGGCAGCCCCGGGGGGCTTGAACTCTGGTTGTGGGATGGGGTGGGTGGGGGTGGGACTGAATAAGCTGGGGATGGGTGGCTGTGCTGGCAGCCTACAGCACCTACTGATTTATCCCCTTTGTTGCTAGATGTCAGATAGAACGTTTGGAAAGTTCGGCAAATTGAGCAACACCTACCCTAATCCATTAAGGTGTTTTCCATTAATAAACCCCTAACTATTCTATTCACCTGCCATCCGATAATTAAAGCTTATTTATATAGATTGAGTCAGTGTCCTTTCTTAATAACTTAACAAGTGATTAGAAGAAGAAACCCAAGAGTAAATATAGTCAGTCAGACCAAATATACATATAACGACGTCAAATGCATACGTCACATCGATTCGTTATCAAAGTGCATACCAAAAAGTCGATATAACTGTTTTTTATTATTCCATAACCCCCACCCAGAATACTTCTACACTTGACCACGAGACATTTTTCTCTGACGTCTGACTACGTCCTCAATACGTCGTGACCACGTCATACCTCGTCTTCAAAGCCTTCTCCAGCACTTGATGATAAATCGGGTCGGCAGGCTTTTTTCAAACTTGTCCTCGGCTATTAATTGTGATGAAAACGGCAACAGTGAGCTGACTAGCCGCTGCAGGAGTCAGATGTTAGTGTTAAGGCCGAGTTCACCACCTAGGGAAGAGGCCTGGAGGTAGCCAGTAGGACATGGCGCTAATGGCCAACCATGTGGATATCCTGAATGGCTAGGCTCATGGCTGCATTACAAGCATCATTCTCCTTTCAGTTGTGAGCAGCTAATGAGCACGGTCTAATGAGAGATCATGATCCATGCCCTCTCGTGAAGCATCCTTTCAAACTCAAAATGGCTATTTTAACCCTAGTCCCTAACAGTAGCCTGTACATAGTAGAGTGAGCAGCTCAGGAGCTGCTCAGTGTGTAGCACGTGAGCTGCTCCTCACTCAGTTAAGGTGCTCTATACAATCAACGCCCACTGCCTCCATCCCCCGTGTCTAATCCTGCTAATGAAGACTGAGTGTTAAGCTGCTGATCCACAGTGTCGACCATTGATACATGTGGCATTTGACAGATGGGGGGTGGATAGCTCCCAGTCTTGTCTGGAAGACCAATGCTAATCAAAATTAACCATTTCAACTCTCCCCTTTGGATACCTGATCATAGCCGATCTGGATGCATCCTCTGGTAGGATCACAGTTCGAATGGATGCTAGGACGATCGATTGACAGCATAGAGCCTGTCTCTGACCAGAGTCTGAACCGCCGACCTACTGCATGTGAGGCGACCACTCTACTTTTAGGCCACTGCTGGAGTTCATCAAAACTAGCTGTGGTGGAGGTGGGGCATAAGGGATGATTACCGAGAACCTTAATTGTCATTATTACCTTAATTCCTCCTTCCTCTCACTAATCTTAGCCTGTCCTTCACGTGTAAGCAGTGGCAGATATAGGTAGCTTACAGCAATAATTAGAAGTACACCAATATCGCCGGGCTGTGACAGGTGCATGTCTGTAATGGGTCAGGGTAATTAATGTGAGGCTATGTACTAGAGTAGGTTCCTGTTAACTGCACTTGGAGATGTGTGCTATAATTTCTTAAAGATGTCATTATCAAATGGTGTGTTCATGTGATTATATCAATTTCCTATAGGGTGTAGTTCAGAAAGGGCATATCGTTGAGAAATAAAGTGACAAAACTTATTTTCAAAAATGATAATATCCAGTCAGAGGGCTATAGGCACCACTTGATAAACAACCAAGGTTTTACTCATCAATCTCTTTAAAGTGCCATAAAAGTGTATGGAAATATATATAGTTGAAAGAGTATGGAAATATACAGTTGAAAGAATCAAATGATTTAGAACACTTTTGTGGTTTAAAGTGTATCAACCACAAAAAAGGGAACTATTAGCTTATCCGTATGCCTCCCTTGCAATATGCCATCCCCATATTAACACACCACACCTATGGCAGGTAAAAACCGACAGTTTCAGCATTATCCCATTACATGGGGACGTTAAAAATCGGAATTATAATCATATTATCATAAAACGTATCATACAACAGATTGAAATTCAATTACCTGACATGTCGGTAGGGTGATAACACCACAATAAACAGGCCTCATACCCATAGATGCGAGTGACGTGCTGTATAAATAGTGCGCTTATGTATACAAGGACATATTATGGGGACATACTAAACACCAGCATATCTGTGGGAGTTTCCAATCGGAACTGACAAGATTTTGGATTGATGATTGTACAACGGGTATTTAGATTTCAGTTCCCAAGAGCGTTAGTACTACATGGTTGCCATTTATAGATAATCCATGGATAGGAAATCCAATCAAAGCCATTAATAAACTGCTACATAGTTTACTACATACAACTGCATAACCTGGTGATTACAGATCACACATATAGACTACACTCCTGGGTTATAACAGGACGCTTCTGTAAAGCTATATATCTTCTGTCTATGAGTAATGTGCCAATAACCTCCGGCTGGTGGGCGTCGGGGACGTTGGGGAAGGTGTCTACTATTATAGTGACATGGGCGTAGGTGGGCTTGAGCTATAGACCCAGGATTATGAGAGTGGGACCATGGAAGGACCACGGAGGGATGAGCAGGCAAGTCATTGGTAGTCACGACAGGTAGAATGATAACGCAGGCCATGGGAATGGCTGATTTAGATAAGGTAGAAAACAGAGGTAGCACGAGATCTAGTGATGCGAGAGTTTTAAGTAGTTTTCTTTTTGTTTATTTTTGGCCAGCAAGTGACTTATAAATATGTAGATAGATATATCTACCTGACACACAGAAAACTCCCTGGATGCATCCTCATTTCCACTGACCGGCCCTCCTCATCCCTATCTTCTTCTCAGACCCCACATCCAGCCCAACCCAAGGGACTTAAGCCGTCATCCCCAATCCAATCTGCACTGATGGCCAGCTAAGGGAGAGGAAAAATCCAAGTTGGAGTAAATTAATTTCCTTGTTGGGTGCGGCTGCTGACTGGCTTAGCCTGGGGTGTCGTTTTATTGAGACTTACTGCCAAAACTGGCCCGTCGCCTGTCCGTCGGATCGCATCATCCATTAATGATGATGATGGTGGTTGGGGGAGGGGAGGGGGCTGAAATTTGCCAATCGTTTAAAATGTTAAAAAGAGGGTGGTCGATAGGGAAGGCGACAATTCACTGTGCAGGTTGAAAATAGTCATATTTACAGACCACTGCAATAACAGGTGACGTGTTAAACTGCACTTCTGGTAAATCTTACTTAAAGCACAATATGACTGGCCCATATACATGATGGGAGAAGGCCCTTTACATTTACGGCGTTGCTTTAAGTGGAAACCACATTTGAATTAAGTGGAATTGAATTGGAAGTATTCTTAAAATCAACTTCAAATTGATATTAAAGCTTCAGTTATGATTGCCAATTCCTACAGCACCTTCGACTTCTATGGCGTGGACTGCTGCATCACATTCCACCCTTCCCGGGAGCCTGTAAATGTATACCGTCTCCTACACATGTCGACTATGTAGGTTGACCCGTTACCAAACCAGGTGAAACCAGAGTTACTATCATAATAATGGCGGCTGCTTGTGTGGATATCAAGGATTCTTTAAAAAAAAATTTCAACTGAATATATTTACTTATACAAGCGAGCAGTTTAACTGACAACAACGACTTTTTTTAGAACCCCCCCCCCCCCCCCGGTTGTTCAATAATGAACACTACCTAATGTGACCTGCTGGGTTGGCTCACATTATATAACTATTCAGCTGAGCTGCTCATATGAAATAATGCCATCTGAAACACGCATTGATCAACTCTCTTTCACTCTCTTCTAACCCTCTAACCAGTGGAAAGGGGGCAAAATCCTTTAAAGCATCATGATCATTTTTCGTTATGATGCAGGAGTGCAGCAGTGCTGACTTCAGGCATTATGCTCTTGAATACACCCTGGAAGGGCCGTCATGATGCACTATAGTTCAGCACGAGTGCAATCATGCATCACGACGACCAAGGGCAGGCTACATTAACGCAAACTGTGGCCCTTAGAGAGCTAAACACTCAGCTAGAAGCATTTTTATTATCAATCCACGAGCTATTTCATGAGCAACTCGGCTCTGCGAGCTGCTCGGTGGTAATTAGTTATGGTAGCGGTGTTGACACCTCAGAGGGATGGAGGGTAGAGGCTTCTCGGGGTCTGCCTCTATTCCCACTGTCGGCAAACTTGGCCTTGGTATTGGAGGTGATGGGTGGATACGGAAATCCCCCTCCTCCTGCCGGCCCCAAAACACTCGGGTGCAGCCATCCCCGTTTCCAAGGCAACCGGGGGCAATGTAATCAATATGATAGCGGGCGGGCCTTTCGACTGGGGGGAAATGAGGAGGGGTAGTGTGAGGGCTGAGGGCAGAGGGTGGGTGTGAGTGTGGGTGTGGGTGGTGGGGTACAGTGTCAGAGAGGTGGTAGAACAGGGGGTGAGGGCACCGAGGGCGGGACCTTCGTTATGACACTTAGCCATTCGTTGGCAATCTCCACACGTATCACTCACGGCTCCCTCTATAGGAAATTTGATTCACGACAAGTGTTGGCGCTGATACCTGAGCGTTGTATAGGCACCAGGGATAGTGGGATGGGCTTGGGGATGGGGAGGCTGGGGGTTAGGTTACCTACATAGGCTACTAGGAAGACTATGGCTCCTCGTATCAGGGGAGGGAGCAATAGGTTACAGGGAAGGATCCAGACGTGGTATAGTTGGAGTCTCATGCCACAAGAGTGTCGTCGGGGCGTGATGGACAAGCAGGGTCTGTGCCACTTTTCCTATCTTTAAGGGGCACAATGACTCACCTTCCAATATATAGGCCCTGTGGACCTGCTGTGTTGGTTTTAAAACTATATCATCATATATCACCTTCCAAGGGGTCTAGGGGGCACATACAGACAGGCAGGCAGACAGGCAGCCAGGCAGACAGGCATACAGGCAGGATGAGGAAGGAAGAGGGAGGCAGGGGTAGGCAGGGAGGAAATCTGGTGTGGAAAGAGGCCGAGCTGTGGCTCTTAAAGAGTTGTCCGGCACCTAGTTTTGGTAATTGCTTCCCAACCCATCGCTTGCCGACCCTCCTCACGATACCCCTACCACAAGGTGTTTGTCTCCCCGTGCTGGAGTAGGGGGCCCTGGAGCAGGGGGCCTGCTGTGCTGAGGGCACTCCAGACAGCACCAGGAGGGGGCCAAATCACATTGTCAGCTAATTGGGAACCATAACTCTCCGACTGACTTCGCTCATTAATATTGTTACAGTCTAGCTGGGTCTACCCCCATTAGCTATTGTAGCAGGCAGATGGCGGATCCCTATTGCATAACCCGGTGTTCACCTGAACAACACATCCCTGCAAGTGGATTGGGCACTCGATTCTATTTTTTAAAATGTGTGTGTTATTTGCTTTTGGCTCCTGAGTCCTGACAATTAATTGGGCGTGGGAGCCTGTCCTTCATGACCAAAAATCTGCTAAAAATATTTTTCTTAATCTAAAAATTATCATAATCATTTTAATTACCCAAAATCCGGGAAAAATGCTTTTTAATCTAGGGTCGGGTGGCCTGAAATATACCTTTTTTTAAATTTGGCCTAAGGAAAGTGTTTGTCCCGTGTATGTGAGACATGTATTATTATTATGGCATGCTCCACACAACACTCAATCTAACTATGGTAGTTTTCGTGAACATATATGTGGATGGAGTGTACGATTTACTTTTAATCATCTGCACGAAGACACCTGACACGCTGCAGTACAGATGGGTATAGTACATATATACATGGATCATACCTGAAATAGCCAGCAGTGACTCTCTAACCATGTATGGTCTAGACGCTTCTTACCTACACCCCAGCTCTCGCACCTGCCAGCCTGAATGATATCTACCCGGGACGTGTAGAGTTAGGGTTCCCGAGACTCCCCTCAGTTACCAAATGGCGAGGAGTATATGTATCTATATAAATAGGTGCATGTCTATAAGTATCATGATGTACACGGGGCCACAGATTAATGTAAAGGGACGCCAGGGATATATAACCTATGACTGAATGGTCCTATCTGAGTTCAATTGTGGTAGTAGTACATGAAGACAGTGTAACTAAAGGCGAGTAGTATTGGGAGTAGACTTTACGCCAGGCAGACTTCTGTCAAGTAGTATAGCAAAGTGATATTAAGACCAGGCTATATTTCAACCAACGTAGACGCTGTATGTGGACTGGGTACATTATGCAGAGAATCTGGTCGAATCTTAGGATTCTGGTCAATCTTCTGTAGAAAAGTATAATAATCCGTTGCAGAAATTCTAGAAAAGTGTTATCTCGGAATGACTCACTGAATATCAGGTTAGGCGTTTTTCTTATTTTGAGAAAATCCATTCTTGGATCTATCGACTATTAAGTATTCTCATACCAGATATATATTTCAGGCAGTGTCATGTTACGTGAATCTAAGCTAAAACACCAGTTAAAAGCGTGTAGTCCCACGCCGAGTGTGCTATGTTACATTGCTAGCAGCTCAGCGTGGCAGCATGAGTAGCTCGAGGAGCAGAGGCCTAGATACCATCTGCTCACAAGCTGCTTGTGCTCTCACGCTCCTGACCGACCCGCTTAACCTCCACCTTGTCAACCTTGTTAACTTGTAAACACACCACTCAAGAGCAGCTCACCGAGCAGCCCCCCCCCCCTCCCGGCTGGCGGGAGGCGCTATTTTGATCAGCTCAATAATAAGAATCTCAACTAATATTTTGCCGGATGCCTGAGCGGCGGTGGCCACGGTGGCGATCGAGCAGGGAAGTGACTTTCAGTTTATTTCTCACCGGCGGCTGGCCGTTAAGCGAGGGAGACGGCGGCGGGAGGAGAAAAAGGAGTGAAACCTTTAAAAATGAGAAAAAAGAGGTAAATATCATGCCGACCCGGCGTGGCGGTGAGGCTAGCATGCAGGATGTGGCCGTCTAACGAGGAGCTCGGCGTCTGGTGCCATGGCGAGCTGCTCACAGGTGCTCACCTGAAGGCGGCCGTTAGCCCTTCTCCTGCCGCCCACCTGTCTACTACCACCACCACCTGACCCCTTCTGATAATACCCACCTACCTGTCTGACTCATCGTGACACCTGGTGGTGGCAACCTGATGGAGGCACATAACAAATGGGTTTTACATCCACTAATATGCATGGTCAGACATCCGAGGTAGGTAGGTTTCCAACCGACCCCGACCCAATTCCCTTTTTTATTGCCAGTCCGATTTTGCTGAGCACGGTCCGATGAGCAGAAACACCACTTTTAGTTTGTTGATCTCAAGTTTGTCTCTGCTGCACATTTATAAAAGATTGGTTCTATTTGTTAAAATATTTGTCGCGCATCATCATCCCTTCATCGGCTTGGTTGAAGTACTTTGTACTATATAACAGATAGACGTCCGTATGGGCCCTGTGGACCTGCTGACCAGCCATCATGTGTCTGTGCTCAAGGCGCGAGCCCCACCACACCCTGCTGTGCTGAGTAGTCGCCATAACCAGTCACTGCTAGGGATGGCCTCTGGTCTAAAGGTCCTAGCCCCCACCACACCCTGCTGTGGTCGCCATGACCAGTCACTTCTAGGGATGGCCTCTGGGTCTAGGTCCTAGCCCCCACCACACCCTGCTGTGCTGAGTAGTCGCCATAACCAGTCTGTGCTAGGGATGGCCTCTGGTCTAAAGGTCCTAGCCCCCACCACACCCTGCTGTGGTGAATGGTCGCCATAGCCAGTCACTGCTGGGGATGGCCTCTGGGTCTAGGTCCTAGCCCCCACCACACCATGCTGTGCTGAATGGTCGCCATGACCAATCACTGCTGGGGATGGCCTCTGGGTCTAGGCCCTAGCCCCCACCACACCCTGCTGTGCTGAGTGGTCGCCATGACCAGTCACTGCTGGAGATGGCCTCTGGTGTAAGTCCTATAAATAGGAGGTGATCTTTACGCCTTACTCGCCTGACTGACAGTGAGGTACAACACACTGTGCCTACACCTTTTTTCCTTTTCATATCATCAGATTCATTGTGTCCCTCCGTTTTAATCTTTCTAAAGGTGAGTCGTTGGTATTATTATGTACATTAAATATAGGAGGTAATAAAGCACGTTGCAAGATATGTTTATTACATGTTGTAATAACCTTTCGAAAGGTCCCATTACACGTCTAAGCAATATCACTAATGCTACCATAGGGGTATTCACATTTATTTTGATACAACCACATTTATGTGCAAATCTATAACAGACAGGCAGCCACCAGGTTTACCAGTACACACACTGATATTTACAGAAAAGTCACTCCCTGGCCGTCAAAAACCTTAAAGATTGAGACTTCTAGACTTGGAAATCCAGGAGTAGGGCACTCATATTTAGAAATTAACATCTGTGTCCTATGTCCAAGGGCCGACTGGTCACCAAAAGTGTGCAGGTTGAAAAGGGTTTTGGGTCACTCATCTTAATGTCCCTTTATTATTAGAGACTACTATTCTCTAGAGGGAATAACCTATACATGTACTGAATCAAGGGATGACTTATCCAGAGGGCAAATTTAAGTGATTTAATCTTTATAGTGATATCCTAAAGTCTCTCTTCCCACCGTGTGATAACCCTCGTGTCAATTTCTATGGCTCCCATGCCAGCCTCCTTTCTATAGATCCTGATCAGTGACCACTCACTCTCCAAGCACTTATTGAAGCACCTGGCATAAACTGGCCATCTGATCCCCCATTGCAGCCCTCTCCAAGCACCAACCTTGTCACTCGCCAATCATCCCCCTGGTCCCATGCGGCCATGGTCCACTGGGGAGGTGTCATGTAAAACCAGGGACTATGCGAGGAGAGTGTAGTGGGGATGGGGATTTGAGATAAGTGGTTGATGGGAAATGCCTCTGGAGAAGTATTGCTCCTAATGAGGGATGGAGACGTGAGAAAGGGGAGTAGAAAGGTGATTAATAGGCGGCTACACAGGAGGACGGCAAGAGATGTAGGCTGAGACATAAGCTGGAGGATTGCATAGCCCTGGATGGACACGTTGTGTGGTATTACATATACCCCAGTGACAGTCATTTCCGGCCTCTCGGAAATTGCAAAATGAGCGAATCAGAGGAGGCTGGGCACTTGGGTCTATGTTAAACTTTAAAAGGATGTATTTGATGATTTGGTCCCTTTGGTGTTTCTGCGTTTCACCCTGTCTGTCCGACATTAGAACTAAACAAAGATGGTGTCAGTGGCCATGAGTATGTATACATGGTAGTTCTATGGAATAGTGGAATATGTGGAACAAGCAGTTGTTTTCCTGGACAATGAGAACTGTCCCTCCCCCATGCGTTCAGTTATGATTAGTCCCCAACACCACATCCCATAGCAGCGCACAACCATGGGAGCCAGAGAGGTTAGACCGACAGAAATACAGGAAGGCCATGGAGTGAGCAAATAAGATGCTAGACGACCAGAGCGTTGTAGCAGGGTTACGATATGCCTATAATGGGAGGTATTAGTGATTTAAATCTGCTGGTGACTTTGGTCGGCCCCTCTTATACTAAAGGGACAATATATGGCAGTCAGGCAAGGAATTGGTCCTTTAGGTAATCCCTCCACGCCATGCCTGCCTGCCGCATCCCCTGCTAGCTCCCATGAGAGCCCTAGTGTCTACGAATAACGACAATTTGGTAGATCATGGTACCCAAGGATGTGGGCACTGGGGGGATGGGGGTGAGGAAGGGGGGGACATGTCCCCTCCACTTTTGACCAAGCCCAAAATAAAGGTCAAACCTAAAAGGTCAGGTAAAAAGAAACCCCCTTGTCCCCCCTACTTTTTTTTATGCGCTTATTGATTTAACGAACATTTCCTGCACCAAGAGATACACTAGACACCCCCCACAGCCTTACCTGTGCCCATCCTTCTTGTAGCCGGCTTACAGACGGTACAGCCGGGACGTGACGCCCATGCACAGCACCCCCTAACTTAGGTCCACCCTGGTCCCTGGTCCACTAGGTAAAGGCTCTGATGACACTAGATTTTATCTCTGGGACCAAACACACACCGGGTATCTGATATACTCACAAACGCTCGGCATGATGCATGAATGCAACCCTGATTCATAAGGGATTGTGACGGCAAAGGACATTAAAGGCGTATTAAGCATGATGCCGCCCATAAAGGGCTAACATTCCAAAACGCTACTAATGTCATTTCTCCAACAAACTGGCAACGATGCAGTCAAAACCTGACATCTGAGAAGCAGAACCTAGCAGGTGAATGCCACACCACTATAGTGCTGCACTACAGACCCCTGCATCCCTATGGGCTGTAAATGTCCCTCCCCCTTCACGGTCAAGACGTGGATTCCGTTTTGTACATTTCATGCCGTCCAGTCCCATCTGCGGCCTGCCTACCCCGCCTGTCTCCATCACCTTGTGCCTGGGCATGTCAGGGGAGAGACAGGGCGTGGGACAGAATAGGATAGGGCCTGCAGGTCCATGGAATACGAATCTCAAACTATCAGTGTTGTCTAACATGTCCATCTCTGCTTCTTGGTAAGGCTCACTGGGAAACTATGTGTAAAATAAGAAATTCTCTGATTTGTAGTCCTATCGATTGTCCCCCTAGCAATGTCTTCCAGCCATGTAAGGCTTGAAATAGATGCTTTCCGAGAAATTAGCTGGACCATTTGCAGTCTCCACCTGTCATACAACTCGGTATCTTTCGAACAGATTTTCATTTCAGTATCATCAGAGTTGCAACAATATAACAGGCATATATATGGCTGTCATTAATGGCCCAGAACGCAAGTTCTCTGCAGGATAACACATTATAATGGTTCTAATTACCACATGACCTATAGCAGGGCTGACACCAATGTAACATGATAGCAATAAAAGAGGCCGGGGACAGAAGGTCTAATGGAGGTCATGCTGCCATACCAGGCACCTTCCTCCTCCAGGTGTGGCTAACCTGTGGTTGGGCTTCCTCCACTAATGTGCCTTGAGCAGCCTACCTACCCAGTGTGTCTATTCAATCATTCTAATGTCTTAATCTGTGAATAACTGCAAAGTTTAAGTGTCATTTATTTCAACAAAATACCAGTAGAAATCTTATTGTACATAAATAAGTACAAATGTCAGTGTCTGCCTGGGGGTATGTGTCCGACCCATGGTAAATCTACACTACCACTGGTAACTACCAAACTGGTGAGGTGGACAATACAAGTGCTAAGCTACAATAGAGCTGGTACCTGGTTAAGTGCTGATCTGAACAGTGAGGGGGCCCTGTGGACTACGTTAACCGCTGCTGGAGTTTGTACTTCCGGGACCATGATTAAAATGTGGAGATGGCATTTGGAATCCAGCATGTACTTGCTAGAAGACCGGTCCGGGATTGATCAGTGTTATCCGAAATCCCCCCTTTTTTGTATGATTTTTTGTTTTCTAATAAAGATATTCTTATCAGGGGCGACCCACGGCACAGCATTTTCTCCGTATTTTGGTGTTTAGTGGATCTCGCCCTATTTTTTTTAATTCCTGGGTCTGCCTGTAGCTAGGCTGTCATGAAGCCTCCAGTAGTTCCTTCACTACGTGTGTAGGCCTACAGTTTACTATTCCACATGTGTGTGGTACTTGTTTTTGACTGGGGATGGTGTGCATGTCCATCCCTTTAATTGGCCAGAGAGGAAGCCATTATTGGGAAAGCACCTAACACCTCCTATCTAACAGGGTTGTGGTAAATCATACGAATCATTAGGGGCCCTAGTCACAGAACGACAATGTGCCGAGCTAGCTTAAGCCACAAATCATTATGCTAATTCTAAAGAAAATATGACAGCTCAAGAACTGCTATGAATTAAGGAACTACCATACAGGAATAGTAGGCACACTTTACAAAGTTAGAAATAACATCAATTCTGGCTGAAATCTCCATCAATTTCACATTGCAGCCTATAAATAAGTATGCCCTTTATGCCATAAAGCAGTGCGGCGGCCTACTAAGCAGGGTGCCAACATAAGATGGGGACTCCCGTTCCCGGACCCATGCCTACCTTGTAGAATAATTGACCCATATTGCTAGTGTACTGACTCTTAGAACCGACTGCACCCTTTTTCCTGTTTTGTGTGTGATAGAGCCTAGCACTGTTATATTCCTCTTTATCATAGGTCAATGTATAGAGGCTCATGCATGTGAGGGTATAAGTGGTACAATCTCTACCCAGTGCTGGGAGTGGGCCAACTGGTCTCCAGCCATTATTATTATAATGGCTGCTCTCTCACTAACCCAAAGGTATACGGACATAGAATTCTCTATGGTTCCTACAGGTAACATGCATGGCTACAGGCAGCACAAGTCAAGGCCACAGCAGTTAAAGGCCCATTTTTGCTACCTGTACAGTGGAGATAGGGCCGGTAATCCAAGCCTTATATAGGCGATTTAAGGTAATATCCTTGCACTTTATACATGACTATTACTAACATAGTATCAGTCGTGATCTTGAATCATTCACAAAAAGTAACCGATGTAACCATTAAGCTGTTAACTATACCAGAGAACACGCCCCAGGTGTACCGTTACATTTACAGATGACGGTTTGGCATACTGCCACATACACGGCAAACATTTATGCTACTAAAACACTAAAATACTAAATCCACTTTTAGTATACAGCTTTTCTGATATCGCTGAACCTCTCAAGACACTCTTATACTCGTCTCTTATACACGTATTTTCTTATTCATGTGTCTTTCTATAAAGGAGATGGTGATTTGATGAAATGTTCAAATGTACCATGGGGTACGCGTACACACATTGGTAACTAATATAGCAATTGTTGAAATGTTGTGTTTTGGTTGATAAACAATGTTCATGGAACAGAGACTAAAATAACTTTGCGTGCCCGCACTCCCAAGTGACATTGGTCTTATTTTATCAGCATCGAGTAAAAACTAACAACATGGCCTGCTTGGCACCCAGAAACTCTAGAAGTAGGTTAAATACTGTCTACTTCTGTTGGTTTCCTGTTACTATTACTTGTATATAAAATTGGGGTAAAGACTAGAGGCTGTCATAGACCTTGACCCGGCCAGCACACACACACTACCTAGGGACATGTTACTTACAATCTTTTTCTTTTGCATACGGACTTTACTAAACAAGAATTGTTGCCACTAAGTCCTCGTCCTGTTTCGTTAAAGATACATTACCAGCTAATTGCGAGTGATTTTCCCATTTTCGGTTTATTACATGATCTGTACATTTAAATAATGGTATGGAAAGTTTGGAGGCTCTCATTCATAATTTAGCATAGTAAAAATGCAATATATTGTCATAAATGAATAGCTTAGTTAGGGGTGCATTATAACACCATTGGATTTGCCTTGGCCTGTGCTGCAATCACAACAAACCAACCTGCATATGACCATAGTAGTCAGCCTCTTCCTACCTCCAAATCACAATAGGGATAACACAGATACCATAAAGAATCATGCCAAATACTAAGAAAATAGTTAATGAAAGTAATCGCATTGTTATTCTATAACTTAATTTTGGGGAGTTTTAACTGATATTGTATCTTTAACAGACATACTAGCAATCATTTCTGCCCATGCATGGCAACAATCTACAAATGCTGTCGATATGCATGCTTACTAGCACTCTCACACTCTGTCTATATGCATGCTAACACTCTCACATTCTGTCTATAAACATGCTAGCAATCTCCAGACCACGTATGTCCATGAATAGGCTTGTACAGTAACACCTTTTTTTCTATGAACATACCACTACTGTTCACATTTGGGCTGTAGACATGCCAGCACACAACCCCGATTTGTCAGACCCGCCCTATGGCAGCCACGGTCAATCTGTGCTATTCATGGACTATCAATACATGGAGTTCATTAGAGAAACTGGGCATGACGTACCGCTGCACACAATACGTCATGTGGACGTGACCTATAGGCATATTACCTGCCTGGAGGAAAGGAAGGGTTCTCGGGGCAACCCACTCCAGGAGTAAAGTGGACCATCTTCATAATGTAGGGCTTTAGTAGACAGAAAGGGACCACTTCATATCACCAAACATTCTTTGCAAATTCATGCACGACCTATCCTTCTCCCTATCTACTGGAGTGCCATCACGTTTTTAGTGTTGAGTGAGTGCCATGACTTCTTAAGTGGGGTGAATTAGTGTTACACGGTAGTAGTTTCTGACCTCCACAAAAAGCAATGTCTTTAATTGTATTAGTGGTCCCTTTCTGGGCAAAATCATGTTTGTGATTATGAATATTATGATACTATGAGTTCCCTTCCAGCAATTCAACCTCATTTACAGATTGAAAAAAAATTCCCGATGACGTGAACCCGCCCGAATTTATATTCTGAATACACTTGTAGAAATATGTATTGGTGGCTTAAGGCAAATTGCGTATATTCTATGTGTAACCGCACTATAAGGAAGGTTACAGTTGCCTAAAGCATTATTAGTGAATAGTATTGCTTCAATTAAACGTCTATCTACACTCCTACTCCCCCAGTGAATGATGCTATTGTTATTAACCCCTGTCTATACATCCTTAACCCACGGTGCAGGGCAAAGACAAAGGAATCGCACCTTGGGTATATCGTATACACTGACATAACCGAGGGTTAAATCAGATAGCCAACACCTGGCCAGGCTTCTCCCACATACCCACTGCCCACTGGTCAGCGACTCGGTGTATAACACCTCGTCTTGACCCTGTGGGGCAGTGGGTATATGGAAGAACCATGTCCAGGTGTAGGCTATCTAACACTTAACTCTAAATGATACGGTAGAATAGATCTATCTTCATATACAGTACATCTTAAAGGTTGTGAAACAAAGTGCATCGCTTTATCAAAAAAAGGTAGGTACCTACATAGGGGTCTTATAGGCAAATTATAGATACCTTGCCCGCACTGCTAGACAATAAGGGGTATAAATAGAAGTGAGGCATTGAGTGTCTCTGGGTGGCTGGGTATAAATATACACTATATGTATAACACAAAAGGTAAGAATGAAGGGTACTCTGGTTTCATGGACCACATGGGAAAGGCTCAGGTAACCTGAAAAGCGGAAAAAGTGGGGCCTTCGGGCCACTATCCGACCCATTGTGCTGCCCAGACCAGCAGTCCAGAAGTGACCACTGCCAGGTATCCAGTAATAAAGGCCGGTGGGTGAGGGGGCGTTTTGACAGAATGGCACAAAACGGGACACGTATGAACTCCTAGACATTTCCACTTCATATTCCCACGCTATCCATACTAACTGAAGCAGCTTCAGATGACCACCAGAGCCATGTTTCTTGATTCCGACCCCAGTGATACACTCAACTATAAATGGGTGTGTTAATGTGTGTGTGTGTGAGGGGGGGGGGGTGTTAATGTAAAACAGCCCCCATGGGAATGTAGTTTCCAGGGACGAAGCATGTGCTAAGAGCTTAGCCGTGTCCATAGAAATACTTTAGGACCCTTACTTATATGTACACAGACAACAGTTTCCTTTGTTGAGGGAATCCATTGTAGATATTTCTTTTCAAACATTGTAATATGGAAAATATCACAGATAAATTTGGAATCTTTCTTTAATATTAAGCAATTCTGAAATGTTAAGCTTATCATTTTCACCCTTTTAAATTATGTGCAAAAACAACAGTACATAGTCAGTGGAACACACTATATATCATGTTTTGCTGGATGGCTCATTTATATTGTTGACTCACACAATAACTAGGAGCATTTATTCAACCTTTGAACATTGCGACCGAGACCACCAGACTGTCTGTAGTACTATGTAGGTACTTACTAAGGATGTTTACGTTACAAAGATACATTTGCTTGTTCACCCCCTCACTTTCCCCAACAGCCCACATCAGTATGGATACCCAGGTCGGCCAGCCGTAATTGAGGTCCTGGTGTGGTCGCGTTCGGGGGCTAATTCCCCCACCTTACAAGATAATTGGGTAATTGAGTATCGCCGCTCTCCGACGTCTCCAGGGGCCAGGTTTTATCCGCGTGGACCGGGTTTGCTCGGAGGAGTGATGCGTATTGAATGCCATAGGGTGAGCAGACCAGCAGGGGTTGGGGCTGAGTGGCCACAGAAATCATGCAAAAAGGTGTGGCTCTACCGTGAGCACACTGACCAATTGGTAATGCTGTGGTGCCTACTATGGCAGTGGTTGGTGTGCCTGGCATATAAACCGCTTATATTAGAGCAAGCACCCAAAAGGCCACTATCAATAAAATTCCCCATATATATTGGCCCGCGTAGAAATCCTCTATAAAAACGTCTAAAAATGTCAGTAAAATTTACTTACAAATGATATTTCTAACTTTAGAGGAGAGTGCCTTACATTTTTACTGCTTGACTTGCATGTCTAGCCTCCAAGCGTTTGTGTATGCAGTATCGGAACACATCTATAGAACCTGTGGCATTGGTAAACGTGTAAAGTGTGATAAAAAAAAACCGCCCTAGATAGGGTATTAACTGTTTAATACCAAGGGTGTATAGCCGCATATAACATCAGAGCAGCCATGCAGATAGCTAACAGTGGCCGTCTACAGTGTCTACTTTGTCCGATACACCCTATACCAGCTCCAGCAGGCAATAGCCGACACGAGACACACCAACCGTAGTGCCCACTGACTATCTGCATCTTTAGGGCCTTTCCAATAACTCCCCCACCCATACCCTGTCCCTGCTGATGGCTCCGGCCTCAGGGCACCAATTTCTACCCCATCCCTGCCCCTACAGCCCCCACCCACCATGTCACCCTCACATATTTCATCCTACAGCAATCCCCAGGATGCCGGCCGGCCAATTTGAGGCCAGCCATCGCAGTTCTATCCATTTGAAGGCTCTTTCGGAAGAGGCATAATGCTCTTCGCCCCCCCCCACCTCTCCTCGCAGCCCGCGCCACAGCTTCTTTTTCTCTTCGAGCCACCCACCACCCATTTCTTCTGAGGTATGTGTGTTTCCGGCTGTATCTCCCCAGCCCTTTTCTCTCTTCACAGGCAGCGAATATAGAAGTGCTGATGGAGTTTGTGGCTTTTCGGCTTAAGATTTCTCTGCGGTGGGGGCTGCGTTTCCTCTCCTGCCATTCCGGTTCGAATGGCGCTCGGAGTGGTGGGGCGTTCAATAAGCTCCAACCCTTAATGCGTTTTCGTGTTGTGCTTCGTCAACGTTTCCTCCTCCCAGCTCTATTGATGTGCCCGCTGCCACTATTGCCCCCTGCAGGCAGCGTCGGCAACTAGTGTCAAACCTTCAGCAATTTGTCGTACAATGTGGGTGTTTAGACTGTATTTATATGCAGTACAACAGCAATGAGCCTAACCAGCTTACCGTCAACACTTGGCTTATGATGGATTAGATTATGATGATCCATTAGCTGAGCACTTAATAGTCATATGGCTTATGCTGAATTATATTATGATGATATATTATATTTGTAGTATAAAGCTTCATATTTATTAGAGCTTCAGCTTCACATTCCTCACTATCCTCATGTCTAATTTGTCTGTAGCTGAGCACTTAATAGTCATAAAAGAGACTTGTTGATTAGATTTAGAGCAAGGTGGAACAGCTTGTAATTTCCTCTTATTTCTAATACAGCCTTATCCTTGGCGCTCGGTTTTTAATTTAATCTAGGAATTCAAGACTAGCTCCCTCAAACAACTACTCAGCCCCATGAATGTAATCAGATTAAGAGTTTTCTCAGATGTTGATCCAAGTATATAAAGTTCAGTCGGGCTTACTGCAATGGGTACTTCCATCCTTTGTAACAATACAAGAAGGTATTTGGTAACATCTCCAATGCATTGCCTGCATTACAGTAAAGCCTGTTCACATAGCCCCTTTTGATATACTACTACACGATGATAAAACTACTTTTCCAGTAGGACGATGTAATTTGTTCAGGGACGTCCCCACCAATGTCTAGTTACTGTCTGAATTCAAAGGACTGCTGTACACACGTTCCTAAATAGCCACCTCCCCTGTGTTTACGTTCAGAGCACCTTATACACAAATAAACTAATAAAGAAGCACTGAACGAGCATGATTGCATTCGCATGCACATATATACCTTCTCTGGCTAACACCCCCTCCCCAAACTTGAAAATACAGTTACGCATGATTTAGCCAATCTCCTACGTTTTCAATGTCACAACAATTGGCCGCCCAATAATCACACAATGGTCTATGATCTCTTGTCTGCAATGATCCAAAACTGAGTCCCGATAATGTTGTCTGTTCTTCATCTTGATAAGAGCAACGCAGTTAGGCTTAACATCCCTCTTTGTTCAAAAACGTAGAGGGGATTTAGCCTTGTATCGATATCTCCTCTTGGCAATACGACACAAGTATTGGTCATGTCAGCTCTTAAATAGTGACACAGCCCTTGGTGCATGGCCATGATTAATGACCATTGTGTCCTTGCTATAAAATACACAAACTGTTACACCTACCTCGTAGAGCGCCATGTGCTTGTCGCCGGCCTCCATGTCGCCGTCTGGCGCATCCATCAGGGTATCGCTCTCCTTCGACATCTTGTTCTCGCCTACAATACAAAGAATACAGCACCATAAGTCAAAGGTCCCTAGTAAATAGACATGGGTGAACTTTACATGTTGCTATGTATAAAAGGTGAATACAGGTAAAGGTATCCCCCAGCCATAGGTACATGCTGATGTGGCTGGGGTATACTGGTTAGGGTGTGGTTGACCTGGTAGTATTGATATATTGTATATTAAAAGAAACACTGCTGCATACCTTTATAATTAGACCGATGTCTTTATTCAAACTCAAAGAGCTGCCATTGCACCCCGTCAATCTATCTATAGGTGTGGTTGCCATGGTAACACTTACGTACCATGGCTGAATTCATAGAGGTCACCGTGATATCCCATACCCTGGAGAATATGTATACAATTATAATACTAATGGTTTGGCAATTCTATTAATGTCAATACCGTCTCCCATTTGGGAATATTTACATTATTGATCTTAAAGCAAGACTGCCTCTATACATCTGTGGTACATGTTTAGATATATGTTCGATCTCTGATTCTAATAATGCATAATTCTCATAATGTTCTATTTCGATCTGTTGTTTAAATAATGCTTTATTACGCAAAAGTTATCCGTACCATATAGCATTTTAATTTTTACTAAATCTTAATCTGTGATATTTCATTTATTGATACTTCTCATGTACTAGGCTACCTAGGAGATGTTGGCCAACATCAGGCATGTTCTTTGAAGGCCCTACACCGTTAAACTATCGCTGCATATCAGTTGTATATCATTCCTGATTTATTTCACAATAATGACTACGCACTAGAGGCATTATCTGACATTACACCTGACAGGCTCCGTCACCTTCTCCAGCGCTACCGATACCTGGAGGAGGTGAAGGAGCAGGAGGAGGAGGAGGGGGAGGAGGAGGTGACCTATGCTAAACACTGTCTAATTCCTGCTCCTCCGGCTGCTCCGGCGGCTGATGCCCTATAAGCTGGAGTATGAGCACCCAGCCGGGTCCGCACAGGAGTCGGTCGGCATTACTGTCTATTCCCCTGATTAAACCGACACACCTTGCTCCACTAGAGGTCGGCTTTTTCAAGGTAGGACTGTAAGGTTATGAAAGGACTAGATGTTTCTGGGGCCATTTTTGGTCAGTGTGTTAATATGAGTTACCCTATACGAAAGTATGATACAAATGTATGAAAATAATGTCATTAGTATTGTCTTACTCGTACCTCTCCTTTCTGGTTGGTTGCAGAAAGTAAACCATGGGTACCAGCTGAGCTTACCTGATCTCAGTCAGTCAGAACATAATATCAGATTCGACTATGAACATGTAACCACTGTCAGGACTCTCCCGTGTGAGTGTGAGCAGGCGAGGCATGACTGTTAAAGACCGTGCCTGGAGCTGCTCGCCACACTCCATGCTGACTGAGCAGCTCACTGAGTAGTCCTCCCTGGTCCCCTCCCACAAACATTGTGGGTCCTCATAGTGTCCATACATAGTGTGGTTGACTGATATTAAGGAGTTTTTTTTAATATCAGGTGGTAGTATCAACCCAAACTGAGTAGATATAGCTTTAGATTGGTGGAGTTGGGTAACCTACTGTTATTAATCTGTCCCTGAACTCTCAACGTTAACAAATAGGCTCTTGAGAACAAACATGTGTATTCTGATGACAGGGACGCTCTGCATGTACAAAACCACCAAGCAATACCACATGGCTGTGCATTGAACAAGTTGTGATTGCAGAAATAATTAGACCATGTTTTCTAAAGGCAATAACCCAAGCGCAGTTATATTACTTCCATAGGAGATTCTATACTATACATCTAAACTGGGAGCCGCTACCCTCTAGACCCGCATATAACCCAGCGCTTTGAATGACTGGTCGCTAGTCTACTCCAAGAGGTCACCAGTGGCGCAGAAACACCAAGCTGCCAATGGTTAAGGGAGCAGCTCACCACCACCAGCATAACAGCAGAAAGAGTAGCTCACCTTCTAGGTTGGCAAAACAAAAATCAATAGTCCTGATATTTGTGTCTTTTTGCTTTAAAGGACACCGCTGGGTTATTTATTACCAGACCCAGTACCAGCAGCTCAAAGCCGGACCACTTACATGTTTAACAAATGTTCTCCGTGCCAAGTTGGAGGCATTAAACATGAGGCTAGAGGGGAGTCAAGGTGTGGGCTGTGCGTGTTAGAAGGTGTAACTACAGGTGTTAAGGGCAGGAAAGGTGTGAATGATATATGTCCACACGTGTGAAGATCTCGAGAAGACAAGGGCTGCATGTTAGAAACACAGATTTGGTATACAGATAAGGTCCTTTCCAAAACGTCCTGATAGGGTGTTAATTTATCCATGTACATCTAGATTAGGCTAGGTGCATAGGTACTTTTAGACTATCACAGGAATCCCATAATTGCAGCATTTCAATTGAGATAAGAGTTCTTTTCTCCTCAAAATAGGGGCCAGCTCGACTCCTTGTTATCTATGTGAATTCTCAATGGCAGACGTGTGTGACCTTCACCTAGATGCCAACTATTACTCACCTCCTGAGTGAAATATGCCCGGTTGTCATAAACAACAAGGTTGGGGGGGGGGGGCTTACAGACTATCCTACATATATATCGGGGATGAAAGTGACCAATGTAAAAAAAAATCTGAAATGTTCAAATTGAGGCCCCTGAATAAAAGTAGTCTATAGTAAAGTGCAGGTCGGGACATAAAAAAAACCACTTGAAATCGGGGGGAAATGTTCATTCCTGACATGTGTACAAATGGGAATAGTTAAGTGAGGCTAGTTCTCAGTGAGGACCTGCCTTGAAAATCTAAGGTCCTCAAAGGGAGCCCTGTGTGTGGCTTAACAATGTGTGGGTGGGTGGTTAATCAGGTGAATGGAGGGTTACATGGTTGTGTGGGACACAGGGGGGAAAACAAGGTGGGAGCAGCTCAGTGAAATGTCAGATTATGGGGTTATATGAGAATTGAAAGTGGAGTAACTCTAAGTGGGTGGAGTGAGTGGTTCGGGAGGAGAGCCGTGTCTGAAGGGAGTCAGTCGTTGGTGGGGGTCTAAATTTAAAGTGGGTGTTGCTGGGTGTCCCAAATGTCACTGCTGCCGAGTGTGCAGCATCTGAGGGGAGTGTGTGGGCTGAATGAGTAATACAACATTGGGCGCCGAGTGGGGAGGGGGTGTGACTGGTCCACAGGGACGCGTGTTAAGGCTAGGGACAGATTAGTATAATGTGTAAGGGAGACGGGAGGGTATGTGCTAAATCAGCATTTATTCTGTTTTTATTATCAGGTATTGCCTCTGTGTAGAGTCCCCCGCCGTCTTTGACTAGACAGCCAATGATACATCGCCCCATCCTCACGTGCGCCCCCCCCCCCCCCCCCCCACCACCACCACCCCAACACCTAAGCATCCAATAGACCCATAAACTGCTTTTCTGAGCCACCTAGCGATTCACTCACACTATTATACCTACTGCCCAGACCAGCAGTTTTTCAGCTACCAGTTGGGTAACGTTCAACAACTATGTCACTGTTATTCAGGACCCACTCATCCCCTCCTCACTGTTTAAAATAGTGTTTGTATCCCAGACTAAAATAACTAGTCTCCCCATAGTTCCCTTGTATTGTATGCCAGCCAAGGTAGACCTATACCCACCTCCTCCTACCCAGGTAGGTAGTATATATCTGACCAGTGTCTTGGACCAGCAGCTACCCTCTTACCCCCATTAGCATCCAGCCATCACACACATGAACCTGCCCACGGACCATGATTCCCCCTGTGTCCACACACCGGTGCAACGGTTCACTACACAGCAGTCTCAACAGTCGTAAAACAGGCGCAAATGGGAATCAAGCCCAAACCCCTCCCCCCTGGCCCTAATCCCTCTACTCACATATACCTCACAACCCCTGCAAGCCAGCCAATAGTCATAAATTAGGAGCTAATGCCAATCTATCCGCAAAGTATCCACCCTCCCACTGGTATGTACCTCATGAGTCCACACACATAAAACGAACGAGTTATGTTACCTTGAGAACTCTGTGCAGTACGATATACTAGAACATGATTCTGATTCCAAATTAGAAAGTTTCTAATAGGTTCAAAGAGGCGACCTATCGTTGAGAGATCGCCTCTCACTGCATGGACCTACTTGGTATGTGCAATGGGGGAACCCCTGAGCTGCTCACCTTCTAATATAAGGAGCAGGTCTGGAGCATCTCATGGTAATATCTGATGCTATAGACCTCCCGGTCATCCCTTACCCACCAGCCTACCCTAGGTCCCCTACATCAACGATTATAGTAGCCACTGTCCAATCTCTCATCCCTGCCCTTCCCATCTCATTAAGATACTACCCTCCCCGGGACTCCTTCGTTGCTAATCGATATTATCTCCTTAAGCAGTCTCCTTTATATTGTGTATGGCATTTATACTACATATGACTTGGCTTATTAGTGGCCACTGTTCCAGTTTCCAATAGCAAGAGAAATCACATATTTTGAACAAACTTTAGAACTTATTTGAAGGAATTAGGCTAGATCACTGACTTTGCAATTGCAATTGGAAAGATGCATATTTATTTAATCATACAACAAAATACCCTAGCTCTATACATAGCCATATTGCGCTTGTGTCCTCTGAATGTATGTGTACATGTATATCAATTCACACTGCCGTCGACCCACTATCACCCCCCCCCCCCTGCCCCCCTCCCCCACTTTCACCCTTCCCTCCAACCTCCCAGCTCCCAGTATACAATGGACCGTACTGCCCAAGCCCTTTTACCAGACCCCCTTCATTCATAGTAAGATGGGGATACACTGCCCCATCACTACCTACCGTCGCACTCGGGCGGACAGTCCGTCAGGTCCAACATGACGTTGAGGTAACCAGGGCGCGCTACTGCTACCGGCTCACTATTCATCCTCTCCTGTTCTCGGCACCCTTCCTCTGTCCCCCTCCTGGCAGCACACTACTGCCTTGTGCCGGTGGTCAAGTCCTGCCTCGCCGCATATTGGAGGAGGTCCTCGGAGCTGCTCTTTGGGGGAGGCGGGTTACTTAGTAGTGAGGTAAGGGCCCTCTACCGTCCTCGACGTATAGTGAAGGGGTTAGGCGTTGTATCGTAGTAGCACACTACTCCGATGTACTCTATAGGATTCCCGTATAGGAATGTAATCCAGTTTCTGTATGTATATGTGATGCTTAGATCTACTAAAATAAATAACAAGAATGTCCGTTTCTATACATTTATGTATATACCTCAACAGCTCATATGTGCAACTGAAGGGCTTAGTCTGACTTTAAGCTCCAAATCCACTCGAATTCCTCAACCTGCCGTGGAGTGGTCTACTCAACAATCTGAATGTAAGCAGATGGGTAGATCCGTATTATTCATGTGTACCACTGCTCTATGTATCTGTATGTGAGCTACTCGGGTGAATGAACTGCTCGGGGAACTGCTCCTTGCACCGCATGTCTAATCTAGCTCTCTGTGTATGTATCCCCCTCTCAGCTCCCTACCGTCACATCAAGGCCTTGTGAGACTGACTGATGCTGGGGGCCATAGAGATGCTAGGGGAGGTAGAGGTATATCTAGTGTCTAGGTCGGGGGTGGGGGGTTAGTGTCAACTCCAGCACAATCAATCCCAGGTGATCAAGCGCTGGCCTTTCATTTTACTTTGCAGCACTCGGTGACATTTCCCTGGCTGTATCCTGCTAGTGCTGAATGTGCCTGGCTGCTTCAAAGACCCCACCTTCTCCCCCGGCCCTCCCTAGGTATCCCCTTCCCATGCAGACGTCTCAAAAGGATTCACTTTTTTTTCATCAAAGACCTTCACACCGTTGCAAGCAGTAGGTAGGCCCTTGCGTTTATATCCCGGTGGTAGATCCCCTGATATATCACTTCGTACTGAGGTAATCCTATATAGCTTCCCAGACTTAAGGTTCACAGGTAGGTGGATCCTTTAGGTGGGTGGCTCACTGCAGAGAAGGTTCTCCCTCCCTATTGTAGGCAAAAAGCTCTACAGGGGACTTCACAGGGATCTCACTGTATAGGGGTGCGCCGTGGGGGTGAAGTTGGGTGGGGGTGGGTGGTGGGGGGTCCTCCTGCAGGGGTGTAGTCCTGAGAAGTGTAACAACTACAAAGGTCTACACAGAGGCCATGTGAAAGCTCTGAAGTCAGCCTCAGTGGAAAACCTGGGGGTAAACACCGAAGACGCTGTATTGGCAGGCCTGCCCCTACCTTCGCCCCCTGTCTCCACACGGGCCCCTGTACTGCCCTCCTCCAGTGTATTAGCTCTGTGTACACAGCCACAGGAGGAGTACACACACGTTAGGAGAGCTGGAGGAGAGTGCGGAGAGAGTGGTCAGTATACATAGAGGTTGATACAGCAGACAGCAATTCTATATGGTACCTCCCCTATGCAGACAACACGCAACGCTGCTCAGGTCGCACCTATACCTTCACTCACTCCTCTCATATGAACAAGAGACGTCTGAATCCTTAGATGGACGTGGAAAGAAATGGGATTTCACCTTCTCTTGTCATTCCTTCCTACATGTTACCGGCGATGTGATTTAAAGCAATCCGTGTGTTGTATAGCTGCAATATAGCAGTGTATAACTAACCAGGGTGGTTTAGCTCCCGGGGAGGACGCTCCTCCTCCTGTGTGTTCCTACATGTAGCAGCCTTCCTCCTGTACCTATCTGTACCATGTTGTCCCAAGGCGTCCCACTCTCACCTGATGTGATGGGCCCCCAGTGGGGAGAGAGGCAAAGCAGCTCTTCTATCCTACACGCCAAATAGAATTTGGGAATGCTGGCTGTGTGTAGGGGATTGGAGGGATGGTGGGTGGCGGAGTGGTGGGGAGGGTTAGCAGTAGATTGAATTATCACATAGCTGGTAATGAAATCAGACCCGGTGTGTATCCCTAGCACGCCACTGCCACACTGATGTCAGGGTAGTATTAGAGACGGAGGAGGCTAGGGAGGATGGATAGGCGGGTGATGTGGGGACTACTACTAGTAGTAGTAGCAAGCAGTAGCGGTGTAGCTTAAGCCTCCTTCGTGCTGGGCCCGACTCCTATCTTCCATCTCAGTCACTGCCACGGCAAGCGATGCTCGCATGAGCAATTGCTAGGCACTCAGAGCTGGTGTTCTGAGCAGGTATGAGCAGGTGCAGGCTGAGACTGAGTATGGGAGTATCAGTAGTAGTTGCAGTGGCTATCGTGATTTGGTGATACTAGTCCGGCTGAGGGCATGTGGCTAGGCGATGCTGATGCTCGTGTTGGCGGTAGGAGTTGGGATGGGGTGCCACATAGGGTCATGTCACCTAGAGGTAGTCAGATCACCATCACACAATCTGAGTAACTAACTCAGTGCTCCCCTATTGCTCGACATAGGCTGATAGCCAGCACCGCTGACTGCACGCCTGGGAACGACGATGGTGACCTTCAGGCGCCTTTGACAGGCGACAGGAGCGGCAGCAGGCGTGGCTTTGGAGTGACGCCCCGCGCCGGGCCTCCTACCTCCTACCCCTCTGCAGCTCGGGGACGTCGTCAGGGTCTCCAGTAGGCAAGGAGCAGGCAGACTCCGGGCGGCTAGACCGGGTGATGGCAGTGGCCAGGCTCCCGGTGCGCTGTGAGCTGCTCCAGCTGAGCCGGGCACATTTAGCCGATGTCTGAGCTGCTCTGCTCATGCCAGTGGCTGCCGCTGGTGGCTGCTGCAGCTCACCAGCCAGCCACACCTGCTGACGTTGTTACTCTGCTAGGAGCCATAGACAACAAGCAGGAGGAGAGCATTGCCCGAGCAGTACAGAGGGAGGCAATAGAAAACATTGTGAAGCAGAAGAAGGGCGGTATTGTTGGGGCAAAATAAGGAGGGAAGCAATGCATTGCTAGGGGAACATAAGGAAGGGAGCACTGCAATGCATTGCTGGGACAATACAAGGAGGGAAGCACTGCAATACATTGCTGGGGCAATATAAGGAGGGAAGCGCTGTATACATTGCTGGGGCAAAACAAGGAGGGAAGCAATGAAATACGTTGCTGGGGAAGTATATATCGAGGAATAAAATCGAACGTGTGACTGCATCACAAATGACTCAGGTTCGGGGGGAAATGTAGTATCATCATATAGGAGTATACATATAATAATATTGTTCATCCCCAAATCCCAAGCTAATGTCCCAACCCCATGTCCCAACCCCCGAGTCTCACCCCCGAGTCCCACCCCCGAGTCCCACCCCCGAGTCCCAACCCCGAGTCCCTCCCCCGAGTCCCAACCCCGAGTCCCAACCCCGAGTCCCAACCCCGAGTCCCAACCCCGAGTCCCAACCCCTAGTCCCACCCCCGAGTTCCACCCCTGAGTCCCAACCCCGAGTCCCACCCCCGAGTCTCACCCCCGAGTCCCAACCCCGAGTCCCTTCCCCTTCCCCTTCCCCCGTTAACTAGACTCAGGGTCAGGTAGAGGTGTGAAGGGAAATGTATCATTTATCATAGTAAGAAAGAGAAAGGGTGCACTCTTGTATTAATGGGATTCTTAAAGATGTGACCTTTGACCTTGATTTTGACCTTTTTCCGACCTAGATATCATCCTACACATAACAGAAATGAATTCAGCACCTTTGGTTTACCCTAGTCCACTATCCATATCCATCCATTGCTCCCCCTATTATATCCTGGCTGGACTGTTTCGGATAGCATACCCAAATTGTGCGTCACAAGTCAGGAACTCACAACTACCTATAGGCCTGCACCACACAACCTATAGGTCGCATGACGCAGGTGCCCTAAGAAAGCCACACCGAGTGAGGCAAGCCGCGCAAAAGAAGGGTATACTCAAAAAAAATGTGGACATTGACTTTCTTTTGGGGGGGTACTTAGGCCCAAATTCAAATTTTCATGTTCCCCGATCTTGGCTATCTATGTCTTTTGTCCTCTCACATCTATGTCAGACACACACTGAATAAAAAGCTCCCATGTCCATATTGTAAGTAACAGCGAATAGTGCTTAGTAGGGTCTGAACTATATCCTACTACAGGGTTGTCTGTTTTTGTTCTCAAAATATTTGTCATGTATTGAACAACACTGGACAGCAACATATATATTAAATTACCATTAAATTACCATACCGGTATCTAACATACTGCAGCGTATGTTGGGCCTAGTATATGATATAGGATGGCATCTCCTTTGGGAAGTAGTGTAGTACTTCCCTGTGTTAAATTACCATTGGATCCAGTCAAAGCTTGCTGAAAAAAAGTGTCTCACCCCGGTTTGGTCGGCTGCCGAGATCTGTCCCATTGACTTAGCACTGAGCCCGTTCAATATGTAACTGTTAAATGTCAAGGGTTATCTACAGGCTCCCATAGGGCTCTATGCTGAAGCAAATTACCACCATTTTAGACACAAAATTAAAATCATGCTTTTCAGGGGGAAGCGTTTGAAAATGGATTAAAGCATGATTACATAGGAAGGACAACATTGTACCGCATCTAATGACACAAAATTGAGAGAAAAAGCTCCAATTTTGAAGGAATGACAGCTGTTTTAAATTTTAGGCTGAGAGACCCCCTGCTACCCGTCGCACAAGACTCAGAGTAAACCTGAGTCAATAATAGAAAGCATTGTTGGGGTAATATAGATGAAAGGCAATAGAAAGCTCTGTCTGCCAATTTGGACCTGCCCTATAATTGGGGTGTGTGTTGGTTAGCTTGAATCATTCCCTGCCCCCAATCACCCCCTCCCCCCTCACACACACTCCTCCTCCCCCGATTCTTATTGGTGCTGAGCTCTAGGTCTCCAGGTCCCATTTCACCTTTCCTAACCTCCATTATTACAGTGAGTGTTACCTTCCGCAACTATGCCTACAAATGTATAGGCCGACGACCCCGATACCCGCAGGCTCCAGACTAGCACACAGTGCTTCAGCTAGATATAGACCTGTCAGAAGGTGATAACAAATATGTCCATGGTATAGGAGAGATATCGTGTTTATATTACAATACTGCTGGTGTTAGGACACATAGGTTACGTCACACACAGAGCACAGCTGCAGGGGAAAGCCATTCTTTCTAATGAATGAAGGAACCCAGGGATAAATTACGCAACCATTTCCCTCTAGCTGTGGGGAACCCTCCCAGTTAGCATAGGATAAGTCATGTTTCCCTACCTCGACCCAATAGCCCATGGAAGCACTTCTTCTGTAGTAGTGCTTCTTATAGAGCTTCATGGAACCTGGTATTGTAGTGGCACATGACGTATGTATATATATAGAGCCGTATAAAGGATTGCCTCCTCCCAGGCCCTCTAGGCTTATCTCAAAATGCCTAAATCAGGGCCATTCTTCTGGACGATTGCTGCTGGGCAATGGATGTATGTAAACCGACACCTCACCTGCTGTTGGTTCACAGGGGCAGGTGGGGGTGAGAGAGGGCCCGGGGATGCATACGGATATGGTGCAGGGCGGGGAAGGGGCCCACTGGCTGCTCCAGGGCATGGCCCCTCTGTACATATTCACCAGGATATAACGGTCTTGTTTGTGTAGGGTCTGGGGCCGTAGAAGCACCGCAGGCATGGTTAGGTATAGATAAGTCACTGAGGTGTGAATCTAACGTATGAGTTTCACGATGGCAGCACTGAACGGCACCAGAGGACATGGGAATGCACCACAGAGAGATAGGCAATGGACCTTCCACTCCACATAGCAGTAGCCAAGGCAATCCAGGCATGCAATTATAAGGGGGATCAGGCTGAGCTCATTAAAACCCGTTTAGACAGATACTAATAGAACGTCCTACAAAAAGTACATTCTTGATGGCTGAGGAAATGGCCCATTTCATATACTACTCTAGTATACGATTACTCTTTGCAATACCCATTTCCACATACTACTGCCTTTTCGAACCTCTATTTCCATATACTACTACATTTTGGAAATGTATATATGTCCATATTTGTTTACATTTCTACCTGTTAGCATCCCCATCTCTACCCCTTCTCTTAACCCCCCCCCCCCCAAATTATTGTACAATATATTATTCCCATTACACATTAGCATTGCAGACACGTGCTATGAAAATATCGAACTATGAACGCACAAACACGCCACAAACACAATCCAAACGTGGAGCCTCAGCCCTGAAAATAGTTCTGCTCCCACGGAAATGCTTCCTCAGCTGTTGCCTAAATGAGGTCTGCTAAGAAAAAAGACAAATGCCGGATCTTGAACCCGAGTGCTATTATGGTAGCAGCGTGTGTGGCTGCCGAGTGCTGACTCTACGTATTTATCGCACAAATTAAATGTGAGTGGCATACCATTCTGTTCTGGGAGCTTCATGGCTAATTCCCAGGGGTGGACAGCCTAGGCCCAACGTCTGATGTCTCGTCTGGTCCCATCACAGTGGTTGACCTTTTGTAACCCTCCCACTTTGTGTGTTCTTATTGCCGGGCACCTGGTCCACAGCCAGCAGGTATATGTTTTATGGTGGGTTCTTTTTGTGAGACTATTAACTGTTTGGCTCCGGCTGAGGATTGAACCATGACCTTGCATGCAAAGTGGGCGTCGTACCACTAGACCGCCGCTCAACCCACACTGCCATAGGCCTAGTAGAGGCAACGGTTAGATTAGCATCGCTTCTATTCAATACATTCTAGTTGTCTATAGTCTCAAGCTCATAACACAATTTATTAGTGGTGCTCGAACCGTCCATTTCTCTGTATGTGCACACATGCCTTCTGTGACTCGGATTTAATAAGTCTGCTCTTTTGAAGTTCAGAATTGTGCCTGCACCGAATATTATATTTGATTTTGCTGAAACCGTTTCTGGCTCTTCGACGAACCTTCCTTAATTAAACGCACTCAGCAACCTATCCCGAGCTAACCAGTTCTGCCATTTTAAGATTTCCGAATGGATCTCTAAGCCTATTGTAATAACCTTACGAACGTAAGTCCAAACTTTTTAATAGAGACAGTAAATTAAAAAAAAAAAGATTCACCCAATATGGCGCAACGGTTTCATCAGGACTAAAATAGCTACTGTATGTATTCTTATAACTTCCATTCTTACACGGTCTTCATTGAAGTTTTATTTAACTTGTAAACCGAATTTTAATCAAATCAGGCCAGTAACTTTAAACGCCTCTCCTGGTGTTAATAAAATAACAGAGACCGACTTAAATATACATTCTCCCACGAGTTACTTCCAGGTCCGCTCCGACTAGGAGTACCTCCATTTTAGCTATCCTCTTGTTACCATGGGAACCTGAAATTTGAGCTACCCGCTATAAGCGTGGCCCTACTTTATGGTACACGTGTATATCCTTTATCTATGGATATACATGTACCTGGTTATATTGTCTTCACCCAATATTCCTAACTATAACTTTACTGCATTATTGCGGGAGTTTTATAGAGATAACCTTGTATGCCTAATAAGAATAAGCTATCATTTTACATATTGATCACACAGGTGTAAAACAGAGTCACCATTGGACATTATGACTTTGCACAGGTGATCTTTTAAGGCTTAACTCAATTTCAATTTAAACCTAACATCGTTCCAGTTCATATGATGGATTCTGGGGAGTGGGCACATGAGCCCACATTGTGAAATATTGCCCACTACTTGATACCATTGTGTGGACTATATCGCAGATCGGCCTCCGGGTTGGGAGAACGGGTATAAGGCTCGGCAAAAGAAAGCCCCTTGGGATAAGGGACTAATTAATATCATCAGCCACACGCCGGAAGTCAGCCCCCTGTAACCTAAGCCTACATCAAAGGCACAGAGCTATGTAACATTCACCAGTAACTACTATAGTAGGAGGGGTAAGACGGGGACAGGCATCTAGGCCAGGGGTAGGTTCGGTTACACTGCCCGCCCACAAAATGCAGACTGGAAATGCTGATGCCAACTCAAACTGTCCCCCACCTACTTCCAAGTTATATCAAGAATCGGCTACCTATGTTCTAGTAATTTAATAATGCGTTGCTGCTCTTTATAATCTATTCTGCTGGGTAGGGGTGCTAATCAGCCCTCCGAAATGTTACATGCATTGATGACCAACACGATTAGGAAATTCGATGATTTCTGTATTGGCGGAGGAAGATTGTATACTCTCACGTCATGGATATCTCAGAAAATAATTCAAGAAAATAAGATAAAGAGTTGGCATCTCGCCTGGGTCACCTACACCCTATCAGTATTATCAATAAAATAAGTTTACGCCTATCCTTTAAATCTGGATTAGGAGTAAGGGGATGGGTGTATGAGAGGAAGTGGTCGGAGGAAAGTAAGTGAGAAATGTTTGATGAAGCATGCTTTTAGCCCCTAACAACGCCCACCTACGTGCAGGGCCACACTCCTCCCAGTGTGGGTGGCAGATATTTGTGGGTAGCTGGGGTCTTGATGAATGGCACAGGATAAGAGCAGCTTTAAATGTGCATAAAAATGGAGATTCATCATCTCCTCCGCTCCCATTGAGGAAAAAGTGTAATAACAGATGGGAAATAACCATTATTGTGTTAGGGCATAGAACGGTGATCCATAAGGTCAACATCATAAGAAAAGCAATATATCTGCTGCGCTGCATAGTGTATGAATGACCTGTGTATGAATAAGGTTAAAAAGCTACTTTCCGCTTCTGTGTAATATAGGCATATAAAAGATTGACCGTGTGATATACATGTGTTGAAAAAAGGACACACATAAAGGTCAACATTAGCTACTTTGACATATACAGGTATTTGGAAATAACTTTTTTTTAAATGATATCGCTTACTTCAATGAACAACGGAGCTATTTCTTGATAACATCTTTTTTCCAACCATTTTCCCATGCTGTTTGAATAGACCTCTGTAATTGACTAACCTATTCTGTGTTTTATGTTAGTTTTGCAGGAACAACGTCACTTCAAGGAAATCGTGTATAAATCACCCTATCCTTAATGCTAAGTGATGTCTGTATATGACACAAATCTCAGAGTGCACATTATTTTAACATACATAAAACGGTCTCACGTCTTCATAAAACACCCATCTATTATACGGGAAGCATACAACTTCTATCTGCTAGGGGGCATGACAGGCGGCCCTCAGATGTGGGGAGCCCCAACCACCTAGGGCTGGCTGTATGTAGCAGGGACTTAGATTATCGTTATGGTGAGAGTGAGGGCCACCTTCGCTATGCCTCAGGGTGAGGGTCGGTATAGGATGCGAGGAGAAAGAAGTGGATTGAGGGAGAGAGCACAGTATGGTCTTTGTAAATCCTCTCCACGGCATAAACAGGGAGGGAGGCCACATGCACATGTGGCTTTAGCCAATGGGGATGCTGCTAAAAAGGGTCCCCAATATGGCCTATTGTCTCACACTGGCACATCTCTATCGTGGACTTGTCTTCATGGATGTGCTGTGTGCTAAGGGTATATAGGCAACCATGACTGTGAGACCTCTTCATTTAGCTCCCATTGAAATTCCTCTGTGAAGTGTCACTCCTATTAAGAATTCGCTAAGGGCTTTAATTCTTAATGAACTTTTCATATGAGCTTTATTTCTTATTTATACTATAAAAATAATGATAGTTCCGTGCGCTTTAATTCTTACTGATAGTTCCCTATGAGTTCTAATTCCTATTAATAGTTCCCTATGAGCCTTGATTCCTGTTGATAGTTCCCTATGAGATTGAATTCCTATTTGCTGTTCCATTTAGTCTTCTATTAAATGCCTCTTGAGAGTTCTCTATGCGAGCCCTGAGCGCTAATCTAGACTTCAAACGTAGTCTCTTGTTCCCTATTCTGTGGGGGCGAGTAATATGAGACTCCCGACGGCTTTAATAAATCCACACAAACAGTAATCCCGGGCCTTCGCTGTTAAACAGTGACAAACCTGTTGGCTTATATTTTCGATAATATCAAAGATATAACATTATAATATCTATTTGTGATTACTTGGAAAGGTAATGCTTTTCTTAACTTTCGTGGTCCTGGAGACAATGTCATGTCCCTTTTACTTGGTCAGGTAAAAACATGAAAAGGTGGATTTCAGTTGCACGGCGGGTAAGACTTTTTTTAAACGTAAATATGATTGATAATCTAAAGAAAGAATAGGGAATAGCAAAACCCACCAAACCGGGGTCGCTAATTTTAGTCACCATGCAATAGAATGGCACAGCCTTAGGGTAAACACGTCAAAGCTTACAACTACTGTATGGGAAAGAAGGAGGGGGGGGGGGGGTAAACGTGTCTTTAAGGAGACTGCTTATGGATCCTGACAGACTTCTTGGCATGCACTTAATCAAGTAGTGTCAAATTAATGCCCGCTATGTTCATTTGCTTTTGCCCAGGACGATGGAATTACACTAAGCTGTCTTTTCATGTTAGCGCAGTTCACACCTACCACCCTGGAGGATGTCAACACACTGGGTGGAGCTTCTCCCTAGTGCTAATGAAAAGGCTCAGGCAACCACAAAGCTTGAAACAGAACATCTGATAGTAAGCACCACTGACCATACTTCTACTATATGCAAAATATCATTAACTAACAAACATCGCTACCAAAATCAGTAGTTTAGCTGTTGAGCATTTCCAATCAGAAAAGTCTACTGAACTAGGTTCTGTTGTACTCTGTAGTTCCTATGTCAACCAACATAGGATTGCTCGGGTACTAAGAAACCCAAAGTATAACCAAGTATAATTTACTATACCGTTCATACCAGCAGTGCCTGGATCAACAATTTAGCTCCTATTGCCAGTGGTATTTTATATACCATGGCCTCAGGTTATTTTCTAGCCCTGCACTAAATTCTTTCCGTGAACCGGCCCTAAGCTTGTTGGGAAGCGTTCACCAAGTTGTGTGTCAATTATTCATACTTAGAGATACTGGTGGTGCCGCCGTCACGGCTTAGGCAGATCCCCCTGCTGGTGCCTTCTCAGCCAAGGCTGCTCCAGCCGCCCTGCTGCCAGGCCTTCACCTGGTGAGGCCATAGCAGCCTAGAGCTCACCCAGCCACACACCAGGCCGCTCTAATGGTGTGCTGCTACCACCAAAGACTAGACAGAGGGGGCACTGTATTGGATAGCAGGTACCACGTAGTTATTAATGCCTATCTCTTGTTTCACAGCTGCCATGTTGCATACCGCACTGGTCATAGTCTATATATTGTTGTACCATTGAAGATTTTACTGTGGCCATGCAGCAGCATGCCACACCGATGTAGAGTCACTGGGCTGCGACAGGGATCCATCCTGTTCATGCCAACTGTACACGTGCTGACTGCTCGGTTATAACAATGTTTGCAATAAGACAAGGGATCCTACACACATGCAATTATCTCTAAATATGATTTTATCGCACAGCTAATTAGCGAATTCAGTCCTCGACCAACAAATCAGTTCATGTCCACTTATAGGACTATGTCCCGTTACAGCGATCACCGAAGGTGGCCGCTCCTGCTATATACTATAGCCCTCCACCCCTCACCTTAAATTCCACCCCACCCGCCCAAACCACCCAAACCCACCCCAGCACCCACCGAGTCGCGCCTCCTCCAATCTCAGGTCTCGCATTTCAGTGCTCCCCAGGGCCACCTCATGGCCACCAGCAACCAATCAATTCTGCAGGGGGCGGAGCAGCCTACGACCACGTCGACGCCCTACCAGTGTGTCCCTGGTTAGGAGAGGTGTGGGGGAGGGGCAAGGTAAAGTGTGTGGGTGGGAGAAGGGCTTCCATTGATAAGGGGTTGGGAATGTTTGGGAAGGAGAGTTTTACATGGGTGGTGGGAAACTTGGAGCGTGACAATGCACTGATCCAGGGGCTGCAATGGCACAACACCCGGGCTCGTCTTACTGGAAAGGCACAGGTAACCCGAAATGGGGAAACAGAATGCAACGTGGGAAATGTAGCTTGACATACCACTATACACATCATATTTCGCCGCTGTCGTATTTTTGTCAGTACCTGATACCAGTGGTAATGTAGGAAATAGGCTGGGAGGTTTAATACTAACGGATGTGGACGGCCGGGGGACGCGATGTGAATGGACGGGTAAAGCAAGAATTTAATATCGGCTCTGTACCATGTTGGCAATTAGTTTGGATTTTTTCCTTGTTTGTTTGCATAGTTTAATGTCCGGAATGTTGCTTATCGGATCTGGACATGTATTTAGGGTTATGGGCTATGTATGGAGAACTAATGAACACGCTTGCTAGCATCAATCTAGTTTGATATACCGGTAGGTACAAGCACGGATGTACTCACACTGGTATCTGGAGTAGGCTTAGCAGAAACTTCCATGGGTTATGTTCAGCTAGACGGGAAAATTGGATGGCATAGATAGGCATACTATACGCAGTTAGGGCGATACATACAAATTGGATTAATGATAGCATCGGCCTCAAATATGTGTGTACATATGGGGCCCGATCTGCGACGGTGGAATTCATTAGAGTAATTTCCCTTTTCCCAGGGCATGTCACATGTATATGTGTACATATAAGATACTTCTGGCTGTGTCTCATGAAATTAGGCCAAGTTGAACGTCTTTGTCCAGGTGCAAACTAGAACCGGATGTAATCTTTGACCCCCCCCCCCAAGAAACAACATAACTTACTAGGCTGCAAAGGTTAATGGATGTTTTAACACTTTAAATTAGTAATTTCCGTTTTCTATCAAGCCCGTCGGTGTCCTCATTTTAGGACATTCACTCAACGCCCCTTATTTCTAGGTAACAACCAACTATTCCTCAACTGATATTGACAGAAGCTATAACCATTTACCTTTACCATATCAAACATACTATTTATATTAGGGCAATCACCCCCCCCCCCCCCAAAAAAAGAAGTAAATAAATAAAAAGTGACAAAAAGAACCCCTCTTACTTCATTCCGGTGACTGCCCCATCTTTTAAGCTTATTTTGCGCCTGAGCATATTCTGTTACACTAAGTGGAGCTTGGGATATGGATGCAGCCAAATGGCCTGGCCCTCCCATCCCGTCTCTAGACTAGAAAAAGAAGTAAATGCGGGCAATTTGCATGCAGTGCTCACAGCCAATGAGATGGACGGAACATGGATAGGACGACAGTCCTTCTCCGCCGCCGGCACACTGAACAGCCCAATGAGGGGGGCACAAAAAGCACAAAATAGGCCGATAATTTGCGGCGGTAGCGGCGGTAGGGGTTGTCGCCAGGGGTGCTGGCGGCAGTTGGGGGCAGTTCAGTTGCTGCCGTGGCCACACACACCGGTGGTAATTGTATTTGCACGGGAGGAGGGCTGGTGATGGGGCTAAGACCTCTGCCGCCCCGACTAGGGATAACTGCGGGTACTTCCGCCATGCCCGACCCTAGACCAGAAATATACAAAGCCTAAGGGCTGACGGCGCCTGCCTGCGTCCCCCCCCCCCCCCATATTCTTTTCCAAAAGCTATATCGGCGCCTTTCTAAACCAGCGACTGTGTAGAATGAGGCAAACGAATATTACATGCGCCAATCAAACTAACATCGGTCCCTGAAATGACCGTCTTTATATGCAATACCAATGTACATAGTTCCCTAATATTTTCAGAAGGCAGATAGTCTAAACCTTGACACAGGGACTAGGTAAGACGTCCTGGCCCCCGGTCTTGGCGTGTTCACTGTCTATAGATCAGGCGTTAAACCCACATGAAAGGTTAAGTAAGCAACTTGCCATGGAGCCCACCTCCTGCCCCCAGAGGGGGAATTAGAGGGGGGAGGGAGTTCTTTCTCTGTCATGTCCCCAAATAAAAACAGTAAAGGTCATGCATTCTGTCCTCAGTAAGAGTTGCTTAGCTGGTGAATCTTCTTTGTCAAGTTAGTTTGAGTCAGAGATGTACTGTTGGTATATCAACCCCACGTCCAGACTAATAGTGAACCATGCAGCCAGGAGCAAAGTGGTTATTGTTGAAACAATGGTTATTTCTTACCTAGAGCCGATTCAATATATGTAATAGATATACGATGGTTATGAGAGGGTAACTAAAAATAACCACGGTAAAGTGGTGGTTGGCACCCCTATTTTTAGTTACCCACTCAGAACCATTGTCTATCTGTTCAAAACACAACTGTAAGGTTATGTGCGGGTATGTGAAATAGCGATGGTGTGAAGTCCTTTGTCTCATATATTCCCCCTCCGCTGTGGTTTAAATATACATGTCGAAATCACAGGTCTCTATGCCTTATACACAACCCCAGTCACAGTACCTGGAGATGGATGGCCAACCTCTAGGCTGGGAGAGACCCTCCTGTTGGCCCTCCCGCCGCCCGGATGTCAGGGCGAGCTGCTCTCACATTAAGTACATTAACGACTCGGGCGCGCCATGCACGGCACCCGGCACACGGCGAAGGTTAAGGGTCATCGCCGCGGGGGGCACCTCCAGCCGCCGCCGCCGCCACCCTCCCGACAGATGGCACTCCTGACCATGTGACCAGCCCTGGGCCAATCAGAGTCTCCTAAATCCCACAGTGTTATTGCTCGGTACGTGACTGTAATGTCATGTAGACATACTACCATGTTTACCTTATATTTGCTTATCATTTACGAGGGGTTAGGGGCGAACTTCCTTTTGGCTGTTAGATATTGCCATTTTCAGGTACTGCCTTCGATACTAAGGTCTTACCCTGGAGTCAACAACAGGTGCCACATCACTGCTTGTTTAGTAAAATGTCACCACCCAGCGAATAGGATCTACCTTTAGTACTAGCGCCTTACTATAGGAGTGATGTCTCTTTTAGTAAAGCATAAACCAGATTTTATTTCCTCTCATTGAAGCAGTGTGAGGACCCCTTCATACCTTGCACAATCATGCACAGTGAAACATCACAAATTACCGGGTAAATCCGGCGGCCTAATTGGAATACCTTTCCAAGCGAGATGTAATCGCTGTTAGAGATGCATACTAAAGATGCCACTTTTCTTTTGAATATGACAATGGTAGCATCATCTCACAAATTGAGTCTTTATCTAAAAGGAGTCCCATTTGTCTTGGAATAATTGACATAATTGCCACACCCCACAAATAAGATGCCACTTCACGAAGGAAGACACTACCCGTGCTAATTCCTTATCATATAAGTTGTCAGCCTGGCCATTTATACGTCGCTCTATAAAGATATCAACGTCATAAAATACGTCATGATCGTCTCCTTCCGTTGTCTCATCATGTCCCTCCCTCCTCCTTATGACAATGGGCTACGTCAATATACGTCCCGCCCTCACGTGCTACGTCGCCATGACGTGCCGGGCGTGCGTCTTTAATTAAGATAGCTCCCCTTTTTAAAAGTCTTCCCTGATCCGTCGGCGTCGACAAGTAGGCGGCACTCTAATGATATCATTGACGGGTTTTATGGGTAGGGCTCGGTACCGCGCCGCCCGCCAACCAGACCGCACGCGATTACGGCCAATGCGCGGCAGGCTCGGGAGGTTGTGTGGTAGTTTTGGATCTAGAGGGATTAAAACACGTTGGTGCACGTACCACACGTGCCGTGCACGTGGCGGCAAGTGGCGCTACTTGTAGGGCCGCTGTACAAGTAGATGCAGACCACCAAGGACGCGTTATACAAATTTGAGGTTATAATCAGCACAGGGCATACATTATAAGCCACATAGTCACCGTAGCTGTACTATCATATTCTGTTTAAAATGTTGATAGCTGCACTGTGTATAAGTAGTATGTGTAAGTAGTATGCCTAAATGGGGCTTACACACAGGTCTAGAGCCGCATAATATGTAAGTAGTATGCTTAAATGGGGCTTACACCCAGGTATATAGTTGTCATATGTGTGAGTAGTATATATAAATGGGGCTTACACCCAGGTATATAGTTGTCCTATGTGTGAGTAGTATACATAAATGGGGCTTACACTCAGGTCCATAGCTGAATTGTGTGTAAGTAGTATGTATAAATGGGGCTTACACCCAGGTCTGTAAGAAGTATGTTTAAAAGGTTGATTATGTGTAAGAAGTATACATGGGTAAGTAGTATGTATAAATGGGGCTAAAACGCAGGTTCATAGTTGTATTTATGAATGGGGCTTACAATTACATCCGAGCCCAAAATAATCTAATAAAGCCTGACTGCAACTATCAGCTTTCCCAGGCTGGTGTCATAATTTGGAGGATGTGGGTTAGTCAGAGGAGTATAAATAACTACACACATTGACAATGCCATATAGGTTTACATATAGGTATATATATACATATATGCATATACACTTCCGTCACACACACCGAGCAAGTTCTATTTCTATCCCACCGATGTTATCAGTGGTCTACCTGCCATGAGTCATGGGGCTGTAAGGAGTGGTCCCTCTTTGTACCACTTTTAATCAGGTGAATAGAGCCCAGTGGCACGTATTCATATAGCCTGCCGCCCATTAGGGGGCAGGTGTTGACTCATATCCATATCCCTATGTTAATTAAACTGAATTAAACCTTGATAATATATCCTTAGTGAATGTTGTGGTTGAAACCACCGGGAGGCATAAAACCCTACCCTACACCTTCAACAATACAGCGGTTCTATTGGGTCAAATATAACTGTGAAATCGGTGAGGAATGAAACCTTAGCCGGTTTCTACTTTTGCATACATAATTGGTTTCTAGTCGAAGTCTATAACAAAATGGAGTGTTCTACATGAAGCTACTTCTAAATGATGAATCTTTGAACAAAAAAATGGCTAATATCACGAATTACAAAGAAACAAAACAAATTGTTATGGGTTGGGGAAGCCTCTAAAACCTGTTATCAAATATCAATGATTATATGATAATCTCCACGTATATCTGAGGAAAGGCAGCCGCCTTTACCAATGTCCTTGGCACACCTGAGGCCTGGGGAAGGAGGGACGGTGGCTAGGTGACATGTGCCTATAGTGAGGGGGTGAGGCTGGCACAGCCAACCTGGAGCTTACAGCCGGATCAAAACGCATCCCTACAGTCGGTGCCTAGCCAACCCCACACTACCCCCTCCCCCCACACACCCACACCTCATTCTAGCCCCTACCCCATGCCAACCTACACCACCAACACCGCCCAACTCAGTGTGAAGCCATGATTCCGGTGGCTTCCACTGGATAATGCTACAACAAACCCGACACCGCCTGCAAAACCCATTTGTGTGGCTGTTTTTCTATTTCATCGATCTGAAAATCATTGCAGACCATGGCCGGCCGGCACACGCTGCCACCGTCTAATGCCACCCAATATGAGGCAAGATTGTCTGATTTTCCTTTCAGCTCTTAATGCTTTTTTTGGTTGGAGAGGGATTGCCTGTTTGACAGGAAGCTCACGCTCTATAGCATCGAGGAAGTTACTAGGGCAGCATCAGTGCCTTAATAGGCTGTACAAGGTCTGTTAGGTTTCCCGTTATGCGGAAGCATCCTTTCTGCTTGACACGGGATCTGGCGCAGTAATTACACGGGAGGTTCCTGTATGTGTTCCTCTTCATCCAGGGAACTGTAGTCTCACTTTTCTTTTTACATGTGTCTGCGGAGTTGTATCTATTACTGTGGGATATGCTTTTTTTGAATGAATAGGGGTTTTATATATAGGTCATTAGACACACACAGTTTGTTCAATACAGAACTGATACCTTATTATACGATATTGTTGACCTTGATACAGTGTATTGTTGTATGTGTCCTTCACTACTATATAACTCTACCCCTCCCCCTCTATAGTATGTTCACCCTGCGCAGACACATACAGTGACAGGTGAGCCTGCGGGGAGGACAGTGAGGGGTCAGCCCTAGTCCCGCCATCTACCGACAGGTGAGCAAGTTGGCAGTTCTGTATGAGCAGCTCATATTACGGTTCGGGGGCCCTCACACCATGTGTCAAACCAGTTGTCGCCTGAAGTGGCTGAGTAGTTAACTTTTGCACGGTCAGGTTCCATACTAGCCCAAATAATGTAGTTCAGTCGGAACTGTACTGTAATTATAGGAGGCGGAAATGACTGGGAACAGTCTGGTCTTGTCTAAGTTTTCATCAGCAGAGGCAGGGAATGCCCTAGACGTCTGTTCTTATCTTAGATGCTATACCCCAGGGCATGGTCCATGGTAGTGTAGTACAGAACTACTCGACCGACATGCTCATCATGCTGGCTAACACGTCCTTTCACATCCACAGAGCAACTCACGCAACACCTCATTCCCCCTCTCTAATGTAGCAAACAGGTATTTAACTTCTGGCTGTCATTCCTGCACCTAGATGATATTTGGATGATTCGTGTAAATCCCCACGTTTCATATTTCAGTGCTAAACTCAAAAGCATTTTTAATATTGTAAAATAAAAACCTTTGCACTTCACAATCGACTACAATGATATCTCACCTGCTTAACTAGCTACGTGAAGGGCGGGCGTCGCCGTGAGTGAAAACGGGACTTGGGTGCGGTATCTGCACTTTGCATCATCAATCCCAAGCCCCAGATGCCTCAAATACCAAACATTATATGTGTATGGAATCCTTATAATGTTGTCTATCGACCTGTTATATTTTTATAATGTTTCACATAAGTTCGATTAGCGTACAGGACAAAATCGTCCGGGATAACCCATGAATTCACTACACCCAGTCACAGCCACACTGACCCACTGACATGTGTTATGTTTCGGCTTTTGCCATGAGATGGCAACAGGGGTTTATTGTATTTTAAGGTTTAGATGACTAGAGGAGACCGAGAGCTACACTTTGGTACATTTATCTTGTGTGTGCGACCATTAGAACTCTGTCATTAAGAATTTTCCCAAATGAATGTTTTCCCTATCGGAAACGGCCGAGTGAAATGATATAGTAAATGTGTAATATAGCATTATAAAGTCTTGGGAACACAGTTATATAAAATATATTGTCTTTACTGGTACATAAGGCCCTGGCAAAGTGAAAACAAAGGTCGGGGGTGCCGAGATCTGGCTACAGGGGGCACAAGGCCGGCTGCAGTGGGTGCCCCTCCCGGGGGTCAGGCCTGCAGGTCCGGCCAGTGCCCAGTGCAAGGCCTTAAGGCCCAGTGTGCGGGGCACGGCCCACAGGTGTTGTGTGGGCCGTGCCTGTTGTCTCTGGTGCCGCCCATGTCACACCTGTGGGCCGTGCCCCGCACCCAGACCCTCGGGAGCGCCCATAGACAAGGTGCCGTGACCCCTATCTGTTTATCTGTTGTTTCTAGTTTAATGAAATTCCCATAATCAGACCCATTATGGGTTGGTTTTTTGGTTATTCTGTCTCAAATTTTATTCTGATTTACAAAATTCCAAAAGCATTTTTCTCCTACGATCTTGCTCTATTGAGAACTTGCATAAACAAAATAATTCCTGAATAATGTAATTTTCGATTCACGTAGCTAGCTTAACTTAAAGAGATCCAAATTTGAGGACTCCATGGCGGTTTACATCAGCGAAAGTGGTTATTTGACTAAATACCTACCAACTCTTGCCAATTAAGAACAATTAAGGTTTGAGGTCTAAAATATCTAATAGTTTATCAGACAAGTATCCTCGCTAAATTGTACATATCCAGATAATGCTGACTTTGTTGGCTATCATGGCAAAATATTTACCAGATACTAAGATTGGCATTGTTGGCATTCCAACGTGAATCCCTACGATCAAGAGGCCGATATTGATCAAACTATGGCTGCGGCGCTTCCTTCCTTCCTTCCGCAGTCTTTTTTCCTGTTCCTATTTCTGGCTGACCCCCAAAGTTCAGGCCTTGGTCGTGATTGCCAACGAGGCTTTCCCTGATGGTAAAGCAAGGCAGAGATAGGGGTGGGAAGCAGTGAAAAGCCATGGGGAAGTGGAATTCCTCATCTAGCCTAGACCGACAAGTAGGTTCACTGGGCTCCTGTGGTCCTCAGTAACACTGACAGTTGTTTAGCCGCTGTTCTCTCCTGGCCCCTGTAGTATACAATGCCAATGACAGCTGTTTTAACTACTCTTCTGGACATACCGCTGGTAACCTCTTAGCTGCTGATTTGAACATACACTGGTCTTACGTATGGTACACTAGCAGTGATTTTTAAATGCTATGGGGACTTATATTGGACATGTACGATACCACTGGTAACTTTATACTGATTGCATATGCAGTACAAATTGTAAATGTTCAGCTCAGATTACCCAATATACCTTTTGTTTCCACATAGACATTTACTAGAGTCCTCTCAGATGTCTCAGAGAGGCAGAGTAGACCGGAAAGAGCCTACAGGCAGTGCTGAAGACACCTGGATGGGTCTGTCTCCTTGGCAAGCCGCCATGTTTCACATCCATAAGTAATGGTGAATAGCGGGGTAGTCACATTTCGATGGGGAACCTTCACGCCTCCGCGAATGCCTGGAAGTCATCCAGCGCCGAAACGTCAATATTCAACTGATAGCTTCCTTCCCCTCGACACCCCCTCCCCAATCTCTCCACTTTGAAAATGCCCTATACATGACCGGTCAATGAGGTGATGATGGGTTGAAGGAGGGGCTAACATTCAAATCACTATCAACAGGGTTGCCTAGCATTTCTATGATTTTACACACCCTATTTTGAAAATGAACTAATTTCTATAATTAAGCTGAAAATTACACTGACACTCTTTGATTATCAGGTATTCGGAAGGATTCAGATTTCTGATGATTCTCTACAGCGCTCTAATAATAGGTATTCCATTTCAAATGCCCTTGTAAACAATAGTCATGATGCAAAAACACTTTGCGGCAGCTGCCAAATGAAAACTGCAAAGCTGGATTTGGGTTGCTATTGGCAAAACATGGATGAAGGCGGCTGCCTCTAATCCGTATGAGAAATGTGGGGCGAGGATGTATTTCTTATTTAAATGCTCGTTGATCCCACTCTATGGAGGTAGGAATGGTGAGGGTGCAGTGGGGTAATCCCCTAGAATATGGACTTAGATAGATGGGGTTCCAGGTTTTGTAGCCATAGCTACTGCATACAGCTTTTTCTTTCTCCATCCACATTTTCAAAGTAGGCATAATTACGGTTTTATATACACGTATTATAATTATGCATATCATTTGATTGCTAATGTTAATCTCACTGTTGCCATGTAGACAAAGCTAAGTGTATAATGTTAGCTCCATTATCCTGCAGTAAGCATAGATGTCCACGTGTATAGACAACGAGTGTATGCTACCTAAGGGTCCATTTACTTACCATTGCTTTTAAAATAGAACCTGAGCCTCCTGCCATCATATAACTGTATTCACGATAGAAATGATTAAAAAAAAGACAGCCACATTATTCTAGTCACTCCCCTATCCTATCTCTTGTCTGCTCTGAATCTAAAGCAGTACTTAAAATCGTCGATACAAAGACCGATATGGATCGGCACCGTCGCGTATATGTAACCAAGTATGTTGGCGACAATATAAAAAGCAGTCATTAATTCCTGTAAATGTAGCATATCTTACTCCGTATAGAATTTCTACTCTTTGGAGACTGGGGATTGGGGAGATACTGTTAATCAGATTGTAGATGGAGTGATGTTTTATATGACACTATAGGGACGGTTTCCGTAAGTAATTGCCGCTTAGATCTTCACAGGGAGAGGGAGGTGGCGCGGTTGGATGGGATAGGAGAATGGGCGGTAGGAAGAGGAGGGAGGGAGGGAGGGAGGGAGGGAGGGAGGGAGGGAGGGAGGGAGGGAAAAGGGGAAGGAAAAGCCTGTCATCCCCTTCTCCCAAAAAAGTATTAGAACATCACCCATATATACAAGGTGGGACTACATACAGGTGGACAGGTAGCTCTTAACCCAGTACCTACTCTAGTTGTACTTCAACTCTGTCCCCTCCGCTACGGATCTGATCACAGAGCCCCCTGTCACAACCAATCAACACAGGTCTGCACTCGGGTAGCCATGTTTGCCTTTTTACTTTACTTTCCCGTCCTTTCTTGTCCTGGATTCTAAAGGCTGAGCTCCAATCTAATCAGGTCCAAGCTCCATCTATCAAAGAGTGCGTTGTAACTTTGTGCAGGCAGCCCTACATAGCAATCACAACTGACGAGGTCCGTGATGGAGACACATTGAACAGAATTTAAATTACAAGTGCCATCAAAGGTTGCCATATACTTTGAATCAGTCTCAAACACCTATGAAGAACATACTGTTGCAGGCAAATTGCCAATTGGACTTTCTGAACTCCTTAACGATGTGACATCCTTTTGATATCAAATCAAATATCCTCCTGATAACACATTGAAATAGTGCAGATCACAACATTAAGACTGCAGTCAGTGTCTAATGAAGATAAAAGAATAATACACAGACTGCTGCAGTCCATGTTGATGACAATGCAAAGCTTAACGGTGGAGCTTGCAAGCCTCTGTGCGTGTCTGCATCATTAGCGTAAGCCAAGAGGCAGCCGCTGAATACTGTATCCATTAGAGACAATGTATCCATGTGCTATTGGGTGACATACAGTAATCATACCTCCTCCTGTGTTTGTCTGAGACAACGTTCACTAAGTGTGGGCGGAGGACTATGTCTGATGTATAGACTCTCTACATTTGAGATCAGTTCATGTGTATATGACGACAATCATTTAGATACAAGTTAAGATATCCTATGTGCCTGAGATGTAAGTGTAAGCTGATGTCTGCCACTTAACTCTGCTGAGTCATCATATTAGATCAAAGACTAAATATGATTGTATAGTCTGGATTTTACTATGAAGCCAATTTAACTTTGTGACCGGTAGAATCACCATTTTTAATTGATCCGGAAATATCCTACTTAACAGCTATTTTATCTTATATTACCAGAGCTTTTATTTTTAATAATTACGTGACGCCAAACCCAATGTAACCGAACTATACCATCAGATAACAGCCCATTACGACAAATGATCCTCGTCAAAAATAGAGATATTATACAGCATATGACCATTTAAATAAATCATTACAAATGTATGTGGGTTGCAAGGTGCGTTGAATCTCATATATAGTCCTAAGGACTCCCATCACTTTCGAGGTTTATGTTTTAGGTTGATATCTATCTGGTTTAGGGCTTACGAGGGATTAAGTCTGTGGATAATCAGGCTTTCAGAGTAGCAGACAAGACAGGTGCCTGTAGTAGATCAGGTGCCTGTAGTAGATTAAGCACCTTCTGTAGACCAAACAACGGAACCCGGCTTTACTGGACAGGGCTTTGCCGCAAGTCCATAGTAAAGAGTTTTACCTTCTACTTGGACCAATCAAAAAGTATCATTTAACCTGGGTTGGTCGTAGAACCAATATTCAGCAGGCACTGCAGACTAAAGCGCTCAGCGACCAGAAAAACTGGGAATAAAAGGGATATTACAATACTGCACTTGACAGGGGAAGTTTCATTTCCTCAGCTTTCTGATGAGGAGGAATACCTGCATGCTATGGTCAGACAAAAGAGGCACACACACAAGGAAGGTAACCTTGGGAATATAAATAAATAAGAAAAGGCGCATACTTTTCATTATAGAGAGGGTTCTATGTCAGTTAGTCTAAGTGCTAGTGAGGGAATACACCCACAGAGGACCCATCATGGAGAATCACTTCAGGTCCTTTTGGCTTGCTGCAGCCCTTTGACAGCGATGACGAGACTGCCCACGTACAATATGGACTGATCATGCCGGCCCAACTTCCACTGTGAACAGGGTGCCCAGACTAAATGTAATCATGCCAGGATATCAGCCAGGCCCCTTTAGCTGATAAGGACAGGTTGGCCTTCTGCCGCTCTCCGGGCCTTTCAAGCTGGTGTGTGATCTTCTCACCATACAGGTACGCTGGTTCACTGTGTCGCATAGAAAGGCTCTGGTAACTGCCAATACAGGAGTAATGAGAGCATGGTGTACCAATAGCATTCCTGCTATGCACCTTATTTTAATGTACACGGACCACATTATCAACTAGCATTACATAGATTAGGACGCTGGTAGTTACCAGTGGTATTTTATATTGCCAAAAACCACAGTGTAAGGATAGTGTCCATAGAGGCAACGTGTCCACTATAGGGACCCTGGAACAAGGCCCTGTCCATATAGGGGGGGGGGGGGGGCAGGGGGAGTTAAGCTGTGCCTATTGAGGCCCTCCCACAAGACCCTAATCCCGTCCAGTCCTTGACAACAGCACCCAATACACATACAATATCACAAATGGACGATGTGTCACAGGGCGCTATCTAATCCGCTATGGTGGCAGGATGTCAGTGCCGTGCAGTGCAGGGGTAGGGGAGGGTGAAGTCTGGCTGAATAGGGAGACGAGCGTCAAGCGGCCATGGTTATTATCTAATGTTGTAGCGTAGCTGGCATTGGGGTCAGTTGTGACGACCCAGGTTATCCTATTAGGCATGGGAGGTACGGCAGGCCTATACCATTGGGTATATTGGAAGTAAGTCTGGGTGGAAGTGCTACAGCGTTATTCTAAAGGTACATATATGTATTATTAGTTCAGACGAGAAAGGGTACTCAATTACTGTGGAAATGCCCATTTTAAATGTATATCTAAAAAGGGGAGGGCTTTGAAATCCCTATTTTCAGGCAGTCCCCTGACCGCATTCATCTCTGTTAGCTGGACAGGATGCTATGGTGATTGTTTAAGGGTACTTGAGTTGAGAGAGGGGGCAAAAGTGAGGGAGTCACTACTATGATATATTTTATGCCCACCCGTCCACCCATAAACATGCAAGTAAGGCTCCTGAGGATTCCAGGTCCAGAGCTGCCACACAGGAACAGGGGCACCCAAAATGTAACACAGCGTTTCATAATACAGGAGGGCCTGGAACAGGAGGAAGGAAGGGCAGGTTAAGGTTGTGGCCAGCTATAGATGAGGTCACATCAGCATGCCCATGGATGGCTGACCCTGAGAAAGGCAAGATGTGAGCTATCTTAGGACAGGCATGACAGGGCAGGGTGAACCTGGTGAGTGCAGAGAGGCTGGGGTGGTCGGGAGGGGGGGGGGGGGGGGGCAGGACCGCTCTCTGCACAGGTATTAAGGCAAAAAGACGCGGATGAAAGCCATAGCCAGTGGATCCCTGCCCCAGGTGGCTGATAAGGTCAGGGGCCGTCCTCCAGAGCCTGCAGGGCTTGTGGGCGGGACACTGGAGGACCAACACTAGAGGGCTATCATCTAATCACAAGGTAGCTCCATCATTTACTGCTGTGTTACGGACTATACGTGGCACCGATGATGTCCTCTATGTGATGTGACATGGACAATTATATCAGGACGTGGAGTATCAATTACTCTTCCACTACTACATATACAGTACCTATCCCACTGCCAGAAATCTTGTCAATCTTCTCAACAATATAAGGCCATTTTAAATACTTTTAAAGACATTCAAATATCTGTATAACAAAATATAGGCCTTTGGTACCTTCTAACAACTCCACGTGATTGAGGGATGGTATCAGCAGGCAAATCACGGCCATAGTACAGTCTTTTCTACAGCTCTTCCCGAACACAGAATATCCAATAAGCCAGCCCCTATATACCACCCAGGACCGTTCCCTTAACATGAGGTGTGCCAGCCAGAACTGGCCGCAGGTCTTGGTCCTGCACTGAAGGTGGGGCTGGAGGGTGGAGGGACGGGGATTGGTCTGAGAAGGCGCCGGCCCATGGTCAGTGGTCAGTGTCCCTAGGGCTTCTTCTTCTCCCTTAGAGTGGGACCTGCGGCGGTTTTTAAAGTGACGAGCAGCTCCTGAGCAGCTCATTCAGATGTGAGCTGCTCCCCTCTCCACAGACCTGAATAGAGCAGCTCACTAAGAGGCCCTGCAGGAGGCAGGGGATCTGGTCTTTAACCAGTATAGCCACACCAATACCCCTAGTTCTGGTCGTAAATAACTCATTCATGGCATTCTGAGTCTTGTAAGGGGCGGGGAAGCGTCATGGGGAAACTACCGTTGAATATAACATGGCAATTGCCCAAAAATCCATTAAAACTGTCGCTAATGTATCTTTTTTTCTATTTTCAAGGTCTTCACTCAACGCTGCTGTGGTCAGGTTGTTACAAAATAGTATGGTAACGATATATACTACATGTTATGCAATTATAAATGAATATTTATCACAGTCTCATCAGCTCAAAGCGTGCCCTGAAACATATTATCTTGACTTACTACTGACAAAACAGACCAGAGATACATTTACCCCGTCTTTCTGCACCACAGTTTGGAACTAATCCCTTCTTCCAGTCACCAGTTACATATAGAAGGTTAATCGCACATTAATGGCATCACTAGCTGTGTGATACTTTACACTTGACTTGCAGTGATAGATGTGAATGGAGTAGCGCCCTCATCCACAAGTAACAATACGACCAGGCTGAAGCTACACACTCCCCTCCATCCTTTGACGTGATTGGGGGGCCAATACCAGTACGTCACAAAGCTGTGTGGCGTCATGTCTGCTCTTGTAATGTGACGTGTTTATGACGTATTGAGGTGTTTCGTCCTAGGGGCTAATTACAAGGGGTCTAAGGTCCGGGGGCCATAAGGCCAGGGTCCAGTTTGCTCCATTGTTAAGACTGACGATATGGGTGAGGTGCAGACCAATCAACCACTTCAAAAATTCAGCCCGAGCAGTGCACAGGCATCTTCCGTGATGGCTCTTATCAGCACTTATTTCCGCATCAACGCGACATAAATATAGGAATTCCGACTGGAATCGTTATCATTGACTCTGTAACATGGAAAGAGCCAGGGTATGTCAGTGAGCATTGTCAGACTGCAAATGTACGGAATGTATTATTAGATCAGGGGAAATCTACCATGTTAGTTGTAAGCATCATTGGATTTACTGAGAGTCCTGTAATAGACTTCCCAAGGCTCAAATAAATTACTATGGTATTTACGTTTTATGTTCATGTACTATAATTTATATGAGTTTACATTGGATCCATATTTTAGAAATACATTGACCCTTTCAAGGCGGGATAAAAAAGAAATCGTCCGTCCGCCCAGGAAATAATTGCATCCCCTCTCCCTTATATAAATGTTTATCCCTCAATAGTGATATTCTGAAGTAGTATGCTTCGGATAAAATGCCAAGTCTGGCCAATAGAATCCTGGTTCAGAGATCAAGTCTAGCACCCCCCCCCCTCCAACCTCACCCGACCCCCAATGTAGCTAGGTAGGTCTTGACAACAACATCTTAGTTGTAGAAATTGCCCAATGGCGTGCTAACATGGATCTCAACGATACCCTCAAAGAGAACGTGCACACCGTGATGTTGGGAGTAGTAGTGGGTGGTCACGGGCGGGGAACAAGCAACACGAGGCCGCGCTTCAAGTAACCTAAGGTAGCTACGTAAGAATGTCTCCTTATTTTTGTTTACATTGTAGGAAATGATAGAAAATATTGCTGCAGTATACAAATGTATGTAAAAAGGGTTCTATAAATATATATAACTCAAATAGGTGTTTATCAAATCATCAACATTCAAGTCAAGCCTGTTCAGCAACATTGGGTGTCCTGAAACATTGCATACTTTTCTTTGGCTACTGGAAACAAGCTACAGAGAAGGACAAGGAGACCTATCAAAAGGCATCTAGGCCTCTAATTCATCACACCTCTCCCCGTTCCCGGGCACCCTTTATGCGGTTTAACATGCCCTAACTGCCCTAAAACTTTTGTATCTTGGCCCTAGTATCTCCTAGCACATGAATGTTTTATAATATCACTAATGGTATATATACGAGTAATGGTGTAGCGCAGTAATACTAATACTTGCATGAAGTTGGAATTACTATTGAGCTCATTCTAAGTGAATTGTAAGCTGTTCTGCAAATGGATGTCCCTTGAATCTTCATATCGTTATACTAAAGCTACATATTATGCAACTGTTACTGCTATTGCCGTTTACAAACATTGAGGGGAAAATCTACACCTTATGTTCTTACCACTAGCACACCTCTTAGATTCCATACATAATCGTCACTTGAAAATAGACGTAAATATACATTTACCGCTTCTGCTATGCCCATTCTCCTAACCCAAAGAAAACCTCAAATTTCATGTTGGAACATACATTTCCAACAATCATCAATGTCAATATTCCGCCATTCTAAACTTGTCACATGGTGCGCAATTACACCATTAGCATGATTTGTGAACTTTAATATTGGCTGGCATCATTAGACATTTCCTACAAATAACTCCCAGGCGTTAAAATACCCGCCCGAGGTGTTAATGGAGGCTGGCGGATGTCCTGGTACCTGGTAACACATCCGGCCACCACTTCCCCCAGTAATTAGCTCGCAGAACCCCCCCACCTCCCAATCTTCTACTATCTCGGCTGATGCCCCCTCCCTGAGCTACTCGCCCTATCTTCACTCATGCTCTCCTCCCTGAGCTGCTCGCCTGTCTCGGATGATGCTCCCCTCCCTGGGCTGCTCGCCCTGTCTCGGATGATGGTCCTCCCCCCTCCCCCATCTTCTACTATCTCGGCTGATGCCCCCTGCTCCCTGAGCTGCTCGCCCTATCTTCACTCATGCTCTCCTCCCTGAGCTGCTCGCCTGTCTCGGATGATGCTCCCCTCCCTGAGCTGCTCGCCCTATCTTCACTCATGCTCTCCTCCCTGACCTGCTCGCCTGTCTCGGATGATGCTCCCCTCCCTGAGCTGCTCGCCCTATCGCAACTCATGCTCTCCTCCCTGAGATGCTCGCCCTGTCTCGGGTGATGCTCCCCTAGCTGAGTTGCTCGCCCTATCTCGGCTGATGCTCCTCTCCCTGAACTCGTCACCCTGGCTCGGCTCGTGCTCTCCTCTCTATACTGCTCAGCTCGTTCCCCTAGCTGATCCCTCTCTATGAGTTTCTCCCTTCCCTGAAATGCTCCCTCTTAAGATATTCCTCTTCACTTTCTTCTCCTGAGTTGCTCGTCTCTCCTGAGCTTCTTCTCCTGTTGTTCCCTGGGTTGCGTCCTAAATCTGCTGAAATGAGTTGCTCTCCCGCGACCCCCCCCCCCCCGCCTTCATTCTCCCCCTCCCCTGAGCTGCTCACCCATTGCCATCATATTCCACGGCCGGGTAACAATGGCGGCGACCCGATCATCAGGTAATGAGAAGCTGTGGGACGTGAGCTGCTCACACAGCGTCACGCATGGCTGGGTCCAGCTAGTCTCCCATCTAGCCCCCAGCAACAGGCAGGCAGTGTAGTGGGTGCAAAGAGGTGGGCGGGGGTACTCTGGGCACCTGCGGGGCATAACACCAATTGTTTACAGCTGGTCTGGCTAATGTCAGTGTTACATAAGAGCGCTGATCGCGACTGATCGCAGGCTTATTCATGAGGCATAACTGCAGTGTCTCTGCATGAGTTACTGATTACCAGATACTTTAATGCACCAGGGCTGGTCTATGTGTGTTCAATTATCCCAGAGTAATGCACTGTAACACTAGAGGGTCTCACAACCTGGCTCACTGTGTCAAGGTCCAGTGTGAGATCGGTGCACTGCGGGGACAGGGGAGGGGGGGGGGGGAGCAAGTGGGGCAGGGGAGCAGCTGTTTAACGTTCTTCAACAATGTCTCTTATCGTCCTACCCGGCACAATCAAGACTTCCCTCAATAGAGAACGGTCGTCAATTTCCATGCATCCCCCTCCTCTTCACCCACCCACCCACCCATCCTCATCCCCGCTTAAGGTGCTGCGATAACACTCCACAGAGTGAATGACTATGCCTAGATCTATAAATAGACCAAGGAGCAGCTCAGGGTGGAGGGTGGTGGTGGCTTTTGGGCAGGCAGGCAGGCTGGCTGCGAAGGACGGGGTAGGATTTGTTGGTAAGCTGAGCGGCCACTGTTGTGTGCAGCGGTGGAGGCTCAAAGGCAGTCCCCCTGCAGGGGGAGGGGTTGGTGGATCTAGACATGTAGCATTCAAACACTGGGTGATACTGTACTAGGAATAGGGTGGGTAGCTCTACCATTTTAATTTGCGGATTATGGCATAATAACGATTGTTTCACTGCCATTGGCATACATTCTTATTGACCTGTTTCCCCACAATGTCACATACATGTGGGACTCTTTCTATGTATGCAGGAGGCCTAGGGTGCGCCCTTCTCATCAGGACATCTAGCTCAATTGCTCAGGACCTTTGCCTGTTGTGTGGAATTTGGTTGAGCGAGCAGCTCAGGGAGGATACTATGAGCTGCTCTCAGTTTGCCTGTTTAGAAATCAATACAAACACACCCAGTGTTGTGAACAGGAACTAGGGATTGCCCATTGTTTCTGTAATGGGCAAGAGGAATGCCCAACCGAGATGAATTTAATTGCATTGCCGATAATTAATTCCCAGACTCATTAAATACCTATAGCTGTCTCCAGCAATGCTATCTTCCTGCACTGAGTGACATAGGAACCTATGGCTGCACTGAGTTAATGCTTAACCAAATCCCAAGGGGTCTTTTTGAAATGTCAACTTCGTTAAATTTGCATAATTTCCAACAGCTTCATTCATCAATGTTTGATAAGTATATCGAAAGAAACTGTAATTGCGTTAGATGCTACATATTGTATATGGTAATATATGTAGAGTCGATTACCATAGGCAGATATCTTCATAGAAACGGACAGATTTAAACATACATATCTTTGGAGGTGCAAATATCAAAGATTAGATACGGTAAAACAATACTACTGTAAACGAGATGAAACCCATGTATTAAATAGTCCTTACAGCAATCGCAGTAGTGACACACTAGCGTCTATACAACCAATACCCTTTGTAAACAGAAAGGTATTTATCAATTGTGTTGGCTAACAGGAGGAATATATCCCTCTTGTAGCTGTCATACTATTGACAACACAGTGGTGGTGGTGGTGGGGGAGGGGGGGGGGGCCTTGAGGAGACAGGCAGCTGAGTCATAATGAGAGGCAGACAACCAAGTAAAGACCTTTGCATGTCTGGAGGTGGCAGCAGCAAATTGAAAGACTCAAGGGGAGTTGAGTGATGGGCTGGGCAATCATATAGTCGTTACTGTCTGCCATAGATATTGTGTTTACAAACTTTGTCAATGCCTGCAGAATATTGTCACCAGATTGGCCTTCTCTTTGATGTTCAGAAATTCTTATTTTCATTACACCTGGGCTCCAGCTTCCTCGTTTCATTACATCTGCTTTTAGACCTTCCGTATACATGTACAAACCCCAGCATTCCACTACATCCGACCTTCGACCTCAACTTCAGTGCATTCAAGTGCAGAGCCATTTCTCTATATCAAAATTTGAGCTCTGCTTATAATCACCCTCCGCTTAGACCATGTTATATACAGGGCCTTCAAGTTCAATCACCATTGCAACGTGGCTGGCTTTGGTCTTATATTGCTCTTAAAAATCCCTCAGCCTCCCCATCCCCTCTTCCTGATCACAACAGCTTCATATGACTGAGAGCCAATCGGGCAGGGGTCCGTGGGGACTGGGTGAGTACCCCGTTGGTGGTGTAGGGGGCGGCCGTTATCACGTTATGAGGCCGATAACGGGCCTTGTATTATCTCGTTACCGGCCGGTCCCGCTGGATACCCTCCCCGGGCATCCTCCCTCCTGATACCGTCAGCCTGGGGCGTGTGGAAAACGGTACGCTGCCTCCCTGAGCAACCTCACACAGAACAGAGTGAAGGCCCAGGTAACTGCAAATCCTTAAAACACGAGGCAGGCAATCTATAGAAGCTAGTTTTCTATTATTATTAGCCTCATTTACGAACACCACTGTATATACATATCCCTTTTTAGTGCTTTGATGTATTATGCCCTTATTGTCATGCTGCATCAATGCAGCCCGGGCGAATAACTCGCCACTGCTGTATTCATGTATTAATGTGCAGCAACTAGTGATAATGCATTACCAACGAAGCCCAGGGTAGTTAGGACGGAAGACAGAGGCACCAGGCCGTCCACATGGGAGTAGTGAGAGCAGAAAAAGTGGTGTCGAACCAGTCTGGCAGTGCTTTAGGAGACAGCATCTACACATGCAGGTAGTCGTGGTGGCCTGTAGTAAAGGGCTTTACAGGCAGGGATTGCATCCATACATGTGTTGAAGGTCAGGTGCTGAGATTGTATGAAACATTTATTTTTTTAAATTATTTTAGTACTTGATCTTTGATATTACATCCTGATTTTAAGAGGGACGACCACCACCCCCCTCCCGCCCCATGACATATGGTGTTGTATCAACTGTAGGCATTCCAGAGCAGGAAAAAAGGAACAAAACACTGCGGAAATAGAATTACCCATACAGATGGGGAATCCCAGTAAATTTACGGCTAATGTCCACTACCAAATGAGGCGCTCGTGCTTGGCCGTCCAGCCGGTCTAGTCAGTGTACACAATTACTGGTAGGCGTGCGCGAATTACTCCAGTTCTCTCTACTATAACGGTAATACAGAGTGATGGATGTGCCACCTCAGCTTACAGCCTACCCCTCCTCATCCCTACCTACTATAGAGCACTAACGAGGTAGGAAGCTGGTCCTATTTAAGTTTGAATATCACAGTAGAGGGATTAGCTAAGTCAAATACCATAGGGATCTCTGACTAGTCTACTTAAACTGTGGTAATATCAGAGTTTATGATTTATTACTCTAAAGATATGAATAAAATCCAATAGAACTACACAGCCGAGCTACATAGTCTTATCTTGATGCATGCTTTTTATCAGCAGTACATTTTGATTATATCAGGAATATAATATACTGAGATCCTACTGCCTCGGGAATGATAAGGAGACTACTACACAGGGGTTTGTGTCAGCATTTGTATATCCAATCATATATGATAGAATATTATGAAAGAATATCACCGATGAGGGAAAAAATCGTCCCTCTTATGTATACTCCTAGATGTACCCTCTAGGCGCCATTACTGTGGTCGCTGGTGCCTGAGCTGGTGCTCGGCGAACCGCTGTATGATTGATGTTTGGCCGTCCGTTTAGGTTGGCACCAGCGGAACTCCATCCGGCCACAGCCTCCTCAGATTCTCCGGAGTCCCTTTGCTCCATTTCCGGCTTATGGCAACATTTATAGCCACATAGACTACCCCAATCGCAGACCCCTGCCTCCGATTCCTACTCCCAATATGTCAACTGACCTATGAAAGGAGATTCAATTAGAAGATATCTCAATGTGGCGTGGAGAGGGGAAATCAAAAATGCAAGTATAACCACCGCTAGGTAATTGAGCTATTTGTGTATTCCCTTATTAGGGCTTACATGTAAAGGTGTTTCTATTCTGAAAGCTACATTAAGGGAGGACGTGCCTTTTAACAGTGCACCTTTTAAAGTCACAATAAACTCCCATGTGAACATCACAAAAAACTCCCAGACCTTCTTTGACAAAGAATGAATCCGGAACACACAATAAACTATTGTCGTTGGCTAGTTGAAAGGGAATAATATAATGGCTGCATTACTATGACAAGAGTAGGCTTTATTCTAACATTTTAGCTATTTATTTTTAGAGTGTCAGAGCCCCCAGCTACATAAAGACTGAGAAGAATTTAAGCATTACTCGGTGATATTTGACAATCAACCAATATGTTTTACCAAGATCTGAGCTGGCCAGGAAAAGTGGAAGATACTGACATCCACAGGCACATCATCCGCCCACCCAAAGTATGAGGACTCAAAGTGAATGCATTATGTTAAGAAATACTTTGAAATTCGGATAAATGGATGGAAAACCACCACCTGTGTGTTATCACGTTACCTGTTTAAATAGGAAATTGTAATCCGATAAGAGAGGCTCAGTCCATTGTCAGGTTTTGGGTCTTAAGTTACAGGAGTTATTGTACCGTATTACCCTTTGCTAATATGGGCAGAGTGCTGGCTTAGGGGTTAAGCAATTATATCTAGCCGAGGCATTAAATGTCACACTGTAGGTCATTTTGTGTAAACCAATCTTTAAAGATGAAGTTTCATTCAAAATGTGGTGTATCTATCAGTTCATGAATTATGGACTTTCACTGATTTATACTCTGGCTAAATACAGTGTATCACCAAATAAAATATCAGTCAAGGCTCAGGCAAAACATACATTTTGCTTCTTTGCCCATTAGCATATGATTGCTTTTCTTAAAGCCCTTTACATCATATATACGTACATGTATAACGTACCGATTTGCATTGCATATACAGTTGGCCTTTGACAATTCATATGGTGACAGGAGGCATTGTCTAATCTATTGTATGAAGTCACTACATCAAGCTTTGACTCTGTGGCTGACGTCATTGCTCAGGGTCGTGTGACATCAAAGAGCAAGAGATGTTCAACCGAGCGATCCGAATTAACCCCTTCAAGTCCACTCCCCACCCCACCCTTCCATTCTATCACCCTCTCACCCCCACCCTAACAGCAAATCAGATCAGGCAATCATTTAAAGCACAGCACCCCGTTTTAACATTGAAAGCCGTATCATTTGCCCTCTGATTAAAACTGATAGCACAAATTGATTTCCCCAGCTTGAGCTCTTCTGAAGAGAATATTGCCATCCCCCAAAAAAATCAATAGAAGAAAATTCCTCATATCACAAGTCAATACGGCTCTCTCAGCAGAATTGAGTAGTATGGGAGAAAATCGCTCTTAATTCCCGCTGCCGCTCTCACCAACATTCCCCCTGGGGACACTCCGATGAAAGAGGTCTAAAAATAGCTCTCACAGCGGCAAATACTAGTGCTCCATGCAGTTATGCCAGCTATCGGCCTTCGTCGATGAAATCACCTGCTTGTCTCATAAATTGATTTATTGCCTCGTCATGTGGAAATGAGATGTGTCGAGGTGCGCGGAGCAGTACATGAATGAACAAAGTATCTGGGAACTACGTTTGCCGGGGACATTATAGAGGATGTGTGTTTTTTCCCGATTTCCTCCGATGTGCAACGTTGCATTTATTTACAGTTCGAAGTAATGACAGCTGTCAGAGCAGTCAAACAATCCCCTTTATTGGCCAGTAAATACCCCTTTAGTTTACGCATTGGGGATGCTATTTTAAGAGGGACATTATTTATCAGTCATTTATGATGTGTCTGAAATCTACTTCAGTTCTGGTGGTCATGCATCCGATGTAAATAGTACGTAGCCTATACAACACTTACAATTGCCTAATTTAGCAACATGTAGTAGCAATTCGGCATCCATCCAGCAATGGGTCAAACATTTGAAAATTCGCCTTTCAATATAACATTATGGAAAGCTGGTTCCATTCTGGCTACATTGGCATTTACCTTGGCGGGTAACTAGTTCAGCAATCAGCATCATTTACATGGTTTCCATGTACAATACGGGGGCAATATGAGGCACGTGGTTAGGAAGTGCTGGCAGCAGTTCCCACCAGATACCCTCAGCACCATTGTGTGTGGATATGGTCAGCATCCAACCTCCCCCTCCCCACCTCCCCCACTCCACCTCCCCCCCCCCCCCCCCCCTTACAGGCGGAGTATAGGACGATGGATTAGCGTGAGCTGACAAAATGTCACGTTGGTATTTTCATGATGGCCGTGAAAACCCGCCACCGGGCTGACAATTTGCAGCGCGCCATAATATAGCTAAGCACCCTCGAGGGGGGGGGGGGGGGTGTATGGAACAGCCACCAGGAGGTGCCACCAGTGTGGGCGATAATAGAGGTGTTTCCCATATTATGGACTGGGGTAGAGACAGCCACAAGACCTAAACGTGTGGGACCCGTCTCTTCCAACTAGCTCGCCAACTCATAAAGCTCCGTCAAATGGAGGACCAGCATTATTGTGACTATACCATGCGTTAGATCAGAATGCAGGCCATTAGTTCGTTTAGAGGGAGTACCGAGTTATGCTTGGCTCTTGTTGGCTAGACGTTCACATAGATTTGATCCTGCACAATACCTTATCATTTTTTGCACCACACAAATGTTTTGACGACAAAGCATATTATCATCAGGGGAATGAGAGCTTCGCAAAAGCATCAAAGGCATCAATTCCCCACCCATGCACCTCGTATTTCTTCATTTTGTCTATTTCCCCATTCGCATTGTATCCTAAAATCACATTCTCTGGAACGTTAGGGTTAAGTTCTAGATCAATTAGAATCATACCAATAATATTCAAAATGCTGGAGACAGACCGGGTACCCGAGGCAACTGATATTATGAGGGCTTATTCAGGCGACCAAGCGACTATAAAATAATGGCCAGGGGGATACAGTGTATGCCCCTGTATAAACATAACATGTTGTCTGTTCCTGCTGTATAGCTGTATGCTACATTGTGGATGGGAGGAGGTTACTCCATCAGATCCCTTATCGTGTTATCACCCTCATCCTTTGTTATCACAACACCCTTTCTGGGGGTACAGAGATACACAAGCTGAGTGGTGGAGGAAGGAGTGCCTAATTAATAGGCTGTGTATTCATAGAGATTAAGAGCTACATCACTCCCACTCTGAAGGACACATCAATAGATATCTGCGAGTGGCTCTCCCGACTCACTGAGCCACTCACATGCAGGCGTGGCATTCACTCACCGCCGTAGCAGTACACTGCCTGTGGGACTCAATGGGAGCTGATAACAAAGCCCTTACCGGCCACAGCGCTCTGCTAGCCGGCTATGTGGGGGTAGATTCGGCGGCTAAATGACCATTTAGAATACCAAGTGGCCTAGTGCTTTATCTGCCGGCACAGGCAATGTTGGAGGAACACAGGTAGGGAGATAGAGGGATTGGAGAAGGGGATGGCTCGTTTAGGCTTGGTGTGTGAGTGGTTGGGGACATGGACAGGAGCGATTGCACTGCTCAATTAAGGAGGTATGGACTTAGGGTAGTGGATAATAGGTAGAATTGTAGGGCGAGGACAACGGCAATAATGTGTAAAACTAAGCTGTACTAAGCTGGGGCGTATTGGGTAGTAGTACAATAGGTCGACATGTGAAATGGCGAAGGATAAGGGGAGATATGGTAGTGCCACTGCCTGTCATTTGAAGAATAGGTAAATGGTGTATGGGCTTAGAAAGGGGAGCAAAATGGCTAGAAATTCCACAACTCAAACGATAATGGCATAAACTTACTATACCCACAAGTAAGAAGTGTGGATGAGATGGGGTAGAATCGGTGGTGTAAACGCCGAAATATCAAGTACACATGTAAATGGTTATTAATGTCTGATGTACAGATAATAGAACCATGTAGGACATCCTATATATGCTACATATGGTATGAACAGATAGACGGGCAGCTAGGGACGGTAGGCACAGGCTACGGTAACAGAACACCGGAAGGTGCCTAGAATCCTGCAGCCAACCTAAACGGGCGGCTTATCGGTGGCCATTACTGCAGCTCAGTGCTGCCACCTGGCCATAGATAACGTGAGCAGCTCCCCTCAGTCTGTAATGGCATCAGTATAAAGCTGGAGCTGCTCATCCCACGTTGGACAGCACCAAAAAGGGACTATAGGAGGGGGTGCTGCATGGGTAACTGGTCTAAGCTAAACTACATCTCTGGTTTCTGACAAGAATCCGCCTAAATTAGCGACTTGCTGATATCTTTTTTAGAACAAAGTGAATTTTCGATCCAGTATAGGCAGGTAGAAATGAGAGTTTGGGCGTGTTCTGGGACGTGATGGGTGGCCTGCGAGGACCGATGGTGGCAGAGGGAGGGAGGGAGGGGGTGGGGGCTAATATTCATCACTAAATCTGAGGGGTGGCGTGCGGCGTATAATGTATACAGCACGCCTGGCGGTCCGCCCTGCCTCAACTACAAAGACACTAACCGTAACACCTCCAATGTCTACCATACTAGCGCCCCTCGGGGCTAATACTGATGAAGGATAAATAATATTAGGTACTTTCTACGTTTAGCTTAAACCAGTGAATATATTGCCAAATGAGGCAGGGCAATTGGACTGTGTATAGGTATAGAGGACCTAAGTAACAGCATATGTGGATCAACAAGGGAAAAGGGACCTCCGCGGGGGATTTTTAGTTCCAACTTTGGCCACCAGGGGGCTCCATATAGCTAACTTTGTTCAAAATATCATAAAAATTGTTCTATACTACTTTTTGATGGAGAATACAAAAAGCCACTTTAGAAAATTCCAACTTTAGTGAAAACCTTCCATATTTGGAATGTATAAAGAACGTTTTTGGGCCTAAATTGGTGCTTTTGCACTTGTTGGTTGCCATGGAAACAAAATTTTCATTCTGAATTGAATTTTTCAAGAAATTTATGATCACAGGCCCCACAAAGATTTCTATGCTAAAAACGGAATGTAAATCCCATTTTAGGATTAAAAGCTGTGACCAAATGTTTGAAAAAGATTGGATATTTGGGAATTTTCGTAATTATGCTAATTCAATAGAGATATCTTTAAAACAAAGTAAGATAGAGCTTATTGGCATTTGAGATTGGACAGTGCCCACACATATTCAAGGAGCCAGTTCTCATAAACTAGAAGTGGTACCTGCTAATAAAATGTATCACTGGAAAGCTGATGAGCTCAATTTTATAATTGAGTTTAACCTTTGGAGGACCCTTTTCCCTCGACTGTCCACATATGTCCTGCTGCCAAGCATACTTATATTTGACTCAATACAGTTGTGCCGATTTCTAATCCCGTATTGGTGTATAAACTAGAACTAAACTAGAACTCTGTGCTTCATCACGCAATCTTGTATGAATATTGCAGCTTCTACACTACTCGACGTTACACCATTGCATGTGTGTCTTGCCCTTACAGGTTTATATCTGTACAAATATTCCGTAACGTTGATATTGATCGAGGATCTGGTTCCGGCGCTCCCAAACATAGCGACCACAGAACCAGTTGGTCGGTTTTGAATTGCTGATTGACATTGATAGATATAGATGATGTACGTGTCCCTAAAGCTACAATATGCCTCTATAGAAGGTATTCTGTGTACAGCAAGAAATACTATCAGAGTAGAGAGAGGTATTATTGGGAGTCAATTCATTTGCTGTGTTTGTACATATTTACATCGCATTCAAATCAAAACACAAAAAGACAAAATGAAGAAATCACAATACAATGTACCATGATATAAGTCTATACACTTCATTATTCCTATACAATATTCCCTATACAAATGTTTGTCAGATTAGTCTTGTATAATATATGAATACCCCCGCCTATACCAAACTCGTTCTAGACTTGCAATTCCCTGACTGACAGTCCCTAGCGGCAATCTATATTCTTCACATGAGCAAACAAGTAAAAAGAGATCTCCATCAATTTCACAGAGGCTGAAAAACAATTCTGTTGAGACGCCTCCTTCTCCAGGGTGCCCCTAGAACCTACCTTATAAAGCTGGAAAGTAAGTCATGTTTATGTTTATGCAACAATTACACATACTTTATATTTTCTTTTCTATCTTAGATCATGATTAATATATATTAAGGCTTCATCAAGAAGGACAGTATGAATGATATTGTAAAATATGTATAATTAAACGAAGACATTTAGGTATACAAGCTAGTTTATATTTAGACTTTGCAGTTTCATTAATTGTCATTCATGGTCGTTTTTACTGTAAATACTAATTGACTATGCAAATTCATTGATTGTTTATGCAAATTGAATTCTTTAATGGCTGTTAGATAAAGTCTCTTTTTTATATGTCTATATTGGAGCTAGACAGGCGGGGTGTGCGTTCTTTAGTTATGTGTTTAGCTATGTTAGATATCACACACCACGACAATGCTTCTAAAGCACCTGCACATGGCTTCTAATACTCCTGCACATTTAGTACACTCAGCCTCTAGATATACGTAGTAATGTGCACTGTGATTGGTTAAGGCTAGGCGTGGAGGGTGAGGCTAAACAAAGCTAACTCCTTCCCCATTGGCTGACACACCCTGCGCACAGGAGTCCAGCGTATAGGGGAAGGAGGTATGTTAATGAAGCATTTAGACTTTAGGCTGTTAGCAACTGGTTCTCTGTCATTTCTCATTTTTGATGATCTTAACCAATCGGCGACTAGACTAATATTGACGCGTTATTTTTGACTTGTAGTTGTGGAAAGTATGGAAACATGTGACTGGGGGTACTGTATACATCTTATTTTTTTATAGAACGTCGCAAAATGTGATATATTAATGTGAGTCATCTGGCATTATTGAAGGAAGGACCTTAGATTTCTTTTAAATTGTACATCAATGATTGCCATCTAACAGAAATTCCAGAGGACAATACGTACTGATATAAGGCAACTGTGAACATTTCGATGAAACATCACCTTATTTCAAAACACAATGACAATATCACCTAACATCTAAAGAATTGACACTTCCTGTCTGGTTTAGAATTCATTGAAACTGACACTCAGATCGATGACTTTCTAACTGGAGGTGCCACGCAAACTCTTACTTAAATAACATTATAATGCAGACATGACGGTTCAAAGATTGGACATTTCTATGATACTGACATGCTCTGAACAGTGCCCATGAAGTATATACCATACGTGCCACTGTCAAGTCAAGTACAAATACACACCAAAAATGTCAATGAGACACAGGGCTCTGAATGCAGTCAAGGGCATTGTGTACCTTATATAGAGGCATATACCAGAAATCACCAATATGAGCCATGCTAGTTGTTTTTACGATGTGTAACGTCCAGTATGGGAGCTTACCATGCAGCTAGAATAATATAGAAATATCTTTAATCGAGTGGTTGCGAGTGTTATCAAGTTAACCTCATTGAACCAGTTAATAATCTTTGACATTTTGTTCAATCTGAGGTAGAGTTTCCATAATAGGAGATACACACTGTAGATAAAAAGGCCTCATATTGGCAATCGCTATCGTTTTACATGTAAATGCAGCCCTTGACTAGCACAGCCAGTGACTAGAGACCACTATTTCACACTGTGTTAGTATATGTAAGCACAGGTCGGACTGACCATAGGGATCAACCACATGTGGGCGGAGTGACTTAGTATAGGCCTAGGTACGGACGATCGCGAGCAAATTGCAACTTTCTTTTTTGTGAGTACAAATGTATTAATGGGATTTTAAGTATCATAAAATGTTTGCAATAACTTTTGATGAACATAGCCATCATACAATAGGAAACTAAAGCAATTAAAGCAAACTGTACTAAAGTAAATACTGAAGTAACACCACATGTGTATAAAGTCAATAAAGAGCACAAATGACATGGTTAGAGATAAAAGAATATGAATATGAAAAATAATAGGAATAATCACGTATCAAGACTACCGGGTAATCAGGCATTAGCAAATGCTCTATTCTACTAGACAAATCTGCACAAATCAGTGTCAAATGAAATGTACTAATGAGAAAAGCCCTGATCATTGTCTGATCCTGACTGGTTGTGCTTAACCACAGACTTTGACCATGACAAGATGGTACGGACGTGAGAGGGACATGGCCCAAACTGTATGTCTTGCTGATAGTATATACAGTGCTTTATGAGATAGCATTACACACGTATGTTGCCTGGTAAATCAGAGCTCTCCAACAACTTTACATTACAGTTTATTCCTCAAGTCTTTTACTCCCTGGAGTTGACGCTCAAGATTTTTAAAGTTTTTTTTTTTTTAATTTCTCCATTTTTCAATGTGAAATCTGACAGCATTATTCTGAAACCGCCTAAACATTTGTGGCTTGTAAACATTTTGGGGTTTCTCCATTTATTATGAAGCTAAATAAAATTGTAGGCAACTACATGACGTGTACAATGAATATCTTTAAGGGATAGTCATATGAAATAGTGGCATTATGTTAATTATAATAAAAACAATGACACAAATCCAAGGACTATCTCAGATTTGTGTCATGGTCTTGTCACTAATCCATATAATTGAGTTATAATCTTTATGCTTAATTCGTTTAAAAAACTAACCTTCGTCGAAAAGGTAGACGGCAGATTGTTCTATTAGTCGCGTAATGGAGATAAAAGGATATCTTTAGGCTTGACATTTTTACTTGTTAGATTATCATAATTCCCATAATCATTCTATTGCACACATGATGGGCAATTCCAAAAAGATACCATGCCTTTTTGTCTGTATGAATTTGTCATGATGCAAAATCTGCTAGGGCGGTGATGTCATGAATTGTGATACATGTAATAACTAAGGGGTCAATTATTATCTTCATCACTCCTCAGACAAAACAATAATTGATATATCATGCCCAACTTAAGATGACACACATGCATCATGAGCCAATCATTCATAAAATCATAAACACAGAAAATCCAAAATATACAGTCATAGACTCAATCGGAGCAGGCTGGATGGGTTGGGGGATCAAAATTTGGCTCCCAAATTCTGAACATGATATACGTGGTTTCCAAAGTTCAAATAAAATGTGATAAGTGTTATGTGATATTGGGGAAGCAAAAGGAACTGAACGGTGGGATCACATAACAAGAGGTTGAGTGTAAGGCAAGCATTCTCACACCATGCTGGTTAGAATGTTGCTTATTTGACACCATGCAAATGATGACAATTAGTTGTGGATTTTACTCATGTTCTGGGGATAGTTAGGTCACCAATGTCCGATGGAGGTTATGATTATGGTTCCACGAAAACCGCTTTTTTCCGCAAGGCTACATCGATGGCCACCCGGGAAAAAAAGCAACGTCATTTTGATCTACTGGGTCGATTTGGATACTACTGGCACTAGTCTAAATCTTTTGGCAAGCATTTAAAACCAATTCATTTAGGTGAAGTTTCATCGGGTTTAGTGGAACCAAGGCTTTAGGTAGGAAACCAAAGGTGGGTAAGACTGTCCACAGGGTATTAATATATTATAAGCCGAAGTAGTTTAATATCTTAGTCATTTCACCAATTAGTTATTGGTTAGTTGCATTTTGCTCAGGGCCCAAACTGCCTGCGTTGAGTTAGGAGAGAGAGGCACAGAGTCTATAACAAGAGACAAGCACGCATTCTGGAGGTCATTAATTCTTTTTCTGTTAAATGACGTAGACATTGACGTAAACATATTGACGTCATGACGTCAGAAACTTTACCCGGTATGATGACATAACCACGTGATCCTGTGGGGCCCACATTTTCATGATCATGAAAAAGAAACGGATTGAAAGACGAAACGTTAGTTTTTATGAAATGCAAGAAACGTATAACAAATGAATATATCTCAGCATCAACATTAGTAAAGGGCGTAAAACAGAGGACGATAAGAATAAAATGCAATCAATATGAAATATAAATCATTTGTCTGGTAGGCAGATATCTGGCAGCACCATTCCTATCCAACTCCACTACATTGAACGTATTTGGTATATGATGAGTGATAGTTTCCGGTCAATTTTTAATTTGTAGCCTTTCAACATTTTTAACTCATGCACACGCATACCATTAACTTTGACTAGTTTACATGTTTGGAGCTTCCTCTTATAAGAGGACGTTTTCCTAAAATTTTAGGTTTATAATAATTATTTAGTATCATTAGAAAATGAAGGACACAATATTACAAACTGACCAATAGAAACATTCATCTCCCATTTACATAAACATTACTAAAATCTATCGTTGGAGATAGAGGGGAGACATTAAGCAATGACTGGTTGCAGACAACTGGAAGAAAGAATGTATGCACCATTGATTATTGAAATGAGTTGGTCGGAATAGCTAATGAAAGTGACATAAATCCATTGAAAACAAGGAGGCTTTTGTATAAGCTACAATAGACGCCACACTGTTATTCGAGAATAGCCAAACTGTATAATGCGTCAACCACCGCGGCAACTAGAAACGAAAATCGAAGTTTATTCTGATTAGATATCAACAATAATAGAATACAACATACAAGGCAGTATGAGTGGTGAGTGGTGAGTGACAAGGGCACAGGGCGGAATGGGGATGGGGTCTAAATAGAGGGGACTATAGGCCAATGGGAAAGTTGGGGGATCACACAGTGGGACACCCATCAGGCAAGGAACATAATTATAATTTATATCATCCCTAATCTGGTTCCCCAAACTAACTGAGGTGGGAGGGCGCAGGTAGCTGCGGACATCCGAAATACATAGCATAATATATAGATTACATAAGTGGGACAATACCACGTGTGCCTCTTATCGCACGTTAGTAACCACTTAGTGAATTGAAAAGGTGTCACCATCGGGGCCCATTGTGAATTGTCGTCTACTAGTGAAAATTCTCCTCTCTACGTAGAAGCATCTCCATGAGGAAAACACCGGGGATCCATTAGGACACTGGGTGATAATTATCAGATGTCAAGAAGTCCGAAATCCTTACTGCCAGGGAAAGGTTAAAAAATGCTGCAGCGTTAGTCGACGTGACTCAGCGTCCCCAATCGGATTTTCCCGCCTTTCTATGATACGGCTTCATCATTGTAGATGGCACCACCTTTTTATCCCCACTGCCTTCTTACTGCATCATGTTTCTTGTTTATGTTCTTGTCACTGAAGACACCTTACTGTAACTAACAGAAACCAGCCCCAACAAGCAGACGACATTGGACGCAGACGACATTTGAGAGAGTTATCCAAAACTCGTGATTCTTACAATGAGTTTCCAGACCCCTAACCCGTCCTACTTACAGTGCATTGCCTGGTATGTTAATTTCAGGGTTCCCACAAAAATATCAGGTAAAAATTCCATGACAGTCCATGACAAAAATGTCAATTTTACCCGGTTATTTGGCTAGTTTAACTTATGCTAGTTCAGTCAGTGGGATCAGGGTTGCCACACGATAATAAAATGTCATAAGCAGCTGTTTGTTTGACATTGGTCAACTGCCTTGCTCTACCTATACGTTTAAGGCTTGTGTGCGCGCCAACGTTCTATCAAATTTTATCATAGAAATAAAATTGGCTTAGATCTACTACAATGTATTTATATTTAGTTATGTGGCAGAAAACGCTTGCACAATGACTTGATTCTTTCACTTGACTTGTGTGCCAAATCATACCAAGATATTTGCCCCAGTATGCCAACTATAAAATCTCGGTCATTCCCTATCTCCGCGTCACCCAGTTCACGTAACCAACTGGCATCCCACCCCCTACCCATGCCCGATCGGCCAGAGCCTCCGCCCACCACTAGAAGCACTCGTTCACCTGTGGAGTCTTTTTTGCTGCTCTGCTGGTATTTCTACTTCTTTTTGCCATGGTTCAGATTCACACAGGAAATCACACCTCACTGGTCAAGTACCCAGGGGACCAGGGTTGGGGCGTTGGCCGCTGCTCTGTAGTTGTGGGCTTCAAACATTGCCCATGCCAGGTAATACTATCATAGACAACAGGTTCGATGTTATTTTTCTATATTTGCCCTATTTCATAATACTAATATATTAAGAGGGTATTGCCCGAATCTGGATATAATTTATTATATATCATAATTATATGGACCAATGTCGGAGCAAGTATCATTATGTTCTTGAGTCATATTGTTCTACATGTATTTACATACGCAGGATCAATTTAATGGGGTCTCTTGAGTCCCTGAATCATTATAAAATATTTGTGAGTATGAGCCTCAGATGTCATGAACCATAAAGCAAACACTCAGAAACACCAGATTAACTGTGTGAAGAATAAACAAGACTGGGGAAAACACACACACATGGTTTTCTTTTTATAACAGTTCGTCAGTAACCAACACCGTTTGAACAGTTTATTAGATGGTTAGAGAACGAGGTCAATGGAGGTCAACCCTCAAGGTCAAACATCAAGGTAAAACCTGAAGATCAACATAGGGTCACACCCATACACTGACCTGATCACCATGGTTACCCAGTAGGAGGTGGGTAAGGTCCTCTTTTGTTGCCCCATCCTGCAACATTAGACAGTATTTGTGAGGAGGTTCAGGGGTGCGCGCGTGCCAACCTTGTACAACCTATATATATACTATATATACACTGCCACCGCCAAATTAAAACTCCAAGACATGTCATTATGAATATGCGCATGAACATACACAGCACAGTCTCAAAGCTCCAAGCTATCGTATTCTGTGGTGTGAAAAAGCTAATAAATCTCGCCGAGAGGGGCCGTTACTGTATACTTGATGATGAGGAAAGAGTCTGCTGGTTCACAAAACTGTCTTCCAGTTCAATGGTAACATCCTCAGCACCCTGGCACAAATGAGGGTTATAGAACCCCTTATACACATGCATATACATTTCCTATTTCAATTGCTCAGTTTAAACCGATCTGTATCCATTTGGCACAAGACTCGATAAGTGATTCTGACATTTGGGGCGCCGCCCTTGCATTTCACCTGGGACAACTCAGAGTTAAGCGGGGGAGAAGGAATCCTGCCTAGGCTCGATTGAGTAGCAAATGGGCTTGTTAAGAAGGCTTTTCAGGGTGTATTTTAGAGAAAACCATTAAGTACTATAGAGTGGATTATAGTAGGACTTGCAGCACCTCCTCAGTGGTGAGTGATGGGCCTTCACTGAGCTGCTCACCGAGCTGCTCACCTACTTGTCACTTCACGCCGCTCTCAGTATGAGACACTTATCTACACCTCCACACACACTACCATTTAACCATTTAAGGGTCGTATAGTCATTTAATGTGCTATGATGCACGACTGCATTCATGTATCATGCCTTTATTGTTTGCAGCTGTATCAACGCTGTATGATCAGAATGATGCATTCACGCAGTAGTGGCGAGTAGATTCCCCAGACAGGGCTGCATGCATGCATCATGACGACGAAGGACACGATGGGTAAAATCACTATGTGGTCATTAAATGGTTAAATACCTCAATCATACCATTATCACGGCCCAGGATCTCCTCCTCCTTCTCCTTCTTTTATGATAAATTCCCAATTTGTACCTTTTGTAATGTATTTTCTTCTTAAATTATTTTTTCACCAACTTTCCAATGATTAAACTGATCAACGTATGAAAAACACTCTTAGAATTCAAGCACGCAGTTATTCCTTTCCTATAATATTCTCCACCTTCGCTCATACCCAAACACCATTTTACCCCTGCCCTACCCAACCTGTCTTCTTGAGAGGACTGTGACCGCGTGTACTTCTCACGGCCGGATGGTGGGGGCGCTGCAGTGCTATCCGCTAGATGGCGTGGTGCGCGCGGCAGTGAACTTGTTCCCGACGTAGATTGACGTTAACGGGCGGCTATAAGGACCAGCGGTCAGCCAGGCGTGAGGCGGGCGCCGTGTGTAAGGCCGTAACCGCCGTTAATCCGGCTATAACCGGCCTAAGGCTCGTTACTCCGGCCACAAGTCCACCTCTTCTACCATCAACCCCACCCCCGCCATCTCACGTCAATATTCCAACTCTAGCCCTTGCGGCCCTATCTTGACCACGCGTTATAAATGTGAAACCATTATACATCTATGCTAAATATAATAAATCATTTCCATGCCTGAACATCCGACTAAAAACACGCACAGTGCGTGGTCTGTATCCATGTGGACGCACTATAGACTACCATCTTCAAATGACCGATTCCCTATACTACTGGGAAGTCATCCATGGGCCCGTCACAAACCCATTCTGTCATATACTACTTACGTCAAGAAAATATGGTATAGCCTTAGCACCACTGCATATTGATTGGTTTCTCCTTGCAAGGTTAAATTCCTGCGCTTAAATCGCATAGGAACGTTTCAACATCTCTACAGCTCAGAGACCAATTACTGCCCTTTAAATGATTATGTTCCCGACCAATATGTAGAGCTTACAGATAGCAATTTAAAGCCAAAGCCAATGTAGGGTGGATTCTACGTGCTGGATTACACTGTCTTCTACCAGAGCCTTAAAACTGAATTCCCACACACTCCAATTAGGCCTACTACTTCCCTCCCCATTCCACATAATCCCCTCACTACTTCTTCAACGTCTCTGCTACAACTGCTTCGTTACCAGCACATGCCTATATAGACCACAGTGTCAGGGTACCGGCCCTGCTTGCTCCACGTCCCCATTTCTCTCCACTTCTCCCATTGTACCCAATATGTGTGGTGTGAAGACAGGAGACACCCTTCCCTTCTCCAGGGCGGTTGTTGCTAAGGAATACTGTAGGTGCCACTTCTATATTGCAGTGTCAGCGGAAATGAGGGAGTGACATGGGGTTATAATGAATGCCCCTGTCCTATACATAACCTAGTTTACCATGGCCTGTATTGTGATGGCTGATAATCAGGCACGATACCAATGTGGAAACCAATCAGGAAAGGCAGATGTTGCTATTGAGCCTCGTTCCACATAGATATACAGACTAATGGTACTTTGTGTACTACTAATACTACATCCACCCCCATCCCCCACCTAATACTGACATTGGTCACATACATGCCGATCAAATAAAGTGACATGCTTAAAGCTCCGATCGACATTTGCAGCGATCCCCACATGATAATGTTATAAGTACGATGCGATAGAGTGCCAAGAGGAATAGGACAACACATAGATCATTCACACATATACATTCTACACTGATTGCCTCACGTAGGCGGACATTGTGGTCTATATTGGGAAATTGGGATGAGCTCCTTTGGGATAAGGTTCTTCTAAATGAGATCGTCAGCCCGCTCACCTGCGGGATGACAATTCTGCTACAACCAATGTCAAATGAGCCCCCTGTAGTAACTAAGGCCGGGTGGTGCTGTCACCATGGTAGCACAATCAATGCAGGTATCAGGTCCTGCCATAACAACGACCGGCGACACGCCAGCAACAGGCACGCCTGTACTGATTGCGGTCACGGCGCCCCCCTATGGCTGTCACAGGAACCATTCTCTCCCCGCAGTCGCCAACTCCCCATCCACCCTCTAGAGTCCGGCATGCACAGAACCGGATCCTACCAGTCCCGTACGTGAGTTATTCTATTTAGTAGTAAAACTACTAACATCACTCCTGCATTAGTAGGCAGATCTAGATGAAAGTGACCAATCTTATAAAACCTTAAAGGTTTCCGAATAGAATAGAGTTCATGTATACTTAATCTTGAGAAATAACAACTTGAGATCAAGGAGAAACATGAAGACAGTTCCATCCCTGTGTCACTCTGGCTATACATATAAGAGCGAAAAGAAAGGTACACGGGAGTGGAAGAGATTTTAACTGCAATTTTTGTTTCCAATTTGGCGGTTACCAGAGTCTATCCACAAGTGTTATTTGACCAAGGCAGCCAGAGTAGACACTACACAAATGTCCTCTTACAGCCGTCCTTGATAAGAACACACCTAGTCTATGTTCCTGACACTCCAATTACCGTCTGCAGAATGGGAGGGGCATGCAGCAGACGACTGAATACCGCGTGACTCATCCCACAGAGCACAACGTGTCGATCTCAAGTGAGTACCCCTTGTTAAAACATCATTAAAATGTCAGCTAAGTGTGAGAGGTGAGATAGCCATCTGGACAGCTCTCCGTGTCACTAGGCCTATACAAAGCACCCGCCTGTGTCAGCTGATTTTAAACTTATTTACTGTTTGATATAGGTGCAAGTGCACAATGGGTTTTGCCAGATCGATAATATGAATCACTTTGAGCTAAATCGGAATATATGAAAATATGATTTATCGTAGTGATAAGGCTATTAAAAGCTGACCCTAGAATACCTGCTTCTGCTATGGTTAGTGAGTTAGGTTGACACCAGGTGCCTCCACTGTTTCAGCTCCAGTGGCTTCTGGTGATGCATCCCCAGGGGCTCGGCACAGTGGAGACTGTCCAGGACCGATCCCAGGACAACAAATCCAAAACTAAACCTAACCGCAGAGGTATTTTTATGTCATTATCAGTTTGTTCTATATGAATACACTCATTACCTTATATCAAATTCAAGCTTTTGATTGATTGATTGATTGATTGGTTTCAAGCTCCAGAGACCAAACTCCCTTTTATGCCCCTCCTCTCTGAGGGAATATCTGGCCGTCAATCAGACCAATGGACAACTCCTGTGATACCAGGTACCGGTGGGTATTAGTTAACCGTTCAATGACCGCATAGTGCTAAAATGTATAATCCCGTCATGGCTATGATGTATGAATGCAAAACTGGTGGGTAACTCGCCAGTGCTGTATTGAAGCTTATTGATATACTCCCAAATGGTCGGCATGATGCATGAACGCAGCCCTCGCGAGTAGACCCACCAGTTCTGCATTTCAAGGGCACAGTGTATTAAAGCACTATGCATCCCTAATTGGATTCAGGAGTTAGGATTACATCTCTGGCTGGCCTTACTAGTGCATGCTGAATGCCATTGAAATATGGCACGAAGGGACACAATACGGTCCCTCCCTGACACGGCGGGTAACGTTGTACGGACCGGAAACAGGGGTCAGCCAAGGGCGTTAGAGGCCAATGGGGGTTGGAGTAAGGGGTCACCTCTAACCAATGTCATCCAAGAGCATGATATCAGGGCCACTTCGACCCATAATGGTCGGTGGCTAGCGCCATTTCCGGTCAGGCATTTCAGAACTGACGTCCGCAATATGGCTCACCTAGCCTCAGTCTGAGATCGCTTCCGGTGGCAGTCGGAGCGCCATCTCGCGACCTCAATTTCAACTTAGTGCTCTTTCTCAATCCTGGCGGTCAGTGTACCACTGTATGTATATACACTGCAGTAGTGGACTCTGGCTGTGGTCTATATTAGCATGGATATTGATAACATATTAGGATATCTAATATAGAACTGGATGAAGTTTCCAGTTGTGAGAGGCTGTCTTAAGATCGAAGCCCAGGTCAAGCATTTTAGTTCTCAATAGATATTGGTGTGCAGAGAAGAAAGGAATGGCTGTGGTATGTGTATAACTACAATGTCCATGAAAAACATCCTTATTTATTTGATTGTAGAATACTGAGTACTGAATACAGCCTTATTTGGCTATCCTATATAATGATTAGGCATGGTGACGTCAGCAATGAGCGACCCTTAGCCAAGTTGGTGATGGTACCTTAGCATGCACCATGCCGAGAACAGACATGGTGAGTGCAAGTCTGTATTGTACAACAACAAAGAAAAAAACTGTCTGAAGCTGAACACAAACAGATGAAATTCTCTCAAGGCCCTCTCCATACACACACCCCAGATGACAGGCTGCTGACCAGTGCGTCACGTCCGACCCAGGAGGAGCTGACCGATGACCACCCCCCCCCCCCACCCTCCTCCAGGCAGTGAGTTCCTCCAGGCGCCCAGACGGTCAGGGGTGAGCGGGGTGCGGCGCCGGTGTCGATATCTGCCCTGGAGTAGCCCGACCCTGGGTCCTATCTCTCCATAGAGGAGGGCTAATTGAGCATACCAGTCCACTGCTGGGGGAGGGGGAGGGGGTATAAAGTGCTGAGATGTTGTTACAAGGTGGATCCTTGGGCTTTGACCAGAAACAGTGTTAAAGTATGGAGTAATGGTAAAGGGACTGTAAGGGTTATAACTGGTAAGGGCTCAATTTAAGACTGCTTCCCTTAAATTGGATTATTCTCTCTATCCGTTCATTTCCTCAACTGTGACTGAAGTCAAGCTTATATGTGGTGTACTCCTTAGCAACTTCACCATGTGAATGTGCAGGTAATGAGTACTATCGGTAAATACAGAATACTATTTTGAATTTGCTTTCCCAGACTCTTGCATGTTACTTCATGAATTCAGGACGCGTGCAGTTACATTTGAGACCGACTGAGTACTATTTGAGACGAGTGCAGATAGAGCCTTATAGCATGTTAATATATATGCATGCAATGGTCCTGACTGTAGAGGTTGGAGAAAAACATCACGACGTGAGACGTGTAGAGGATGAAGATTAATGTTCTTTGGAACGGGTGAAGCGAGGGAGAATCATGAGATATGCATGTGGATGTTTCCTGTAGCTGGAAACCGCATTCAACTCGGGTTTCCACTGTGCTATAATATGAGAATCGTATCCGATTTCTCTCATGATTTCTGTCTTCTAAATTGTTAAGATATATTTAGATTTGTGCTTTTTTTCTTTTGAATAGCATCTAGTTTTTTATTACACAACACAAACTATATCAGATGTCAGATTAAAGTGGGATTCACAGTGAATTTAGATTAACTAGAAACTAAGCATGACGCATTGTATTCTTTTAAATAGTGCATTGTGCCCTTTGCCGTCATGATGCTTGAATGCATCCCTGGCGAGTCTACTCGATAGGGCTGCATTCATGCATCATACCCACACTATGGTGTTGATACAGTACCACGGGTTCAGCAACATAATGCATTCATGAATGCAGCCCTGGTGAGCAGACTAGATCAAGGGAATAATACATAAGTCAAGCACTATGTGGCCCTTAAAGGGCAAACACATGAGATAAGCAGGAGGTGGCAGACAAACTGCATGCTGCATCAGCTCTACTCATGTCCCCCTCTCCTCCTGCTGGTTAATCCTCCTGGCACCACATCACCTCCCATCCAACACTGCTCTGCTGAGTCTAACATGAATAAAACAGCAGCCAATGCGTCTGCTTTCACAGCTCCACTGCAATTGTCAGAGTCAATTAGAAGGCCGATCGCGTTTGCCAAAAAGTGGAAATTAGTGGCGGAAGGTGCTAGTATTGGAGGAGGGCCTTGTAATGGTAACGTGATCAGCCTGAGGATCAGACCAGTCCACATGGTTACACACAATGAGGGTGGCGCCATATTCACACTAAAATGGCTAGTTAAGGAGATGCTGCAGAGCTGGTAAAAGGCATTCAGGCCGTATTACAAACCTTCTACTTCAGGAAGCCAAGAAGGCTGTGTGAATAAATTTAGTGAGTTACTCAATGGTATGCCTTCTACAAGAGCTGCTCCTCACTGTAGTATAGGTTGTGTGAAACGAGCATTATGAGGCATTGCTGCAACTGATGCCTCTATGGAAGGTAAATGAGGCCAACAACATTAATCACCCTTGATGTCCAAAATAAAAAGGGTAATGCTGTATTTGACACTTTGCCAGAAAGACCTGGAGGCGTACTCTATGTTTTGGACTTTAATCCTACATCAGAATGGCTGCATGACGGCCATATGACTGGTGTTAATGGGACCTTTTCTAAGGTGGATGTGACAAAAGCATATATTTATAAATGTGACATGTTCACTAGAACTCCTTTTCCGAGATTCATCTGTTTTTATATATCAGGAAACCTGGAAATAGTATACTGTGCCCTGTGAAGTCTTCTTAAGGCCTTCTGGCAGCAACATCAAAGCAGGTTACACAACTCAATCAAAGTCCTATGACGAAGCCAATATGAAGCACGATAGAAGTGAGAAACAAACAACCCCACAAAACTGACTGTAGGTTCTATACACATGTGTGTGCCCAGCCATGAAATTATCATTGGGTTATCCATCTTTGTTACTGTATGTAACTGGCCAGTCGACTGTGAAGTAAAGTCCAAACTGGTACCCAACCAATACTTAAGGGCGCTACCGCTGAATATAGGAGCCTACAATTTGAGAAATCACATCAATTCTGACTGGAAACATCTATACTAGAGATAGCACATAGCAATACCTGTACCCACACACCCTGGAGCGCCGCCTGAAGATGAAGGTGGTCTACAGACAGGCCACGGCACCTGTCTACTACCTGCCACAAGTGGCCACTTTACATGATGACAGGCGCTGGCCACCTTCCAGGGGAGGGCGCCATCAGGACAGCCAGCATCAACTTAAGGGTGCACTCAATGTCGCCATCCTGACCCCTCAGCCAATAGTGGAAAGACACACCTGGAGAAGTCTACACTGGTCTCCAGTGGTAAGACATTCTCATCAGTAGCACTCGATTTAATAATATATTTAAGCGTATCTTATACATGTCTACTCCCTGTTATCTCCTGCGCTTATACAAAGACCTGCTCTTATATGAGGCTTTTCAAGAGAGATGTTGTGTTTCAAGGGGGTTTCACACATGTATGCGCGGAACATGCTCTGTTTTGAGACCCCTGCGCTTAAACAGGCAATTATGGTAATACATGTATACCTATACTTGTCTTTGCCTTTTCATCTATTATGGTTACCTAAATTGCTGAAATGTAGTTGTATCGGGGTACTTTAACAATGTCACTATACATTAATCTGCCTTCTAGACCTTCTTTAGATAATAGTATTTGGCCGAATCAGTGGCTGTTTTAGAAAACCAAGTACTGCACATCGAGTTGATATTACTGCATCCTTGTCAATTACTATGCCATCCCACACATACTACAACTACAGACAACCAGCAATAGGATCTCAGTAGGAGCACTAGGAAATGTGTGACATTTCAACAATTTACCTGACATTTAAAGGCATTGGTAAACACAACATGATTTTGCGTTGGGGGATAGATTCCGGCCAAGATCCAGCTTGACTTGATCTTCTTTTTATTGTTCACCCAGCCAAATTAGACTCTAAGGACCTGACCTGACATTAACGGCAATGTAACGCGTCAACATGCCTGTCTGACTTGGAACATGTTAGATGATTATTAGCATCTCAATGGCAACAGGGTCACACTGTGTGTTTACCTATATATATATTTCCATCTCAAAGTAAAGTTCATTTATAGGGATGACTCATCATCAACTAGGTCTCTAAATTTGTCCAGGCACCAGCATGGGAGTGTAAATAACCGCCATCTGTCCGCCATTTTAGTGGAGATTCCCATTTGGTTTGGAATGCACTATGTAGCACTGATTATCCAAAGCATCTCAGAATCCCACTGCTACCAGCAACTATCTACACTACCGGTTACAATCCGATGAGTCCAAATTACAGCAACCTTCTGAACTCATCAGAGAGGATAAGTCCTTTCCTCCCCTACGATCGCCGCTGGCAGACCAAAGGACCAATGCAGTCTCCTCCTGGTTGAGTCAGGCCTATGGGTCCTATTAGGGGTGTACTCGGGGTCTATCAGACAAGCAAGCTGCATCCCGTCCTCCTACTATAGTGCTGTAGTGTTTTTTCTTCTTGTACTTTCCTCCCAATTATAGACCTTGAAATCTTGACCTTGACTACTAGGATCTGATGGCATTTCGAAGATATGACCCTCCCTTCTAGTCTAATCTGTCTCTGACCTCCTTCCACTAGATAGCAGAACCATGAGAAGAATGCACAGTGCCTCAATATGTTGGTTGCTATGAAGGCTGGACAGTGACAAATCATTCTGTATCTGTGCCGACCGACTGGAGCCGACAAGGATGTTTTCCCTACCACTTCCGGTTCCCACAAGTCCTATTTCCGGTGGTGGGAGTGTGTGATAGCTCATGCTACAAAGTCACTATGATGGATGGTTTGATGGGCTCAAGGAGTGAAGTGGTCTTTGATATTAACATAAATCTCCTATATGCTGGGGGTATGTTGCCATGTGGCTGGTGCTATGGTGGCGTTCAACTTTCAAGGCCAGACTTCAAACATATATATGTCGGTTATTATATAGAGCATGTATTCCTCTGCTGCCGCATTGGTACCGACACGGTTATATTCATTAACACTTGAAGGATTAGTGACCCTTAGAACAACTCGTCATAATTTGTCGGCAGTGGAATACCGCTCCATATTAGCCTACTTGATTTATGCAAAACGCGATGATTTGTCGTCAGTATGGAAATGAGGTTGACTTCAGCCAATCTCACCTCAGTGCACTTTGCTCAGTCCTGACACCTCAATCCCATGCCTCATAACACTATCGTTTACCGCCGTTAATCTCCCCGCCGATTCTACCTGGTCGCGACAGATGAACATATTGCTGGTCTCAGATAAAAGGACTCAGCATGGCTCAGAGCTCTTGTGTGTGCCCAAATGTCTGCATCACACTCTGCCATTATTCAATGACCAGAGCGCCTTTCATACCCTCCTCCACCAAAATGGAATCAGGAACTTTTTTATGCGTCTCGATGGAGAAAGTGATTGTATTCTCCAACCAGGCAGACGAGCGGAATCCACGAAGAGTCAAACCGCTTTCATTCTTTATGAATGACTGGCAGTGTTTGTCTTCTCTCTCCTCAATTCTCATTTTTCAAAATTTGTCGTTGTAATGCTTTTCTCGGCTTTGCGTTTTACCGAGGTGGCTGGGCCAGCAATGCCGCAGCCGATAAATGTGTCAGGGCATAATAACAATGTAATTGTCATCTAGCATGACAACACTGAAGCTCAGTAAACAGTCCTGTTCCAAACCAAATATTAAGAAAGAGAGAAGAGCAAAGCAAATCCCCAGGGATGCACGCTTGTTTGAGGAGGCTTGCTTGGTTAAGTAAATTTGCATATCTGTCGTTGGTCTGCATAATGTAGGTGAGATGGATGAGAGCATCTACATGAGGCCACAAACATGACAGTCTCTGCTTCATTGCCCCCAAAAGGTGCAGGATTCTACAAGTGTTTTTTTTGTGTGTTTTTTTAAATATCAAGTTCGAGGGTCTCGGGGACTTAGGGGGGATGGTTAACTTGAAGCGTCCAAGGATCCCAAGGGCGACCGAGTTTGGAGAAAGGCATTGTGAATAATATACATGGTGTATTTTCATAGATGGCGATGGGGAACAAATACACATGTATTACCGAGGTACGGCTTCTTTAGATTTTGTGACGACAGCCTTTTGATAAAACAGCATGTTTTCAATGCCAACTAAAACCATTATAGAACCAGCAGTTCTTGAAAGCTCGGGATCTATGGCTTGCTAGAATTCATCTTGTCATATGGTTTCCTATAATCACTATGACAACATATCAATTTACCCCCTATTACCTAAAAGCTAAAGGCATATGGGCAGCCCCTGTGGTGTGTTTTCATGGCCTCTACAGCGCTCTGAACAATTAAGTCGGTCCTTCAACTGAAGAGCATGGCTTTAATGGGAGTGGTCCCGTGAGGCTGAACAGTAGTGCCCCCTACTGAGATGGTCTGGAACTACATACTGCTCACAGCAGGCTGGCACTGTCCCCGTAATGTGGAGTTGTTTTCAGGAGGAGGGAAATTCACTAATTGGATAAGGAGTCTGGTATAGTGGAGCTTACATGAGAGGAGTATGGGTGTGGATGTGAGTGTGAGGGTAGGGAAGGGCTAGCTAGATTTGTCATCGTGTCCACCAGTTATAGAACCAGCCGTACTAGTAGGCTGTATATAATGCTGATCTATATGGTGCCTACCCGTGGAAAATGGTATGAATAATAATCATGGTCATAAGACAAAGTGCACCTACACACATCTTCAAAGATCTGGATTAAAGCACCACTGCCCTCAACTTCAGCCCCAAAGTTGGAATATATATATAATAATTTCTTAACAAATATTATGGGTGATTAACACTGACAGGGTGACAGCCTCCTGACATAGTAGGGGATTCCTCTAATGGCTCCAGTAGACATTTCTAGCCACCACTAACAGGTTATTAATCCTTCTCCTCCAGGGGAAACCGAAAAAAAAACACCAAACACATCTTAAAGAACAGCTTACTGCCTGCCAACCCTGAAAGGCCCCGTAATTAGACTGTCCACACTCAAAATAATCAGCAAGAAAACCACTCTCACTAATGCTTGATGGGACTTTTCTTCAATGAGGGAATTTTAGACCAAGCTGTTTGGGTTTTTATCTGGGCGTCTTCCAATGGCTTCATTAGGGAGAAGCCACCAAGGCAGTCATGGCCTCTACATCTGTCTGCCAGGACTTGGTATCATTAGAGATACTATACTACCCACTATATTACTGCCTCAACATTGTTCCTGTGGATATGGCACCCAAATGGGGTTTTAACTGGCATAAAAGCTTGGCAGTATAACCACAGAAAAAGGTGCTTCTATACTCGTAGCTCTTCCCTTATGCCTACTACTCCCTGCCGAGTGGTCCACTAGTCGTGGTACGGTGTACAGCCAAGCTCCTGCCAGCCTTGTCACTGTGAGGCTGCCAGGAGAAGTGATAGACAACATGCTTTGTTTTCCTAATGATGCTACCTTATGACAGACGGTGGACACAATTATCTTGCCTTATACCCAACTATCTATGATATATCATGGTTATCTGAGATCATTAAATTAAAAGTATGTATTTCTGGTTACATCAGGGATATTTCAGTGGTTTAGGTATAGATCAATGATGATCAAACTAATGAAATCCTGTTTCTGTATCCCATGAATCCTTTTCATCATGCGCCTTTTTGCTCTGTAAATATTTCAGTATTTCTTGTCAATTGTAAGGTAAATAGTTGGGGCCAGTTGCAACTGAACTAGTGTGAAGCTGTCATGCATAGTAACCTAAGCCGAAGCATATACTATAGGGGTCATAGGGATATGACCAAACCAATCAGAAACCTTTATCTCTTAAAGGAAAAGGGTGATATGTCTCCTTCTAATGGAAGATAGATTGTGCCACAATATCACCCTCCATTTGTAACCCTTAGGTAGAGGAAGTATCATAGACGACCCTGTGGCTGTACCTAACAGCCTCTATGCCTTTATGTGTGATAAAGCACCTAATGAAGTGGGCTGACATGAGAGGCACTGGAGAGGTGGGAGGGTAAGGGACGCAGGGTGCCTGTGGGGACACCTTAGTTGCCCTAAGTGGTGGCAGACCAGGTCTATCTGCTAAGTGGGCAGGATGGCTGTTGGGTTTTGATGTTTTATGGAGGTTCCCATCCATCATAGACTGAAGGCGGCAGGCAGGCAGGTACATACAACATCACAGGCACAGGCACTGGAAGACGATCATATAGGGGTGCCTTATACAAAGAAGAGGTTGTGATAATTGGAGGGAAGAGGTAGATTTGGGCTGTGCAGTATCATATATACAAAGGTTTAACGATGCTTACATTGGGCTGAGGGGTAATCCTGTCCATGCCATTTTTCTAACATACTTGCAATTGTTATATTACTGAGTTATTTACATAGAGATGACGCATGCAATGTCAGCAAAGTGGGGAGAGGAATGGGCAGACGTGTACGTCGGATATTGGCAGGAAGCATTGAGGGACAATGCTAGACCATGTGCCTTGCTAAATATACTCACTAACGATGTGTTGGGGGTTATTTGTCTCTGGTATGCTCTGTATCTCTGTACATGCGATAGTACTGCAAGACTACCCAATGGCCATGTTCTGTTCCCTACTGTATACATTCCCCTTCTGGCTATTCTGAACCTAACCCCGCTCCCCATCCTCTGAAGGCATCCCAGCCAAACACCATCAGAAAACAGTTTTTTTCTCCACCTCATTACACACAAAAAACGCACAGGCAATTCATTTTAATTATACAAGTCAGCAAAGACCAGGGGAGCGATGCAATTTTAAAACGGCTTCGCTGAAAGGAATGCATACTTCATTTCCCTCCTCCCCTCCACCCAATACATGTCTTGATTAATGATGGGCCATTATTCTGATAGCTGAGTGAAAAACTGAACTAACTTGCTTTGTTCTAGATGAGAGATTACCACTCTGCCTCTGTATGTTCTCTTCAATAGTGGCCGATAGGTGTAGGGCGTACTTGATGTATCATAAATTAATAGGGGCACACTAAGAAACCGCCTTTCGCCCTCTGCATCATCATACCTCTATTTTCTGGTGCAAAGGGGTATATTGATAAGTCATTAAGGGGATTAGTTTTAAGCTTACGAGTTTACCATAGATTGAAATTATTTCTTTTGCTCGCTCGCGAGATTCTTCCGATTTGCATCGCAAGTATATGTACCTACTCAAGGTATATATTTAGTGATAACAAAGTCGCCCGTGAATAAGGCTACTCCCCTGTGCTACTCATTCCACGTTTCAGAGCTGTTCGGCAAATCAACAGGATGATGTATTGTTTGACTTGCAGGGGCTGGGTAAATTGGTGGGTTATTTGGGTAAGTCAGTGTATTATAAGCTAAGGTTGGGAGTATTTCACTTGTACTGGGCAGCGCTAGTTTAGTTGCCGGGAGTAGATTTAGTATGACATTGGTGGGTGCCAGTGGGCTGTATGTACCAGGAGGGTCCGGTCAGCTTGTTTTGCCAGTAGACTAGAACCATTGGGGACCCCAGTGTATGCCGGACATGAACGAGCACTAAGCACAGTGTCTATACACCACTGGGAAGTAGCTATCCCTGAGGTTACTTACTATCTGTGGCTAAATAATATATGGGGACCGTTAGACCACTGTGGGCCGGTCCCGGCCTACAATACTACTCTCCTAAACACTACCATGTTCAGCTATATATACGAGAGACTAAAGAACTTAGAGGGTAGTTACATGGTTCCCAAGGCATCCAGAGAGCCCTGGTAACCACCATTGCGGCAAAGAAGGTGTCAATTGTAGTCAAACTAAAATCGAGCACAGTCCAGTCCAGTCCAGTAGTTAACCAGTAGACCTATTGTACCCCCATAAGCCTCATGAAGAGACAGACCGGCCACATTTTCTATATCCATTTGTGGCTGACTGGACCTATTTCCTGAACAGATCCCTCTATCCCTGGACCCCAAACCAGCACCCCACGTGGCCTCTGCTCGGGACTAATATCAATTGAGCAGCTGCAGCGTGGGGGAGCAACTTCATTTGCTCGTGAAGGGGGTCACAGGCTGGCGAGCAGGTCATTGGGTTTCCATGGGGCCGACAGGCTTCCTGACCAGCCTATAGACTTAATTAGGCCTTGTAGCCTGGGGTGATGGAGGTGGGTGAGGCAGGGAGGGAGCCAGGCAGGCAGGCAGGGCAGGAGGCAGATAGGAAGGGACCCAGGGAGCAGGGCGGGAGGTATGCAGGTAGACCAAAGGGGAGGCAGGAAGGGGGTAGTGAGGAACATGGTGGATAAGGCAAGGAAAGGGAGAGCGAGGCAGGCAGGCAGGAATGAACAGCCATATATATAAACCACATACATAATATTATAGTGATATTGGGTTATACCAGTCAATAAGAAGGCATAGAGAGGCCATTCAGAATGGTATAAAATGGACGTACAATGGATTAAAGGGATTTGATGTATTTGCCCAACAGCCTTTAGAGAGCTGATGGATAGATCAGGAGATATATCAGGGTATGAGGGTGGAGGGCTGTCAGCCGGGAGGTGAGAAGGGGTGGGACGGTGCCAGCTGAGCCCCTGCTCCGTGGGTCATCAGTCTCAACGACACACAAGAGGTGCTCACCACAAAGTGAGACCCTCGATGTAAACAGGCCCCTTTAAGGGCAGCTGGGTCAGGCTTTACTACTAGACGAGCCGCCGAACCTATTGCAATATTAACTACCCTACTATGTCTAATGTATGGGTATGTGTGTAGCCTTCTGCATTGCCTTTTTAATCAGGGGAATAGACGGTAGCAGTTTGCTTGACAACACTGAGGTCTGAACGTATTAACCGTAATGAATTCATTACATCTATTGAATGAATTATCATATCAATTTAATTAACTTTAGAATATGTGTGTGTGTGTTTGTACAGAGCCATATCTATAGCTCTCCTTAGTTGACAAAATATAAGATTTTAGAGCAGGGTTTGCAGGAAAGTAACAAGTCGGTACAGAAATCACAGAGAAAATGTAGGAATCCTGCAAAAGCAGTGACTGCAGTTAGCGAATCCCTCTGATGATTGACTCACAATCTCTATGCACGCAACACCATCGTCCATTCATTGATGATGTTCTCGTTGTGCTCCATTATCTTGCAATGCTGATAGAATGGAAATTGTTCAAATCGCGATTCAGGCAAGCCTCACAGTGTCAATTCAAGCAATGGTAATGGCTTGTCAACAGGCTTGCATTGTAATTTTGAAATCGATAGAAAGGAAAATGGAGTCCCGACAACGTCACAATGCTGTACATGACGTCACAATGACGTGATGTCTCAGCCTCTCTGCATGCAGCGGGGTGGAACTGGTGGTGAGGGGTTGCTGACGTCATGGGAGTAATTAGTGATGTTGGAATACAGAGGACCTGGGCGGTGAGAGCGTTGTAATTAATGGGAATCTGCATGAAGCAAATACACGCCGCCCTGGGCCATTCTATATACACCCCCCTACAAACACACGCCTCAGACTCCACCATCCTGATCCCACAAAGCATACTATTGCCTCTCAATATCCACCTATCCCCCTGACACATTAGTAGTCTGCTCCGGCATGTAAATCATCGCCGATTGCCTGCTCACTCATGGTAACTAAGCTATTTTGATATATTTGACCGGCTTAGTCTGCCTAATAGCCATTCTTCATAGCGGCAAAGCCATATTTGCTCTCCATTCTCACAAGCCCACCCCCCTCCTTCAAGTATCTCCACAGCAGGGAGGCAATGGATTCCTCCTTGTTGTCAATGCCTGGTAAGGTGGCCAGGGTGACACATGCATATTCAGAGACCCTTCTGAGATATAATGGGCGGCAGTTGTCAAAACGGCCTCTTATATCATGGCAAATATGAATTGAGAATATGCAACTGCTCGGGGGTTCAGCAGCCGAGTGGTAGCTATCAATTCTACTACAGAGGGCCACTAGGCCAAAAGAAACAAATGTGTTTAACGTTACTCGATCCTACCTAGCTAAATACATGTTTATCTAATTTTCAGTTCGAGGGTCAATTCATATAGTTCTCAGATCAGTGGTTTAGACTCATTAACCACTGGTATCCCAGGGAGAATATTTCTCTGTTGATCTCTTCGGAGAATGAGTTAGAATGTTGGCAGGGTAGATGGGGGTGTGGTTTAGTTGGCAGGGTGTGTGTCTAAATGCTCTTGCTGCAGGACAGCATCAAGGGACACATACAGCAGCCTTTTATGAGGAGCACCTAGTCACCTCCTACATACATCTGTGCACATTCTAGACTATTCTTTAAGGTCCATGTCATAATTTGCAGTTTATAATGACTGGTTCCGATATGCTCAGCTACCGCTCTCTCCTTCTAAAATCCCTAAGCCTGATTAGATGGAGACGTGTGACAGACATGGTAGCTAGCAGCCTAAACCCTATGTATTGGGGGATGGTGAGGCAAAGGTGGATCTATGGTGAGTAATGGGCCGCCGGCTGAAAGACCGGCACCAGTCTCAAGACATTGCTAGACTGGTGGACAGGGGAGGGGGAGCCGGGTGGCGACAGGAGGGAGACATGGTCGGCAGGGCTTGTCAGCCGGTCGGGCATAACCCATGCTTTATGGTTTCCCAAGAGTGTGGCCTGGTGGTTAAAAAGTGCTGACTGCAGGCCCGGCCGTCGCCGTCCCTCACCCCGCCCACCCCCGACCCGCGGTGCCCGCCCTGGAGGAGGAGACTAGCGGCATGTCCTACAAACCCCAGGTGAGGACCGCCTCCAGCAGGGGCTGAGTGATAGCTTTGGGGTAAGAATGGCAACTTTCTATATTGGGAACCTAGTAACTGATTTATCTTGAGTTTCACCCTCATCTCTTTCCGGTTATTGTGACGCCAATTGACCCTCCCTGACCGCCCCCCTTTGACTTTCTCTGACTGGTGGGAGGGAACCCTCGGACGAGCACGAGAGGTGCTTTCAGCCCTCTCCAGCTTTATTATAGCAGATACTAACACCGACATCACCATGGTCTCTCTGTATTGTTAATCAGCCAAATATGGTGTTTTAATACCAGTTCATCTGTGCCACTCTCTTCTCAATTGACAAAAAGTTAAAAACTCAAAAATGAGCCCGTATTGATACTGGTTTCACTAATAATTTAAATTGGAACAATTAGTGCGAGTTTGTTTTGAATAGGGCCATGTGGGTTGATTGTTCTATTTGGGGAAGGCCTTGTTGGTACAATGGTGGCGGTTTGTTCTAATGGGTTCGGAGATGATTGGCCTTATGGCCTGAAGGCTCGTGCAGATTTGTCACTACTTGTAGTGGTGCTGATGAAAAGAAATTCAATTTGTTAAAACACGAGGCTCATTTGTGCAAATTTGCTAAAGCTGCATTTTCGTATAACAACAGCCTCCATTGTCATTATGCCGTGGTGCAAAGGGGCCGAGGAGGAGGGGGGGGGTGAAGCCAGTACATGTACTAATTTAAATACTAAAACGACTGATACGAAACTAAAATGCTGAATCAATAGAAATGTGATGGACAGTGATGGAGTAAAGATACAACTGGATGTGGAGTCAAAAAATGTTTACCAGCATAAACCAAATCCTCGTTTACATATTTTGAAAGAAAAAAAAGCTTGAAAGCTTTTGGAACTTTATTGTATCGTTATATATAGTGATAAAACACCCTTGGTGCACTCACATGGAACAGTATCAAAGTGATGTATACATGCGACTGGTGGAAAGGGACTGGCATGATGTGTGAGCCAGGAAACTGAGAGGGTAGTGAAGGGTGGCTATGGATGTGGCAGAGGTCCTAAGGCTGTTGCCATAAGCATAGACCATGGCCAGGGAGGGGGCAGAGCACGGGATAGGATAGAACCTGGCTCTATTCAGTGCCTCCCATAACACTATGCTACTACATGAGATCTAGTAGTCACGGTCTAGTGTGCAGACAATACAGAGGGGTGTCAATACTCTCATGAATAAAGGTAGCATAAAGCAGGGCCCTTTTTAAGTCTGAACACACCCGTCAGGATGTTACTGTATGGAAGGCAGCACCCCGATAGGAGTAGGCTTTCTTGGTAACACACTTTCCATGTATCTAACTGGTTGACTCTTAAACATAACACTGCAGCTATCATTACGCCCAAGTACGTGTAATATGTTTTCTTATTATACTATATAACCTGCCTAGAGTATTATGTTCTACTTTTTCTGAACACTAAATCAATGGACGAAATTGGTAAGGCTGGATAGCATGCCTAATTATTTCTACCAGATATATTCAACTCCACATAGCCCAGTTAACCACGCCCTCTCGGTGATATTCAGCATATTTTGAGCAACTTGATAACTGAGATCCAGCCAGCGTTTCAATACAAGTCTGAGAAATAGCAATCTGGTGAGCTTTGGGCCATTGCTGCTGCACTGTATAGCCTATAGGGTGAGGGGGTGTGGTGGTCAGTGGTCTGCATTCAGTGGCTGGGGGTGGGCAGTAGCCTACAGATGTTTGCACAGAGAGGAGGTTACATGACGGGACAGGTGAGTGGACACCGGTCATCAGCCACTCAATCAGAAGACAAACAGGCAACTTACCATTCACCTCCAACCTCTCTGTAATACCTAGAACTCTTACCCAGAATGTTATCCGTTTGGCCTTTGGAAATTTCAGAGGAATCATTTGATGTCTGTGTTATTTATATAAATGCAACATCCAACATAGTCCGATATATTCAATGGAACACCAACCTGTGGCCACATGCTTTTTAGCAACTTTCTTTTTATACCCAAGGGACGTTAAATTGCAGCCGTCACCTTGGCAGGCAAAGACCCATTCGTCCTTCCACACGTCCCACCCCAATAACAACAACAGCTACCCCAACCCCAATCCCATCACATACATATACAATGACACGAACTATTCCTGCAATACCTTTGAATATTTCATTAGTCCGGCGGGCCAGCCGGCCACAATACTACGCACACGCCAATCTATTAGAGTCGCACATTGACGCGTTCGGCGTCGGAGCCTGTCGTGCCGGTTATCCGAATTACGGCCAAGTAAACGTTATTGGACCCGGCGTTTGGGGCCGAGCAGAGCCTGCGTGTGTGGGAATCTCTGATCCCCTGGCAACCAGTGCTTAGTAGCGATGGCATGGTAAATCAGCTAAATCCCTGATATAGGAGCCTTCCTGGTGGTGTTTTGGTGGCTCTATCACTACATGCCGGGGGATATAGAGGGATTGTCGTGCTCAGCGTGGTGTGAGAACCCCTGATATTAGTGAGGGAGTTCAGGCGAGCATCAGAAGGGAAGGGTCTTGTCTTTCAATTACAACTATCTGTTTTCTCCACCTTCAAAGTCCTAGCAATGGCTAGTGGGTAACCTGGCCCTGTAGGCGAGTAGCACCTTGTTATTTGGGGAGGTGGGTTAGGGGCAATGGTCTCGGTTTGGAGGGGGAATGGTGTGAGGGTTGTAATATGACTGTTGGGAATGCTGTCATAATTGGGGCGGGGAGGCTCCCACCCCCCTTCTCCTTTCCTACACCAGTGCTGTGTAGGACCATGGGTTGATTCAAGAAGGGTTTTCTCCGCTGAATCCCAACAATACCTGGACACGAGGTGAACAAGATACTAGTACCCATCCCAGTGATAATATGGATTAGGAGCCATCTAGGTGGAGAGTTCCGGTAATTACTAGACGGCTCTACACGTCACTGTGTTAATTGTCTGTGTATTGATTCTCCATAGCCTTTAGGCCTTAACAACATGTCAGAAATACCCCATAGAACCCATCCTTGTATATTACCCTGATTAAATGGTACATGTTACATAGCACCAAGGCTTTATAGCACTGCTCCTGTGGATATGCCGATTTCCTGATAAAATGTCCTAATTTGAATAGGGTACCATATGTGTATAGAATTGTCCTAATCGATATTGTCTACACATGTCACAATGCAATGTACTTTATACAGCCGATTAACATGGCACGTGCATAATTCAAGATATCATAGGCATAGAGAGTGGTGATGGTATTGTTATGCTCTTATAGAATGAGCCTGATTAGGCAAATTCCGATATTGCACGTCCTCTATTATGTACGCAGCCATTGTAATTCACTGGGTATGACGAGTTTAGCACTGATAATACATGTAGTTATCATGACGGCTACCCCATTTACCTCAGGAATTCTGAGGTCAATATCACGGAATCCTATTGGTTCTGCTACTAAGACATAATACTCCTAAACTAGGGACCAAATCCTCTCACTGTAACACCCATGGGATTGATTGTTTAATGGAGACAGATAGACAGCACTCTGTTCCTCATTTGCTGAACCAATGATTCGCCTGTTTCTCTCCCCATTTATGATATGGGCTGGAAATAATGTATCACAACTGTCATCGATTTGGTGGCATTTGCCAGCATTATTTCCGCTGCGATGAAAATGTGTTCATCGCAGCTTACCAAGCAGACACGTTAACATTAAAACGTGGGCTATATTGCACATGGACATGTTATTGCCACTCCAAAATAGATTTCATTTGAATTTAGTATACTTTCAATTTTCAACTCTAAAGCAATAAGCTAGATGGCGCCTCAAGTATGTGTGCTATCTTTTCGCGGATGAGCAGCTTAGTAAGGTAAGCAGCTCAGTGTAGAACAGCGGCTCAGGGAGGAGAGCAGCTCAGAGAGGATGGCTACATGTATACCCTCAGGCAGCATTAATAGGATGGGTTGGGGCGGGCTGCAGGTTTTTGCCACGTGTTTTCATCTACGACGTTGCCAAATCAGAAAGTAGCGTGACTGGGTCGCGTTACGCAATCAGCGTTCGTGATCGACACGTAAAACACAGAAACTGCGTGCACAAGGGGTTGCCCCCTGACCCTTCCCCCCTCCCTTCCTCCTCCTGTTCCACATGCTACTGACCCACAGCCCCCTACTCCCCCACATGCATACAGATCCCGGATAACCCCCATAGGGCCCTGGTTCTAGGATAAGCACATCCCAGGAGCACAGGTTGCATGCTGTTATGAGGCTCATTCTGGACAGAGATCGACAGAGGAATGTTCTCTCATTGCGCCAGGGTGTATCCACCCACCGATGGTTAATCATAAATGTATGAAAATGCATGCAGTCGGACCTCTTAGAAGAGTGAACGCCTGTACTGAAGCGCACAGCGATCACGTATAGAGGCGCCCTTTGTCACAGAATGCCTTAGGCTCTAGCGACTTGCCGAATTAGGTTAATTGAAGTTGTGAAATACAGTGTATCACAATATCATTTTTCACATAGATGCATGTACAAATATGTACCTATTATCGGAATAGATAAGATAGTATGGGCATTTGATGATTCCTTTAATCACTGTCTCCCCAAATTGCCACATGTCACTCCAATATAGGAAGACACCCACACGGTAGTGGGACGTAAATCTGAATAGTTAATAGGAGCAGGAGAACATCTACCCCAGGGCACTGCATGAGGCGTGTGCAGAGGCATGCGGCAGGAAATGATGCCTTGATAGCTTCATACTAAATGTACATCCAATCTCCCCCAGCGCCTGCAGACTGACGATTACCAATTCACGTGCATGTTATCTGTACTGATTCATGTATAAGAGGTACATGATTCTTTGAGGGAAGTGTATGAGTAGAACATGCGGGTGGAAGCAGGAGGGCTGGCCACGCCACTGATAATATTATATAGAAACTTCGATTTCTCGGCTATGTAGAGAGCATTTTGTCGTTATAAGTCTGTTCTGTACACATACATACATATGGAGCCACATAGGGGTAGGTCGTCAGTGAGGAACGACTAGATGAGCTGGGGTTTGTGAGTAGTATATGGAAAGGGGCCTGCTACCCGGGACTATACTTATGTGGCTATAAAGAGGTATGAAGGTTCCACAAGAAGACCATCTGGATGTAATCATGATCCCATTGTCTTGCATCATTTTGGCTAGCGTTAGTCTGCTTGGGGAGCAGCTCAATGGAGAGCAGCTCAAGATGGAGGGTTAGGTGGGATTGCTGTGTGGGAGGGATTTACTCCTGGGACCCGGCATGATCACTGGGAGGTATAGTCGCGTGCAGCACAAGGAGGCTCGTGCAGGGAAATAATGAATCTACATGAATTACTCATCACCCAGTCCTCCCTCCTCCTCCAGTGGCTACCTACCCCTCTCATCCACTTCTCCTCCTGCACATCTCCCACTACCAGGTAAGGGTCCCAGTGCGAAAGCCGTTAACAGTACAATTTCCTGTTGGGCGATTTATGTCATGTTAGGGAAAACCAGTTGCAGTAGTATGATAAAGACATACTGCGATGCCACCCCCTGGTCGGAAAAATGCAGGAAATCATCGCATAATTTAATGCAGAAATTCCAGCGGAAGAGCATTAATTCCTGCAGAATCAGGAAACGTGGCATGTCACTTCCGTGAGCAATCTCCAACGAAATGGCCGTGGATACCCTTACATCCAGTATATCCAGTCGCAGCTGCTGGTGGGGAAAGGACCTCTATAATCTGCTCATCCACAGCTATTGGCAACACCCAGCCCCATCACCACCATCTAAGTAAAAATACCTCAGGGATCAGGTAAATCTGGTAATATAGTGGCTACAGCTTGGGGATTCTATTGTGGTTGTTTTTCGGTTTTCATTTTTAATGTATCTTATAATTTGTTTAATGATTGATTATGTTTGCGTGTTGTGAGGGTATCACCCAGGATATAGATAAGGAGAGTAAACCCCATTATGATGATGCCGTATAAAAGGTCGGTATTATTACCTCAGATCAGAGATTTCGCAGTCTTTGGTTAAGGGTTAAGGGTTGTGGCCCAATGTTTGGAGACCGAGGGGATTGACTATGCTGCACATCACGCATGGTGGGGCATTTCACGCACCCTGTAGGCTTGACATGACAGAAATGTGTATCCATCCAAAAGGCAGAGTACCGGTAGTGGGTTTATGCACAGACTCCATGTCATAAAAGATAGCATGTGTTAAATGCATGTGGAATTCGTTAAACAGGTCTAGATCCCATACACCAATAGCTCCATGCTTTTCCCCACCAAGGACAATCATGCGAGCCGCAACGTGAACGTTAAGTACAGGTCTAATCCAATTGTAAATGTACAATGGTGAAAAACGGAGGTTCGTGAAACTCCCTGGATCTTAAAATACCTGTATTCGCTGTATCAAAGAGAGCATGAACATTTAATGAGGAGGTGGTTCGGACCCTTTGATAACTGATAATGTGTGTGCACTATTCTGTACAGGCCTGTCTTGGGAATCCCTCTGCTAAATCTAGTGAGGAATCAATTTTTACCAATTTCTGTGCTTCTGCGACTGAATGCACCTCAATCTTCTCTGTTTCCCACGTGGGAATCCCGTCCTCCTATGCTAGGATAAGCTACCGTACAGAGTGGGGTACTGGACTCCTGAGGCAATCCTGTTCAATACCACCGGTGAGCGCTGGTGTGCTCATCTCTTTGTGTCGCAATGGTAATTCGTTTTCACTGATAGGTACTGTAATATACATAGCAGTTCAAGTTGTAAGCGTGGCTATCAGTGAATATTGCCTCCTTAGGCTTCGCGTTTCTGGTTTTGCAGTTATCTGAGCCTTCACATATAAGTTGCTTGGGGAACCAGAGTAAGCAGTCGGCGACGGTCGCCTCATCTGCAGGGCCATATTACCGGTGCGGACGGGTAAGGCACAGAAACGTGACTGGACTATGGGTCCTATGGGATCAGGAGGCTGTTGTTAGGAAACAGTGGTACCTCGAATTTACAAGGTGTCCAAATGTACTTGACTACAGTAGACAACAGATTCCACAGTCACTATGGTCAATTTCTTGACTAGAAATCGGTTAGATACCTTCGTCTATCAGAATTCAATGGGTGAGGAAATAACTTGCTTTATAAATCCAACACATCAATCTCAGCCAACCATTATAAACTCGCTCTCTATAACCTTAGTGCTCTTGGCACAATATTGAGGGCCTGGTTGGTTCTGATTTATGAGCATAAAAACAATAGGATTGATGCGACAGCATTTTGTTTTGCAATTTTGACAACATTTTGTTTTGCAAATTTCCATCCATCTCCAAGCAATACTTGATTAATCCACCTGCCGCAGGGAAGTGTGGCTTCCACCAAGATAACCTGGATAGGTTTTATCTTACTGCCTAGGCGGGCTGTTTCGGAAATTTTCCTTCCTAATCCAGGGGTTGTCTTTTGAGAGTCCCGCAGGCATTCACTGTAACAACTGCAAACACCGGGCCGCATTAAATGATTATCAGTTTTATCTGCGCCCAATTCCTATTGATCTCACTGATTATAAATCATTACTTGCCCCTAATGAAATGAATACTTTCTGCTCTGTCCCTCCCCTGAGGTGCTTAATTTGCTGACAGAGCAGGTCTTCCCAACTGTGATAGCTTAGAGTAAGCTTCCTAAACTATGAACTACTATTGGCTAAAAAGTTATGTTCTACTTTACCCGAATCATTATTGCACAGTTGGTTGGACACCAGAAGAAGCTTATATTGTAGTTTCAAATTGGCAGCGGTTCTCTCAAAACGAAGTGGCTTCCTATGTATCATCCTCTTAGGGAGCCCAATTAATTCCTTGGGTGGCTTCGGTAATTTCATTAGGACAGAGGTTTTGTATCCTCCTTGTATATGGATGAATAGAAGGATTAGGACGCTAGAGTGCATTAAACGTGTCGCTACCTTCGCGGATTGGGCCTCACATTGTACTTTAGATGTGCTTCATGTGGCTTCTGGTGTGGCTTCGGTCATTATGTAGTGTGTTTGCTTTTATATAACCATGAAATAACCTCCTAAACCCATTCTACCAGCTGTGTATTGTCTGTTTACCAGTATATATGATTCACTCATTTAGCTTTCATAAAACAACGTTCGAAGGGCCTAGAACGTAACCTAATATGACACTTTTAAGATTCACTAGAATCTGCTGTAAACTAAAGTGCATAGCTTTACCCCTTGATAGTGACGGAAAGATCTATACTAAACAGTTATTAGTGTCAGGATTGTCTATATTGTATATGTAAATTCCGAAAACCTGGCAGAGTGGTGCATGTGCTCAGAGGGGAGGTGGGTCAAGGGGCAGGGCGCCAGGTTCTCCAGGGTGGCACGAACACGGCGCCCAGGGTCAGATACGTGGTGAATCTTTAATGACTCCATGGGGAGGGGAGCATTACCCCCAATCTCTAGCCCCTCACTGCCTTCACTCACCTCTACCCCTTCCTCCCACCACTCAGACAATTCTTTCAAATATTCATCGACTTGGATCCGATAGCGGTAGCGGGGATTCTAATTGCGAATTGCTGAGCTAAACAAAACTGAGCCTCCCCAGATCTCACCGAATGTCTACTTAATGACTGAACAAGCTACACGCTGAGGATCTAAAACGGCACAGTGCATGTTGTATTGGTAGAACTTCATTTCGGCTTCAGCAGGGGTAGAGTGGGATTGCAGATTGCCTAATGTGTCTAGACCAGATGCAAATTTCCTACTTTCTATACTTGAGACACCTTATCAAGGTCATCGACTGCCATGGTCAGTCACCTTCATCGTGGAAGCCCCTGGTGGCGCTTACAGGAGGTTATGATCCAATTTACAAAAGAAAACAGATGCCAATGTGCACTGGCCATGTGAAGCTTTCATTACTAATATACCTCAGTGATCCTCTATACCAGCAGCACCACTAGCTCTGTCACTGCAAAGGCAGCATGACTGCAGTCTGTTCCTGACTGATCGCAGCCATATTGACATACCATAGGGGATTTCGTGAACAGCAATTTGACTGTATTTCAACACAGACAAAAGCCATCTTTCAGGGGGTTTGCACGCAATTTTAAACAATATATTGATCCGCTGAACACAGTATTGCACTTTTTCTATAGGAAAAAAATATCCTCAGAACAACCCTGGGAAGAAAGTCGATGGTGAGACCACCACCACTCAGCTACTGGTGGGTGTTCAACACGACTGGTATACTTGTAGCGTCCTAATGGCCGTCTTTACTTCTCTGCTCAGAGGTCCCCAGACGCCAGACGGCGCCAGCCTCTTGTCAGATACTCCCCAAAATGGCCGCCACAGATGTGACCAGCTGACCACACAGGGCGTTACCATGGGGACTTGTGACGTCACGGGGGGCAGATAAGCAGGTAGACACTGGGTCACTGACTGCTCCCTTTAAATGAGGACCTGCTAATTCCAACTGAATCCATAGCAATCAGCATACTTATTTGCTACTGGAATCCCAAAGAACCCCTATGAAGATCTATGGGTCTACATCTAGAAATCACTGTTAACCTTTCATTATAAAAAGACCACGTTTTATCACGCTTCTTAACTTTATAGACTGAACCTCTCTTACAGGTTGTATCCTCAGAAGAGGGTGGTTGGTAGGGAGAGCCCACACATACTGCGGGATTACTTCCGCCTCCCTTTGGCAATTTCAGTTCCTTCGCCCCCTTGCCAATCAATCTTGGTACAGGCAGTGTTATTTCATCGGCAATGAGGTGGGGTTGGAATAAAGGGGAGTAGCAGTTGACGGGGACTGGTTGTCTTACTGCCACTCTACCTCTATACCTTTGATGGCAGTACGATGGCAGTGCCATGACAGACCAAACAAGTTTAATGAGCCTTCTTTGACGGCTTTTCACTTCTTGGATCGATTGGGAAATGAAGCTGAGTCCCTAGGTTCTATGTTGGCGTTCGCGTTGCCTTAGTTCTATGCGTGCCATCAGGACTGTTTGGTCTGTTCTCATGTACAGGGAAACCTTCCAACTTCTGATCACTACATCTGGGAGTTTTCTGACAAAGGTGTTGGGTCTGGAACTGCCGCCGGTTCTGCTCGCCTCTTTTTGACGTGAAATGTAAATCTACCCTGGTATGTGCAACCACTTTTGAAGTGGGGAACTGCTCATGAAAAGCGAACCGCTCATGACCCACTCGCCGGGCTTATCAGGGTCTGCAGTGCAGGGTTAACGACCTGAGCTACTCCTTACATCAAGAGCAACTCGCTGCGAGCAGCAGTTCCGATTCCACACTGCTTAAGTAAGGGACTCGGTCTGGGCTGAGATATTGAATCAATAGCTGCTCTGACTGTGAGATATTGGTGGGATGTGGATTGCCTCTTTTCTTCTTACTGTACATATTAGTTTTGATATGGAAGTCTATATATAGCGTGCGTGGATCGATGTTGAAAACCAGTTCAGCTTTTTTCTTTGAGTATTGTTGGAAAGCGTGTGAGGACCTTGGAAATGCTCCAATTGTTTTTCAATTCCTTCGCATCATAAATACATTGCGTCTGAGCCAATGTATCTTGAAACTTGCTTAGTTTCTCTGATCTTGCTCATATATAATGGTTGTGTATATGTGTGGCCACTCAACTCTCTGCAGTGTGGCCTTCTCCGAAAATGATTTCCGATTTTTGATATCATCAACACATTCAGTAATTTCAAAATGGGCTTATATTCTAAGAGTTATCATATTATTGATTTAAACTGCCGCTCGCTTTGCGCTGTTCAATACGCTATCTACCAACAGGGTGGTTCAATGTGCCATTTGACAGATGAGATCAATGGAAGCCTGAGGCGAAGTGCCTAACTGGTGTAAGGGCCCCATCTCCCCTCTTCACAAACACACAGCCATTAAAGGTTACATGTAGCCCCGTGTTCCAATAGTGCAGTCAATGCCAACTACCACAGCACGAACAGTCGCCTCCCATGTCTGCCGGTACGTTTGTTTCTCGGTAATGAAACGTAACGGCTTCGTGCCAAATGAGAACCGTGCACGGTCGGCGACGGGGGCAGCAAAATGCCATCAACCCACCAATATAGCTACCTCCCCATCACCAATGTGTCTAGTCTGGGGGACTCCCATTCTGTCTACAGTCATGTCCACATGTATTATTAACAATTTACATGTATTTCCTGGACAGTTTCTTTAATCTACCAGGAGCAATGAGTTGGTGTTGACAAGGGAGCATTCAATAGCTAACCCCTTCAAGCTCTTGCCCATTTGGCTATCTGATGTCCTCTGTCTTCATTCAATATCCTAAGTAAGAGTAGAATTTAACTGGGGCTTTTTGTCTACATGAAGCTGCTCTTGTACTCTCATGAACCTCAAGACTTAATGCTTATCGCGCTGCACAAAGAGTGCCAGAACACCATGCATGCCAGTGCCCGTGTCAGTGTGTGACAATACACTTGGCTCCTGATCGCCCTTCAGACCACCCAGCTATACGGATATAGCTCGGGGAGGAGACATACACAAATGTCCACAGGGTGCAGTTTTGGTCGCCTCGAGTGTTTCTTTTTTCTCCCCCCTGCTCAGAAAAGCTACATACATCCACCCTTTACACTGCGACATGTGCCGCACTGGTCAGACATACAGTGGATGTACAGCAGGGCTTCTGTCCCCTATTATCACAAGGATAGCGTGGTGTGGTGACCCCCAGGTGTGGGGGCGCGGACATCGATTACCTGCCTTCAGTCCCCCGACAGGACAGGCTCAAGACAGGTGTTGGCTCATTGTTTGCCACGATGGTGCTTCCTGTTATTCTTACAGTGTGCTGTTGCTACAGAGACGTGGATACATTGTAACGTTCATGTTACCACGACAGGTTCTTTATGAAAGCAACGGTAGGCCATGTCTTTGGGGAGAAAATGAGGCTGATAAGGTCGTGTCCTCCAATGAAGTGTGTCTTAATTTAGCTGAAATTGGGTGGGTGGGGGTGTTTACATCACAAATGCCAGATATAAACTCTAGCCCTTCTAAAAGTAGATTTGATGCAAAGTTTACTCCTTACAAAGTACAATGCATTAATAATTCTCTTTGTACTTACATGGATTTGAACTTCATGTAAGCTAGCTCCTTTTATATTTACGATGGATTGATTTTCCCTCACCTCTGTATGTGACATTAACGGTCTACGATAAAGTTTTATCGTCCTACCCATGGACATTAATGGCCGCCCTGCTGACCGAAGAACACTTTGATGGTTCCACTGGGAGGGCAAACGTCATCTAGGGAGGGCTGATTTATGTCATCATGACAGGATATGTGTACACCTACCTTTACACTGTGTTGAGGGCCGCATACAGGGAAACACGTCTGGACCTTAACTTATGGTACTATACTATGTGTCTATTTGCATATACATCTATATAAAATAGCAGTCTAATCTATGAACAAGTAGGAACTCTAGACAAATTGAATCCACTCAATCTAGCAGTAGAAGTGGGGCTGTGTGGAGACGGGTATTATATCATATTTAAAATGTAATACAAATATTGTTAATGTATTATCTGGTTTATATCCAAAGAGCATGCACCCTTGATCAATTGGAGCGAATTCAGGATTAAATACACAACAAGTATTAGTCAATAATGTTAGTTTACAAAATCAAAGGCCTATATAGTTATAGGTCGAATTGACTCAATCAACATATGAACGAAGAAATCAATATCTTAAGCCACTATTGGGGTTCTGATCTACCAGAATTGTCCCTCTTATCATAGAACTCGTTCAGTGCTATACATGGCACTACCATCTGCTCTCCACAGAAGCATGTATTGTTGTTATCACACAGAACTTATCTCTATCCTTAATCAGCTCTATGAGCCTCTAACAGGGTAATCAAAACACCTTTCGCCTTCAACTAGGGACACTTTAAGTGGAAAATGAACTTACCCACGACTGTTAGAAAGAAAAACAGAGACTCATTATTAACATGTTAACTACCGGAATGGTACAGCCAGCTGCCATTAGAACAACACAAGTGGCTTAATATCTCTTCATCATGGCATAGTAATTCTGACACCAGTTGCAACCTACAGTAAGGATAGAAAGTAGACACTTTTAGTATTTTTCCTCCGAGTTTAAATCTGCTAAGAGGAATTCTCGTCTGAAACATGATACTGCATGGTAATGAGAGGTACTGGAGTACTACATTCAATGGCTAGCTGATGCTGATATGGTGTGTACGAACTGGGTGGTAGCACAGTAATCTTGGACTACATGTGGGGGATATCCCATGGATTTGATAGATCTTTTCTGGCACCCCAAATATAGAATCCTCACCAGCTATGGCGTCCAGCTAGTCAGTGGAACTATCATATCATTATACATATATCTAGGACCCCTCCCTAGGTGAGGAAAATGGCTGACAGGGCATTGGAGGCATTTACTACTTCGTCCTTGACACATTCGTTGAAAGATGAAGTAATAGTCTAAAGACGTCACCTCAGGCGGGGTCTTATTCACAGGAATGGCGCAGCGAAGGCAATCAGAAAGGCAATGAGGTTGACGAAGAACCTGGATAATGGGAGTATTATGAAGACTGTAACATTGAGCAAAGTGGTGATACGCATTATATTCGCTTCATTCATTGTAAAATGTGCTGGAATCTATTCAAGGAGAATATTTGCTCCCAATGGAACAGAGAATGGGGACCTATTACGCCACAACTTATGAGTTTAGCCATATATCCGTACACTGATCCGCTTGCCTCAACAGAGCTATTTCTGCTAGATTTTTGATGGATTCACTCCACTAACCTGTAGGGTTTTATATTACACTCACTGACAGTGAAGGAAAATGGCAGCTACTTGGTTTCATTTGGATCCAACACTAAGGCACTTACTAGGCAAATCAAATCCATGATTTATACCTTCTAAGCTATCAATGATGTTCGTAGAGGGTAAAGGGTTGGGAATGGGGTTGGGGCTGAGATGGGGTCTTGGCAGTCATCCCCGGCGCCAATCAGGAGTGTTCTTATTTGAACCCTTTTAGGACTGCATAGTGATTTAATCTAATGTCCTCGGTCGTCATGACGTATGAATGCAGTCCTGGCCAGGGCTACATTCAAGCATCATGCCGACCGGCATGCCGACCAGATATGGTGCTGATACACTGCTGGGTGATGCGGGAAGGCAGCGCTGGCGAATTGATATTGGTCAGGGGTGCATCCATGCATTATGAAGGGCACATAGAAGGACTATGAGACCCTTAAAACCTTAATCAGTGAAGTCGATAACAGGACAGACCTCAGGTGCACTCAGGCACTTATTCATGGATTACCTGCGATCCAAAGCTATACACCTTTCACCAACCAATGGCAGTTTAATTAATGCCAAGCTCACTGTGACGCTGCCCTCTCCTATATCTAGCCTATCCCTGTCGGACTAGCCTCATAACTCAAAGAGTTATTTCCCCCTAAGACCTACCAAGCTGTCTACGGGTGGGAAGAGGAAGGAGCATCGTGAAGTAATTACATCTTCTTCAGAAAACGAACTACAGCAGAGGGGCGTAGTGAAGGTGCCTACATTCTTTATGACCAATGAAGTAGTCATTTCCGCCCAAAATAACATTTCTCTGTGGAAATTTTACTAAATCATTACAGATGCTTATTCGATTTTGACCAATCGTCGTGGACATTCAATTTTATGTAGCCTATACTATATAGGAGGACGGCGATCTGGCAGTGCACAGGATGCTAATGTGACATAGTGGTATATCCCCTGTTTTAGTGAGATAGGCAATCAGCCATGAGAGTGCAGGCGGCATTTCAAAATGCATGTCTATTTACCAGGACTACTACCCAAGGGATGCGTGATCTGGTCACGTAGTATATCACATGGGCAGAATACTATAGAGCACATATAGATATAGTAGCCTATACACATAAACCACTATGTACGGTGCCCTTTATGGCAGAGGTGTAGGGGCTGTGAATGCTGATCTGATTATATACCATGACCTATGCTGCGGATTTCTTCCACTGCCTGGTGTAGTTTCGCTGCAGATTTAATCGACCACACAGCATACGATGCAACGATGTGGCCATAAAACTGCCTATAACTTTATTCACTGAATACATTTATATGTCCGAAAATATTGAGCATAAATTAGATCGGGGGAGGGGTTGCATGGCGGCTCTGATATCTATAATTAGGATTCAGGAGGAAATAACGATAAACCTTACCCCTTTTAACCATCACTGCTTTTCCTACATAGTATACATAGACCTGTGTAGGTATGGACACTTTTTGCCAACATTAGAAGCCGAGATATACCAAGGACGTGAAGGGAAGGATAGGAAACAAGTACTGCAGTCCTCACGGGCGCCAGGGATGCCTGTTGCGGTATTGTTATGCTAATGAGGGGGGAGGGGAGGGGGTGGGGGGCTCCCTCCCACCTCTCCTAAGAGCAGGGGCCGTGATAAACCATGACAAAAGATGGTCTACCACAATAAATTTGCCACAATATATTATGATTCATTATACTTTAGCATGATTTATTATACTTTATCACAATATATATCATGATTTAATCATGATATATCATACTTTATCATGATACATAACATCATTTAATCATGCTATATTTATCATGATATATCATGTTTTAAAAATCATGATTTCCGTAAAAAACTATGATTAATTTAACATGAAATCTATTGTGTTATATTATGCTTTATCATGATATTTATCATGATATTTTTCTACCTGGGTCCTAAGGCCAGCACTACCGGCCCAAAGAGAGGGGACAGTGAGGCCGGCACTTTGGCCACCAGGGGATTCGAATTTGACACATGCTATCAGTACCCATGCCAAGATTTTTTTTCTAGATTGAAACTTGAACAAAGCTCAATGCTACGGTATTCTATAGGGAAAGGGCTTTCCAATGGTATATTCCAATAGTCTGTAATATAAGCAGTCTTTTCCAAATTAATTGTCAAAGATTGATAGCTTTTCTTATCTGTGGGTATCCCGCGGGATCTGACTACGGCACATGCTATCAGTATCCCATACCTAGATTTCTTTCTGAATCAGAACTTGAACAAAGCTCAATGCTACGATCTTCTATAGGGAAAGGGCTTTCCAATAGTATATTCCAATAGTCTGTAATATAAGTAGTCTTTTCCAAATTAATTGTCAAAGATTGATAGCTTTTCTTATCTGTGGGTATCCCGCGGGATCCGACTACGGCACATGCTATCAGTATTTCAAACCTAGATTTTTTTCTGAATCAAAACTTGAACAAAGCTCAATGCTACGATCTTCTATAGGGAAAGGGCTTTCCAATAGTATATTCCAATAGTCTGTAATATAAGTAGTCTTTTCCAAATTAACTGTCAAAGATTGATAGCTTTTCTTATCTGTGGGTATCCCGCGGGATCGGACTACGGCACATGCTATCAGTATCCCATACCTAGATTTTTTTCTGAATCAAAACTTGAACAAAGCCCAATGCTACAATCTTCTATAGGGAAAGGGCTTTCCAATGGTATATTTCATTAGGCTGCAGTATAAGTAGTCTTTTCCAAATTAATTATCAAAAATTGATAGCTTTACTTATCTACGGGTATCCCGCGGGATCCGACTTCGACACATGCTATCAGTACCCATGCCGAGATTTTTTTCCTAGATTGAAACTTGAACAAAGCTCAATGCTACGATGTTCTATAGGGAAAGGGCTTTCCAATGGTATATTCCAATAGGTTGCAGTTTAGGAAGTCTTTTCCAAATTAATTGTCAAAGATTGATAGCTTTTCTTATCAGTGGGTATCCCGCGGGATCCGACTACGGCACATGCTATCAGTATTCCATACCTAGATTTTTTTCTGAATCAAAACTTGAACAAAGCTCAATGCTACGATCTTCTATAGGGAAAGGGCTTTCCAATAGTATATTCCAATAGTCTGTAATATAAGTAGTCTTTTCCAAATTAATTGTCAAAGATTGATAGCTTTTCTTATCTGTGGGTATCCCGAGGGATTGGACTACGGCACATGCTATCAGTATTGCATACCAAGATTTTTTTCTGAATCAAAAATTGAACAAAGCTCAATGCTACGATCTTCTATAGGGAAAGGGCTTTCCAATAGTATATTCCAATAGTCTGTAATATAAGTGGTCTTTTCCAAATTAATTGTCAAAGATTGATATTTAAGGGTGACTTACAGAGGTAAATTCCTATCTAAAACCAACTTATTACCTGCTCTTACTCAATAAGGTATCCCTTGCTTTTTAAATTGTGAAAATTGATTGGCCTGTTCCAGAGATATGTCCATATTTTCCATTCCCCCATGAGTAAGGTATGCAGGCCGCCACTTTTGCCACTATCGCTACCCGCAACACACATTATACGGGAGTAGCGCCGTTTCTACTCTATCTATATATCTCTATGGATATACCAATAAAAGGCTACTCATTTCGCCTCTATAGATAGACACTATAAAGTGCAAGACTATGTCTCATAAGAGCAGCTCTCTATAGTAAAGAGGCAGGAGGAGACCATGGCTATATGAGTTAATGAAGCTGGGCTGTGTTATGGGTGGGGCAGGTAATACATCAGCATCCTCCATGGTGGCTGCTGTATTTACGACCACAGACCCTGGAGGATGGCAGCAGCAGGCAAACACCGCCCCCTGGTGTATGGGGGGTCAGGCTGTCACAGACAGGGGGCACCCGCCAAGGTGGCAGCCACCAGGTGTAGGCCTACCACTTCTTTATAAGACGGCAACTATGGTTTCTGTTGTTTCTTTTTCTTGCTCAGCAACTGTAACTCACTTATTGATCTTCTGTTTTGAACTGTTTGGATATCGGTAGTGAATCCTGGGTATGGTATTGAGTTTTAGTGTAAGTCAACTTTATGTAGTGTGATGTTCGATTTAGCTGATTCTCCAAATGAATCTATACACAGGCTGAGTGATGGGTTTAGTAGAATTGCAAGGAAACCCCATGGAGGGTACCAGGCACACCACAGGAAAACATGTTTATTAATAAAAAAAGTTCTTCTCTACCATGTGTTGCAGGGAAATGTCTTGGATATAAGTTGAAATGACAACGGTGCAGACATATGACAAACACAGCGAGAAAAATCAACCCAATCCCATGACAGAACTGGTAAAAACATGATCGCAGACACAGCACCAATAAGGTATATCTATAGCTTTATGAACAAGTGATTATGGAATTAAAAGTACAATCCCATGCATACAACGATAAAATGTTGCGAAAGGCAAGAGCAGAATATTTCATTTACTATACGGAATTGTTTGCTTTTGAATCAACAGTGCATGAATCATATTTGAATGAAGAACTGCAACTATATCAATAACAGAAACCTGCTTGCTGTTCATCAGCACCCACATACTGTTTGACGAGCAGAGTTCTGACCTCCAGCCTTCAGCCACTCTCTCCCACCCCAATCTTCCCTCATCCCCAATGTGCTGCCTCCGTAACAAATTACCTAGATACCTGAGAGGCTACAGCCAACTTCTCATAACTCTCTTAACCCAGGGCATGGAGGAGGGGGATCACCGATCCTCCTCCAGGGTGGGTGAGGCGTGTGGGAGGACGTGGGGATCAAAGCAACCTGACCAATCTTCTTACCAATCATCTGACCACTGTCCGGCCAGGAGCTATGTGGGTCAGGGAAACCCCCCATCTACTCCAGTCTCCACTCCCGCCCCCAGGAGGGTCCCAATGGTGTGAGAACAAAGGCACTGAGGACGCCATGATCAAGGGACACACCCGTCTACCCCCGAGCCTCTTCTCCCCTTCCGGGTCACCCTCCAGGGTTGATGGATCCTCTTAGCAGAGGACAATGACGTCATGGGTCACGTGACCGCCATCACGGACCGACCAGCGGAACGTACTCAATATTGGAGTTGCCCAAGAAACGAAACCAACTGCTCCTCAGCCCTGTAACCTCTGCCCTTCCTCTATAGCCCCATGTCACTGCCTCAACCCCTTAAGTATTGGCTATCGGCTATCCTTGTGAGGGGGGGGGGGGTACTTGTTAGTTTCTGATAGTCTACATCAAATAAACACCCCAAAATAAGCATAAGGAACCTTTCTCATGCTAAAACAAATAGGAAATGCACCAGAACTGAATTACAGATCAGGCCAAAAAGTAATGGTATTTTCAGGTCCAAATATCGAGGGTGTGTAGGAGGAATCCCCCTCTCGGGCCGGGTAACTTCTAACCTACATCCTTTCTTTGACCTAAAGACGGAGCCCATCTAAAAGCTGAATTGGTCAGACATGTGTGCTGCAATGTAATACCTACTTTAAGTTAAACTTTTAAGCAGCCCTTTCACCGCCTCACCCTTAAGCGGCCCCTGCCCGGTACCTTCCATACACAGGAGGAGCTTGAGTGACCCAGGCGGGCTACTCCATCAGTGCCTGTCACAGTGCAGTGCCTTTAGATGTGACCATCAACCAATGGCTCCATGGTGTTCTCACCGAGCAGTCATGGTCTACTAGTCATCTATGACGGTGATGTCAGCCATAAGATGAACCAATAGTACTCTCACCAAAGTGTATCCCTAGCACAATGCCCCTGTGGAAACGTCTCAGTATATTGATCACTATCGCTGTTTCCAGTTAATATTAATTTCAACAAATGCAGGCTGGTTAAGTTATGATCTGTTAATTCTAATTTTCAAGTCCACGCTTGTGACAATGAGCCCCGTTCTTGCACATGTATATTGACTTACATACATGTTGCACACCATTGAGTGGATTCTATTCAGTTGGCAGTATTATACTTTTTATGCCAGGTATCATCTATAGGCACCTATGGGGATATGGCAATATACAAGCGTTGCATTGGAAGTAGATTGGATACTTGACAATGGTGTCAGGCTATAGGGATATTGAGAAACATGAGCTATTGCTACCTACAGGATACAACCCGTCTACGATAAGCTCTAGGCATGCATCTAAACGACGACAATTAGATGAACAGATACTTATTTCGTTATTCAATAGGTGAATCACATGCACGAGAACAGGATGTTTGACTATCTCTATGAATACGGGTTGCCTTGATTGGACATCGACCCGGAGATGGACATTATTTAAATTGAGTCAGATTGTTGGGGGACAGAATGGGCCTTTGTTAAAAGGCTTGCTCCACCAGAAAGCTATCTTTAATTATTCAAAGCCACAGATAGACGGTCACAAAAGACATTGCGGACCAGGCAAATGAGAATATAAATGAAAATTGGTAGAGGAAACGAACGGCAGGGAGTGGGGTGGGGGATGGATGGGGAAATATTGAAAGACAGACTTGATGGATGAGGTAAAGGGGAGTAAAGAAAATGCTGAAGTCAGCAGGAATAAAACACAGCCAACTCTGCTGAAATAGAATGCACGCATGGATAATTAGGGGAACACTCCATGTTACATCTATGTAGGGGGGAAACATTATATGTGTAAGACAGAAACATTCCATAAAGTATGAGGGAAATAAAAACGGTAAAGTATCCATGCAGGAAATTGATATGCAAGAGGAAACAAAAAGGTAAAATGTCAACGACATAATTATGTAAACAACCTTGAAATGTGTGGACCTACATACCTTGATTCACATTATTGGTGCTATCTGGAAATTTGAGAATTTGAGAAGATTGTTAAATAATTCATCAATTTAGTTATGACTGACATCATAGAATGAGCAGATACATCAACAGCAAAACATGAGAACGGGTACAGGGAGGGCCTGCCAAAGAAAATGCTGAACAATGACATTAAACAGAATCATTTCATCCCACTTCACGTTGAACACGAGCCATTGTGTAACACAGACAAATACAGAATTGAGAATCAATATGGTTGTCCTACATATGAAATGTCGCCACTGGAAAGGGCTGCTGATCTTTTAACAAGAAGCACAATGAAAACAAAACCCTTCGATTCGGTTATTCCCAGAGCGGAAATACATGGGTGATGGTCTGGTATTGTAGATTCCATCTCTCCATCTCTTTCCTATTCCACCCCCTATCCCCAGGCCTAGATTTCCCCAAGCTCCCATGATCCCTCTCAGCTTCCACAGGTTTCCAGCAATGGCTTTTGGTTTGCCATCAACTTATAGAGACTTGTACCGTAGCAGGGTTGGCAAGGACATATTTATTATAACCTTACACGAATGGGAGAGCTCCGAAATGTCCTCAGCCGAGATCCCGGGCTAGTTCTGTGAGTCAGAGACTACTTGGACTTCTGAATCGCACAGGCATCTTATTGTTTATGGCATATTGTATATGATACTAATTCCAAACTGTGGCAAAAGAATGTGTACATTATGTCATCTCTAGTACAACCTAGGATATGATTATCCCATCTCCCTCTATTACTACACCTCTCAAATCATTTCCTACAGGATGTATACAGTAGTAAGGGAATCTCCTATATTATTTGCTAGTAAATGGAAACAGGGGTATGGACCGCCTATAGCCGTACATCCATAATAGAGATATATCACAGCCACTACCATGCCCGCTCACCCTAACCCTACCCTGTGCCTCTTCCCCCATCAGTTTCCATTTGTCAACGCACCAGCCCAATATAGGATCCTTTGCAGATTTCCCCAAGCCCAGGGCCCCTTACCAATAAGGTCAAGCCCTATGTCAGGGTATATCCCACTGTCTAGGGTGACCCAAGGGCAGTGTGACCTCCAGGGTCACAAAGGGCTGGTCCTGTGAGCAGCTCCCAGGTTCTAACCCCCATAGTGAGCTGCTCCTGGAGTGGGACGGGAGTGTGGAGCAGCTCCTAGTGTTGGGGCCGGGGGTGGGTGCTGTACCATTCACATGCACAGACACGTACAGCGCTGTATAAAAACACCATCTACAAGAAACAACAGGTCTCTTCACTGCTCCTATTGTGTGAGCCTGAATAGACTGTCTAGGAACAGCTTCTGTATAGTTCTTCCTGCTGCTTACTTCCCACCCCCTGGGTAACGCTGGGAGATGTATGTATGTGGTAGAGACAGTAGACAGGGGGCGTCTACGGTGTACATGCCCATATGGGGCTGTCCATAGATCACATCATATATCGTTATCCTGTTGTCTTAAGAGGATTATCACTTTTTTCTAGTGCAGTTTTCGGCTTTGGGTAAGTATCAATTCGATGCCCTCTTCCTTTTATCTAGAGAGAAGTTAGACAGATATATAATGAACCACCATTTTAATCAACTTAGACAGGTATATGAACCACCATTTTAATCAATGTGTCCTCTCCGAGTGACTTAAAGCATAACACCTGTATAAAGAATCATGCGATATGATTTTTTTTCTAGCCAGCAACATGTTCCCCAACTTGTCATCTACGCCCAGCCATAGCTGTTGCCGAGGACATATCACGATACCCGCCGGAAGGAGCAGGAGCGGCATGTGTTGGAGAGTGGCAATACTGTCCACCAGAGCACGCTGCGGGCGCCAACTCCCGTCCTTGACGTAAAGGCCATCTGTGTGCCCGTGTCTTCAAAGCGAGGCTGGCGACGCGCTTGACGCCCCCGAGCGGCGCCCCAGAGAACTACAACCACCATTGGGCGCAGGCCTCGTCGTCGTGGCCACCGGAAATGCCACGTCCATCCGCCATCAAACGCATCTCAGACAAGATGGGGCTCGATGTAGGCGTCTGCGAGTTGCAAGGGCTGTGCAGACCAGCCTAATTTCCAGGTCTGATAGCAGTTAACAGAAGAGAATGAGGGGGCTGTCGCGCCTCCGCTACACCCGGTTCCATCACCCCAGGACCTGCAAAACCGCTTTGATCTGAGATATAGAGTATGGGTGATGTGAGGGGTGGGGGACGGGTAAGGGGGAAGGGCGGGGAATTGGTAGGGGGAGGGGGATATGCCTTAGCCGGGAAACACTGACCCATAAGCCTAGAGAAAGTGCTGACTAAACATTATTATCTTTCACAACAGGCTGCCTGTACCAGTCGGCAACTCCCCCTGCCCCGCCCCTTTAGCCATATACTCTACCAAACTCCATTTGCACATTCTCACCTATCTCCATTTAGTTACCCTGTCTGCTACTTAGGCCTAGTTGCCTCACCACGTGCCCCACCCCCTCCCAACTCCACCACTCCTCTCCCCTGCAGCTACCCTATCCCTCACTTTGCTCTCTCTACCTAGTTCCTCATTTGTGGGTTTCCCCGTTGCCTCTAAGTTCTCTCTTAAGCTTCCCTGCTGGGTGCCTGCCGGGTGCCCCTCTCAGTCCCCTCACTGACCCCCCTGTCTCCATCCATCCTTCGTAATACCTGTGTAGATGTGGCCCTGTACCCTGCCGGCCATACGTCACGGTGAGGAAACCCCCCTCCCCAGTAGCACTCAGTGGTGGCCTCAAACAACCGACTTACCGCCCTGTGAAGCTTGGCGTATTGATCAGTCCCAGGGCCACCGCCGTCAGATACCTGGCTCTTTATGGCAGGTACTGATAACAGGGTCGGGTATCATGATACAATGTCAACAGTATCTATTGATGCAGGTGTCGCCATTTTCACCTTCTGTTCCCAGATAATATTGCCATAGAAAAGAGATGGTATTTTTGGCATTATGCATGTACCGTTCTCTGTTTATCAGTAGTTCTCCCCTACGGTAGTAGTATGGAAAAGTGTGCTTTAGAGCAGTCCCGTCTGGCGCTAGTCGTATATAGGGAAAGATGTATCCATTGAACATATTATGCTCCATATAGTAGTATAGAGAAATGTGTCTATGGCGCTTCCCTCTACCCTAAGTAGTATAGGGGAAAATGTCCTATTTTAGCCTGCCCCCTAGTAGTATATAGACATGTGTCTTTGTAGCATTGTCCCCTGTCCGTAGTAGTATAGGGAAACTGGTCTTTCAGGCAGGTCTCCTAGATGTGTCCATCGAGAGTTCCCCCTAGTAGTATAGGGAAATGTGACTTTTCAACGGCCCTCCTAGCGATTGAAGTATAGAGGGCAATATAGCAGCGTCCCATAGTAATAGTATATGGAGAGATGGCTTTACTTATAGCAATGTCCTCGTACATCGTACTGCATTTGTATAGCGTAAAAGCAGATAGAGATAAAGGCTTGTCTGCACGTGTATATAAATATGACATTCGCCCAAAGTATCAATTGTGCCTCTCCACCTATGAATATCACATGCATTAAATATAAATGTTGTGTATTCTGTCTCAACACTGCTTGCTGTGAGGAATGCCGCCAAAGGTAGTTATTCTGGCTTTGTGTTATGAAACACATGTTCTTCGACAATTATAGCACAGGCGCAACATGCATTATATCCACCATTAACCCTAGTCATTGTGATAACGTGATCAGGTGCTAGTGTGATTGTAGGGCCCTGTATCTGATGAGAACATAATTGATAATTGCAGAATACCCTGCGTCTATGCATCATGCATCACGCGATGTCCCTATATAGCTTGTCGAAAGACACAATGTATGAGGAGGTATAATTATACACATTCTTGCAGACCCTCAACCGTGCATATTGTACACAAAGGACTTACGGGGTACAGGCGATGACAGATAAACTGAACAAAACAAAAGGACAATTAATGATAGCATGGTAATGATGTTACATAATCATTAAATAAACAAACTTCAACACATGTAACATTGGACGTGTACATAGTCAACAACAAGAAATGTTAAATTGTAAAGTAGAACCATAATACAAAAGGATATACTTTATTTGTATGATAGGGATAATACATGGAGGACAGACAGTGTAACATCAATCACAAAGTATTTCACTGTTTTAAACTGTATACACATGACATAAAAGGCGTGAAATGTGAAGGGATAAACATGACATGAAGGCCATGTTGAGAGTCTGAGTGTCTCTTTTGTTTCTCATGGTCCCTTTGTCCCCGAGCAGTAAATCACAGTAAAGCTTACATTATTGGGGCCGCCTACAGACTTCAGCACAGGTCTCTGTAGACCATCACGCTCTCCTCCTGGTCCCAACTCCCCATTGGTTTAACCATTTAAGGTCCATGCTCATTTGTCGTCATGATGCACTGATGCATGGCTAGTGAGCATCATGCCGACACTTCGAGAGTGCATTATCCCTGGAGTTTTTAGATGCAAACAGCACTGATGAGTCACTTGTAAGGACTCCATTCGTGTATAATATTGACCAAAGGGCATAGCCCATTATTGCATTTTTCTCCCATGAAAGAGTTTAAGAGTCCCCCCTGGGTGTTCACCAGCAAAGAACCGGTGCCTAAGGCAGGCTTTAAAAGAAGTACAGGCTCAAGTCGACTTGCTTACAATGAATTAGGGTGGTGGTCCCAGGTGGTGTGGCGGGACGGTCATGTCACCTAATGGAAGGAGTGGAGCAGGGACAAGGGTAAGTCTGGGACTGCCCCCATGACATAGGGATGTAGTTGTACGTATAGTGGTTGTTTTAAGCACAGGGATGAAAGTCGACTTTGTCAAAAAAACTTGAAGATATCACATACCTCATAACTACAGTATAGAACGCTATGAATGTTTATGCATCTATAGACACATATCTAGTGCTGTGCATCAGGATTTGTCATGCCTGTATTCTCCTGGACGTCGTCTCCTGCTGAGGAGAAGCATTTGTCATGTCCATGTGCTCATGGACGTTATCTCCTGCTGAGGAGGATGAGAAATCTGTCCATACACTCTCCATGCATAGTACCTTAGTTTCAGTGGCTAAGCCTCATGTGAAGAGTGTAAATGCATAGGACAACAGAGGAGAGAGAGGGCTTCAAGCTTTCTCAAGTTAACTTGAGAAAAACTTGACACTGAGATCAGTATGGTATAGCCTGTCTGTGTATGTGTAGGACCACTGGGGATGAATCAGTGATGATTCTGCTGTCTTACTATAGGATTACACATACAAAATAAGTTTGATTGTGTTTATATTGAGTAAATATCAAATTTATCCTAAGACAGCCTACAGCTATTAATATCCTGATTATATTTTTGTGATTGAAAAAAAACTTGATTTCAGGGAAAAACTTGAAGACTTTCATCCCTGTAAGCAATAATATTTGACAACTGAGGCATCATCAATGATGCTGATGGTGACATTCCCTGGCTTTAAACTGCGCTTAATGGTTATGGATTGGATATCAAATCACCCTTGCAACTTTTGGTGAATTTTATTATTCTTATGGACATCGTATTCCTGTTCGGATTTGCTCGTTCATTCAAGACCCCCAGTAAAACTCCCATAAGGACCTCCTTGCCAGCTAGTCTAACAAACGATACATCAATTAGGTCTTGGCAAAATGAAAGACATAAATAAGCAGGCAACCAATGAACCAGATACATTTACTTTGACCCCACAATGTCATTTACCACATGTAATGAAGTCTCGACACAGTAATTAAATTATTTTCTTGGGAGAAGCTTCCGACTCCGTCGTTGGACCTTGTGCAAGTGCAGTTATAGGCGTGATTAACTCAGCGAACACATGGGGACACTTGACATGGAGGGGACTGGGCGGAGGTGAGGCACATGGGGGACAAGTAGAGAACAGGACTAATACCATGGAGGAGCGGGCCTTAAGGGGAGAAGAGGAGGCTGTTTAAGGGCTAGACGTCTAATAAGGCAGACTTGTTCCTCCCCCTGCTCGTAGTAGTACTATCACCATCAACCAACCGCTCTGGCCTGCCTACCAATGACTAGCACGGCCACCACGATCACTAGACACCCGGCAGCCATGGTCATCTCTCTCCATCACATTCTCCCACCCTCCTCTAACCCTTGGATCGTGGCAAGACACATTAACTGAGTATTGCACCAGACTTTGTTGGGCTTTCCGCAGCAACATCTCTTTGAAAATATTCACCATGATTTAATTGTCGAAATGGTTTTAACCTTCTCCTTTCGACTGCCACACACTCGACTACAACTACAAGCAACACGGTGACAATGAATTAATTGTTCTTAATAAAAGTGTCAATTTCCTAATTCAAGGCTTCCTCCAAAGTATGTCACTTTATATCTTTTCCTCTTTAATATATGAGAACCTGAAGAAGTATATTGCAGTCCCCCTTCCACACTTATCCTGTCACATCCATAGCCGTCCTCCATGCACTGTCCGAGTATGTCATTCTCATGACACATATTCATGGAACTCATGCCAGAGGCGCGCGTTCCCCTGCCCAGCACCTTGACAACTTAACCCACCCTCTGCCTAGTTCTGCCATGCCCATTAATTACCCCCTCACCCCCCCTTTCTCTCACTTTCCTCCAGTACACCTACATAGACCTGCTCCTGGGCTCCTGGGCACCCCTCCCTACACTCTCAGTTCACTACACTGGGCTCCTGTTGTACACATTAACACTGGTAAATGCTAAAACGCATTAACTTATGTTATGTTAATTAACATTAATTAACCACCAGGCCTTGTTTTTCCGTATCAGCAGTCAGCTGAGCCTTCCTGTGCGGATAGCTAAGAGAACCAGTGCAGCCACCCCACCCCCAGGCAGCCAGGCTGGCTGTCCTGGCGCTGATACCGTTGGGAGTGTTCGCCGGACGTCCTTGAGCAGTACGCCAAGGTCGTCCCCCAATGAGGACAGTCCCTGCGTCTCCGCTCGTCAAGGTGACAGCTATATACACATAGGGCCTACTGTATAGTCGAGGTGTATATGTGTTTATGTTACGGCGTATACTGTCTCATTTCCCATGGCCTGTAAATAGGATTATAGCGTTGGGGAACAGTAAGTGGCTGGAGTATGTCCTTGAACATAGAAATGTGAATAAATGTGACCTGCGGTATGACTGGTCGGTTCTCCATGAATGGGAGATCAATTTGTTTGTGTGGGTTTTCTTAGCGCTTTGACGACTGCATCATGTGCGCTTTGTCGTGACTAAGTCACCAGTATTGCATTCGTGCACCATGCCGAACCTTCGGGTGTGTATCAACCACGTAGGGTCGGACCGTGGCTTGAATGCTGCCCTGGCGATTTATTCGCCAGGGCTGCATTCATGCATCATGGCTATAAAGGACACATCACATTAAAGTACTATGCGGCTCTTAACGGTTTAAGGAGTGGATACACTATCTCCATGTTTATCACCTCTGTGGTGTGCACTATCTCTACACCCCATCCTTACAAGGTACAAGTGTAAGGTATCAGCTATTTACACACCTGAGGAGCAGCTATTAATAGCCGTGTGGGTACCGGGTGTCACCGAGAACACCCTTGGGCTCCAGTTGCCATGGTGAGGGAGTTGCTCTTAACATTCATCCCAACCTCTCCAGGGTCCTATCATGATCTTTAAAAGCTAAATAACAGTTATATAGGACTTTAAAACACGTCTGTGGCATTCCTATGTTATATGAGATGAAAATGACTATGCCCTAAAATTCTAAAATGTGATTTGTATCTGAATCATTGACTGTCTCTGTTGACTGTGTTACACTGTTGGATAATGCTGCATGGAACAAGTTAGAACCAATGAGGTTTTAAGGATTTCTAAAATAAGATGTTCTTATAGCAAATCAAAGTTATCTCAACGGGGCAAACAGGTCACGTTCTCCTCTCAACCTCATTGTCTCCTCATGGTAGTAACTATTTTCTCGACACCCCTGAAGACATTTCTGCAGGTTAAAATCGACCACCAGATTATCAATTGACAAATACAACACCTTGATCTTTACAAAACGCTAACACGATAGGATGCTATGATACACCGTTAACACGCTGATTAACATGTAATATCAGGTAGACTGAATCAGGACATTGATCCTGCACCTTCCTCCAGTGGGTGGTGGGTGGTGCGCAGTCCTGCAGGAACCACTTTGATCTCAGAACTAACATGGCTCACTGCTGATGGATCACTAGTCCAGCACTGCCCACCTCTACACATAGAGGCAAGGGTAGTGGCGGTGGGAGATGCATACATTCTTCATCATCTTTGACTGGTCAAATTAGGAGAATGGTATATCATCTCACACGACTCTGTGCTCCATGATTCCTAAACTAGAGAATGGGACACTGGAGACGTCCATGCCTACTCAACCCTTTTGATGCCGTTGTCCCTGTGGGATTGAAGAAAACCAGAGAGAAATGCAATTCACGAGCCAAACACTTACAGGATAGCTACCAAGGAAATGGCCTGACCCTTTTTTTTCATTTAAAACTCGTTTCATATGGTATCCCTTATACATGAGGTCATAATTATAAAGATACAAGATGGCGGTGCTTCTATCTGGTCCTTAACCCAACAGTTCACGGACAGCTGGTATTTGGGTAGGTCGCTGGTGTAAGGAGTGACACCCATTGGTGGATCAATCACGGCATGGTGTACCATGCTACAGGTGCAGTCTTTGCTTTGAGACCCTCTCCTGGCTTTTGTTTTGTTTTCTATTAGTATTACATCGCAGGTAGCCTCAGTGGTGTATTGATCCACAGGTGAGTTTGTATAGGAGCCTACAGGTGAGTGTGGATGGGTACATAGGGGCCCAGGTGGGTGATGTGCAGGGGCTCATAATAGGTGCTTATCACTGATATCATATACCTGATGTACTCAGGTATGATGGGATGTAAGGGTGGATTTTTTTTTTTTACCAAGAAAGGCGTTTTCTCTTTCCTTCTTTTGCCTCCATATGAATTCATAAAGGCACGTAAATAGGCCTATTCAATGTGCTATTTACTCTTCCGCTAGCACATCTTAACGACCACAATGGATAATACCACTAATTTCAATCTGCACGCACGCTTAATATTGATTTGTATAGGCCCTCATATTAAATGTATCAACACTGAACACGGAAACGGTCGTAATAATAGTTTTTTTCTGGCTTTCGGCCAATCTGGATTGTTAGTCTCAAAACAACCTTTGTTAGTATTACTGATTTGGTTTTTCCATTCTCAACGTCTCGGTAAACAATATTACACATCTAGAATAATCTTGTATGTTAAATAAGATGTCTGGTGTTACCTTTCTTAAATTCACACCAGTTGCTTTGGTTTTCCACTTATTCCACTTATAAGGTTACAATATCATAGTAGGTCAAGACTGGGGACAGTATCGATAGGTGCTGGAGGCCATAAATAACATACATAGTCATTATTTCACCATTAAACACATTAATGTCAACTGTACTGTCTAACCCCTACCAGAATTCTGCCTGAGCCTGTCTACAATACGCCCAACATACTCGATGTACCAAACCGGCCTCCAGCAACCCTACTCCTAGGCCTCAACTTTCACTTATCGCTCCCTTTCCATTGTCTGGTCACCCCACTATTGCCCCTGTAACTGCACTCCTCTTTCTTATACTACTCACCGGTGCTGCTTAGCTGCCCTCCCAACTCTACTTTCTATATGTCCCTCCCCCTCTTGTTCTACCCCTATACCCCACCTCTCCTATTGCCGTCCCTACCCCTCCTGTGCTATACCCCCACTTTCTGCACCCCTTCCTCCTGGGGTTGGTGGTTTGATCTCCTGGTGTAGCACGCACCTCAGATTTACCCCGGGGCTCATCCCGATAACAGCCGTAATCAATAAGGCCAGGCTGCACCCACCCCTGGACCTATTTCACTATTGATCATCGACGCCTCCTTCTCCAGTGTCCTGAACCCACCTTTCACCACTGCCCTCGTCCTATACCTAACACCATGCACTGATCTGCCTAAACGTGGTCTGCATGAGGCTATAGCAGTGACCAGATATGGGGAGGAGGAGTAATATGGGCACCTTGACCTTAGTATATAGTGCTAAGTTAGAGCCTGACGCTCACCAGTGCAATGGGGGATAGCCACTTTGACACTGACCATGCCTGGTATCTAACAGTAACCGAGTTAAACATAAGGTACAGCAGTAGGGTCGTATAGGGTGAGAGAAAATGTTGTGTCCTTGGGGATTTCAAATAGAAAAGGCAATCATTTAGCCACCAGTCCCTGAATGTGAGATAGATGTTAAGTCTTTGTGCTATTATTATCATATTAGAAGGTGACCATGTGTTACCCATGTCCTTATATCAGACACTGATAACAGATCCACACCGGATACCTGCCGGTAATAGTACTACTACTACACGACAAGTAGCACCTGTACCTGCCCTGGGCAGACCTACAGACAGTCATCTGATAACCTATACAGATAGCTGGGTAGTGATAACCCCACCTGCTATCAAGGTGATACCAGATAGAGATATCAGGGGGAGGTGAAAGGGGAAGCCGGGGCTTCTGTGTGGTTAAGGACAGTCTGTGCCGGTGCTGGCATATCTCAGCTTGTGGGTTCAGTTATATCGGTTTTATCCATGCATTGTCCATTCCTTTGAACAATAAAATAGCGTATATCATATAAGTACAATTTATTCTACTTTGGTAATGAGAGAAGTGCATGAGCTTCGTCGCGTTTTGATGCAAAAGCTAACACATATATTTAGACTCTATCTTACAGTATGTACAGGGACACTCAACTGATGGTGTCATATCCCGTTTCTGACGCATATTGTTATATTTTATATCAATATATAAAATTAGCTCCTCTCTTTTTAAGGTCTGCTTAATGTCTCCCCATCCAGGCCTAAAGTGGAAGGTCAGGACAACTAGTCTCCGAAAACACACAAATATTGTTTTGCCGCACAAGAAAACACTTCGGGGGTAAGCAGCACAAACAAAACACACTGTTTTTCACAGATAAGTAGGGGCACGTTTGCCCTGGGGATGTTCTTATGAGGCAGCCCAGGGAAATGCCGCCGTAATTGAGCGACATTAAAGTGGGTGACATCTCCACACACAGAGTGACTGCGGCCGGCCTTGGACCCCCTTATAGTCACGAGTGTTAGCCTAAATTAGCGTGGATCACTCAGTGTTTGTCTGTTGGTGGTTGTTGGAGGGGGGGGGGGGGCAGGGTGGGGGTGGAGGAGAGGAGCGGGGGGTGAGTGCTTCACAATGACAAGGCACCCCCCCCCCCCCCCCCCCACACACACATACACCTGTACTCGCTAACAGCTACCCAACTCTCCACATTTACATTTCGGTCTGCTGATTGCCTCTCAAAAATCTCTGCAGCAATCTGTTGACGTCATTTTGGGACAGGTGTGAGGAGCTTCACAATTTATGGGCCGCATATATAGTGCTTGAATGATGTGCTCTGCCCTTTGCCAGCATGATGCCTGATTACAGCCGTGGTGAGTGACTCCCCCGGGCTGCATTCATACATATATACATCATGACAGTGAGGGACGTAGTGCAGTAAAGCACTGTAATTTCCCAGGGTCTGAGGGGGAGAGTAGAGGTACACTGCTTGGAGACTGCAGCTCCTCTGCCTTCTGCCACCCACACAACCCCGATCCATACCTTACCCTTTTTCGTTTCCTCCTTGTCCTTCTCACCTCCACCTTTTGAGGGGTGTGCTTTTTAGGTTGTTTTTCTGCCCACCTGAGTGTCATTTCGTTCTCCCTGATTCTTATTTACTGTGAGATTTCATTCTGCCTGACTCTATCCACCCATACATGGAGCTGCCAACAGAGTTACATAAAATAATGCAAAGGTGTTTTTTACAGTGGGTTTATGCTGCCTAACCCTATCCATCTATACAACTTCCGACTGCTACATGAAAGTATACAAAGGTTAGCCAAGATTAATTAAGACCATATATAGGTTGTCAAATGGGCTTGTCGCTGCAGAAAATAATCTGTCCAGTATCTAGTACTAATTAATGTTATGTTTCGTTTTTCTTCATGATATGGGACGTCAGGGACTCGTGTTAAAGCCATAAGGATCAAAATACACAGATCTATGCAGTCGGCCATATTTATTTAAATGACTGCTCTGACCAAACTGAACAGGTGACGTCATGCCGCTGATGTTGTGTCTAGACACAGTGCAGCATTGGATAATTGAACATCCGGAGGGGACCATTAAACAACACTGATTAATATGATGAATACCCATAGATGGTGTTAACATTGTTATCAATTATCTCACTACTGATTGCCACAGATAAAGGCCAGAACCCAGGCTTAACACGTAGCCCTTTGAGGTTACCAGCCAGTGTGTAATGGTTATTTTTACACACACTCAGTAACTTGTGCATGGGTAATCTAAAGAGGCCAGACGCTGATTGGGTGTTTGCATTGATTATTGAAAGGCTTTCTAAATTGCAAAACCGGAATTTGAGTTAAATCTACTCCCACAATGTTCTTCCTTTATAGATAAAATATAGCAGTGACTAGACCAGTAGGGGAGCAGCTGCCAGTGTTACATCCAATGTACATGCAACACCAAGGGTTGTCAGTATACTAGTGCCGTGCCTGGACGGGTAGGACAGGCATAGATAACCCCCGTTATGGGATCAATGATCAGCCGTCACACGCCTCCATCCAGCCTTGATTTAATCTCACGCCCAATTAGGCCTGACCCCCCTAAACCCGTATACAGCCTTGGTCGTCCTGTGAGGCAGCGTCCCCCGGGAGATGAGGCACGGGGGGCGGTCTGTATGCGGGGATGGGTGGGGATGCATTTCAGGATTGGGCTAGTCCTGTTACTGGGAGATACTTATACGTATTACACTAATACCATTTAGGGTCCGTCCTCTGGTACTGCCTTATTTGTATGGATGGGACTCTCCCTCTAATAAGCCCTCTCTTTTTAAGGAAATCACGTTCTTTTTGTTCTTTTGGTTTCCTATGAGCTAGGCAAACTGTAAATAGAAAGTGTATGTGTACAGCAAAAGCTAATGTAGTTTTACAGCACCTACTGTAACGTAACAGTATGCTCTACTGTTTACCTACAATAAACTGTACACTTACAGCAGATTCTACTGTACACCTATAAAAAGGGGAACCAACTATTAACAGTGCACCAGCCAGTCTGTAGTGGTTATTCTTACATTAGACTCATGCAGTTACTTGTGGGTTATCTATTACATACACACCTTTGTGTTACCCCCTTGGATGACATGCCCTTCCTCTGGTCGTATACCATTTGCAAATGTAGCCTTCATCTCGGACATCACATTTAGCCCCCACACTCCTGCTTCTCCGGACTGGAGGTATGATTACATGAATAACTTATACCCCGGGAGGTGGAGGCACGTCATTTATAACATCCGTCATGAGAACAGACAAGTGACGTCACGTCCAACAAATATATACCCAATGCTTCTTCCCGCCTCAATTCCCTGCCTGCCTCACGGGAGCCTGGCTTCACAAGTCACCATATCTCGGCATGGCACTGTTATCTACATTCTATTTGGGTTTCTTTTTCCTAAAGACATTCCCACGCCCGTGTTGAGCTGATAATGATTGCTTTCGTGATAAGACCAATTCAAGCACGACGTAGTCACTATTAGATATTTCCTTTTTTCTTTGAGCTGACCTCTATGGGTGAAACTTCTGACATTTCTAATAGGATAGAACTATCACCTGGGACATTCTAATGTGTTCATGCCTTAGTTCTTACAGCCTCAAAGACAAAATAGTATCTCTAGGGTCTGACCTTAACATGCCAAGGTACATAAAAAGAGAAATCTGAGTTCCGTGGAATAAATGCCCTTTGACTTGACATCATCTGTATGTGTGGACTTAAGCACATCAGATTAAGGTTCACAAGTTCTCTGTTTTCCGGCAAACAGAGGTGAGGAAATTCAGTTGTCTGTGTGGGTTCCTCCAGGCTCCTACACCTCCAGCAGACAACACAACACAGAGCCACCCCCCTTAGAGACACCCATCTCCTTTTACCATTGTTCCATCAGCCAGACATCTAAGCCTTATAGTGTGTGCCTGGAGGACCTTCAGACAAACTAGGGACAAGGTCCTTCAATGTCTTCTTCTCGGCCAACAGGGCTGTTCATCCTGTATGGACTTACTTTACTGAGGAGGGTTTTGTTTGGTGCCAGTTGTTTTCAGTGTGTTATCTTTATTTGCCTACTACTTGCACATTAGGCATTAAGTCTCATGTGCGTTTTGCGGATGTATTTTAAGCAACCAGAAAAGTCAAGGCAGTTGTAAATACCTACATGTAACGTGTACGGTTTTAGCCTGTTGTTTTAGTTAATGCTTTGATGTGCATTGTGCAGACGTACATAATTGATACCTATAATTGATCACTGTCTACGTTTATTGATTTATAATTCTAAGAAGCTTGCTGTATCTCAGGTAAACAGGGTCGATTCTATAAATCCATAGGTTATTTACGGAAATCCCTTTTTTAAAGACATTATGTCTGGAACTTTCACATGTTATTCTAGATTCCCTAACAATTTACATGAAACAAAACTTCTTTTGCTCATAAGCACCAAGGACATAAAGAGCTCATCACTTGTCAATGAGCAGCTCCAAGTTATACGCTAAGTACAGCGAGCTGCTTGGTGCCAGTCCATTATAGTCCTATAGCATTAATAGTAATTGTCCTAATAACTCAGCACCAATCTACGCCATAGTAGATTCAATATTCCCACAGGTAATTCTGACAGGTAAGCGATTGATTGCCATTGTTAATGATGATAATCTAGTCCCCTGTGTCAATCCATATCGAATGGCTCAGGTAACCGCAAAGGAAGAAACGCAATGACCAGTGGGTGATTTGGTTAAAATCTCTTCTACTGTGCACCCTAGTTCTTTTGCTGTCAGTATACAATTAATACCAAATAACCTGTAACTGGCACAGCATGACGAGTTACCAGTACCGTTGTAAATCACATCCCCAGGGTGTCATTAGGGATACCAGACAGATTTCTAGACCCAATACGCCATAAACAGGGATACAATTCCATTATATCAGGAAGGGTATACAGTTGAAGGACAGGATGGGGGCATATCCCTTTCCCTCGTCCAAAACAAATCCATAATACTTGTGTAGTGAGAGCATGCAAAGGGACAATATGAAGCCCTGTCATTTCATCGATTTCCTATATTTTGCCTACAGACAATTGCTTGTGGGTGTTGAGCATTGCGTGTTGAGGCAAATGGGCAGGGCATCCCTGTGATGGTGGTGGAACCCGATGGGGTACTGTAACCTCTGTATAGTGCTAGGTTCACACCTTGAGGTGAGAAAACGGCTCTCTTGAAGGGCGTTCATACGGGTAACTTATGACGGCCTCAGCTGCTTTGTAAGCAGAGCCTACATTAGAAACTGTGGTGAAGTAATTTAGTACATGTTACACACCTGTCTATACAGTATTGTTGTTATTCTAATTTAAGAAAATGCGCTATTTACACTGTGTATATAGAAAGTCTCTATAGCAATAATCTTAAAAAGCTATATTTCGCCTATTTCATGTTAGAAATATAACGAATATAACAAGCGAATTCCAGTGCAGAAATCCGAAAGAAAAACTGGTATATCTGAACCATATTCAGGCAGACAGGTGTATTTGAGCAGTGTTGAGTCCATCTATTGTCACGCAAAGTAACTCACAGAAGGTTAATACACCCGATGACTGCACCCTTAGTGGCTGTAGTGCCTAGATCCCCAGCCCTTACCCCCTGACTCAGCCACCTCCTATGGATCATCTTGAAGGGATCCACCATCGCTGCAGTCTCCTGTCTGTAGCTGTCATCTTCATGAGGTGCTGCTAAGTATTGCTTATACTGGTATATTGATCCATAGCCATCACATTGGGCATAGGGAAGGTGACGGCTCTAGATAGAAGACTCAGGTACAATGTGTAGTACAAGTATATATAGCAGGTAACACAACTCAAGGCAATGTATACCAGTGTTGGTGTATGATATGATATGTATGATTATAGACATTATTCCACCGGGGGGTAAGCCGCGGGTAGGTAAATAAAAAAGCTTAGCTTTACTGATTTCTGGTGAATTTTCAGGAGATCCGAAATAAATTTGGTTCTAAACTGGTAAATATATTCCTCGTGAATTAATGTATCATAATAGCATTACAAGTGGGCATACTATTATGGGAGTCAGACATCCCGACCATATAGATGATATATCATGCACACAAAGTAATAAAGAACCACTATAGTTCTTAGAAAAGCCTAGCCATCCTGTATAATTATGTTACTATAATACAGAAGGAACAAAAATGACATTTTCCAGCTTACATTTGTATGTAATAAGTATAGTATATATCATATGTTCACTTCTATATCACTATACAGATGTACTATATAGGGACCTACAGACATGGGGGCTGGTACAGGGGGCTGCTTCCACCCAGGGGCACATCCTCCTCCTGTCCCCTGTGACCCTATGTCAGGCTCTTAACTGATCCCAGTTCCTACAGTGAAGCTGACAACACTGTCTGGGTGACATTAGAGGAACTGTGTCTGTCCAGCCAACGTCCGAACTACATCCATCATCTAAATCTACCTACATCCAATGTACCCAGTCAAAAAGCTTTTAAAAGTCTGGTTTCTGTTGTTAGCATTGCAGAGAAACCATTGGGCATTGGACTACAATGTGTCATGGATTGGTTAACGATGACTATAGCTAGCCTACATTTATACATTTATATGTTTATCCAGTTTTTTTCTGTAATTTAAATGAGAAATAATCTCTGAAATGTCTTGTAATGGTTTGGTAGCAGTGAAGGGTGCCTTCCTATCTCTTTATTGGGTGGTACCCATAACGCGGCACCCATAATGCTACCGTGTTAGTACATAGTCAAGGATGTCATTTTACAATAAATCATGGATCCTTATATCCACGAGAGTAAACACTTATTCTACTCCCATTTATTAACACTGGATAGTAATCTGAGTGACCTAATAATAGAGAACCCTACTACTCTCCTCTTCCCTGAAGATATGGGAACATGCTGACTGGAATTCTTGGTAAGCTGAAATAACATACTTTAGGCAACTAAATTGGACATGCGTAAAATCAAGTATCGATTTCAGGTTTCCAGTTCCGCACATGAGGATTATTGATAACCAATGATTTGAAAACGGGTCTATACTGCCCCCCTGATAGTCGCTGCTTATGACATCTGAAAGGTGATTTTTATTGCAGGGAGGCGGCCCCGGTCGGGCAGAATAATGATTATCAATGTGGAATCTATACTGATGTGATTTACCCATTTCGCTCAGCTTGCTGCGGGGAAGCTATAACGTAAACAGGAATCTAAGCACGACCGAACACTACATGGAACTGCTATATGCCAGCGTCAGTCAGTGTTCTTGTAAGGAATACTGATTGCAGGCATATATATAGAGAGACATGTGTGGGAGCTGTTGGTTAATTACAGCCTACGGGTACTTGATTACTACACATAGAGAAATGCGTGTCACAGTCGCAAAAAGCACTCACTTCTGAAAGTCAAGCATTTAGTGGCGCTCATATTTTTGTGTGTGTAGGAACAGATACTAGTAATACTTATCATTCATTATATACATTCAATAACAACGCTATTTTGAGTCCTCCTGTGCATTCAAGGTGACCATGGCTATAGACATGCCATACCGGCAGGGCTGCAGGGGATCCATACACTGTGACGTGACCAGCTATACATATCTCTCATCTGTCCCTGGTCAGGCCGACAGGACAGCACTTCTGGGTGGTGGACAGCTTTGTGCCCTAGGGACGCACCCTGCAGGACATCACGAAATCTCCAAACCAGATGAGCAAGGATCCATCTTCCATCCCCAAGACCTGCCCACCCAGCCCTATTCATGCATTTACACGACCTTGTCAGAGCGGCCACAAAGCGCTGAGGAAATGGCCCACTTGCAGGGGGTAATAGATAAAAAGAAGCGTGTCAATGCTGGCCAATTGTAGCCTGAATGCGACCGCCATCAGTCAAACTGGCTTCTTAAGGCAGCTGGGGAGAGAAGCATGCAGGATGGCCCCAGGGCGCTGATAAAAGTGGCCAATTGTACACACCTCGGCGACCTGACCCCCGGGTTCCGCCGCCGGCATGACGGCAGTGCGGCCGGCCAATGCCGGGCTGGCACATTGAAGGAAAGGACCCTATATAGCTAAAGCCTGTAGCCCATTGGCCATCTCACATGCCCCTCAGCCCCTTCCTTCTCACCCCATGAACCGCTCGCCCCATGCAGGGCTGGTGTTAAGATGTCGTCTGGTGGTTACCAAGTGGCGTGGTAGTCAACGTGGGAGCAGCTCGGAGCAGCTCAGGGACAGCTCTAGTTTCTAGCCGTTAAAGTGGTAGAGCATACAGGAAAGAATATGGGACTGTTACTGCAAAATAGGACCTTACAATGCTACACCCTGCATTAAGGTCCCCTTGTTTGTATGTCACGTCCATATATGCACGGTATATTATTCCTGATTTCTTCACAATGGATATTACCCACCGCATAGGCCTAAAGATTGAGGGCTCCTTATCCGCAGCTATCCCTGGCCCCACCCTGAGACAATCCCTCATGCCTCACTCATCCTCTCCTCAGTCTGCCCTCTCTGGTTTCCTGTTTATCGGCTTCACATTACCCCATCTCAAGCTACCCCATCAATACCCAGTTTTTATGTTTCCCTCTTCGCAAACACCAGTTTCTGATCGCCCCCAGTGTGTTTTCTGTCAATACTATACTTCATGTGAGCCCTCAGTCCGTTCACTGGTATAATCAATAAAGATACACACCCCAATTCACGCAACCAGCGAAGATACAGCAACGCATGCGCACAGCTGGCGATCATAACAAATACTTCCTGACTAGGTGGAAAACATTGAATGATACAATCAATGTTGAGAAAGAGAGTCAGGAGTACGACGTTGTTTCACGTTTCTGACCTTTCTGTTGCATAATTAGAGAAGACATAAGCTACATGTAGCTAGTGAGAAGGTTATTACATATGTGCCTATAGACATATAAAACATCCTGACATAGGGTAGATTCACTATAAGTCGGAAACATACCATGAGACGGACACTGATATGTCTAACTATTCATGTGTGATTACACTTGATGATTTATTGGAAACAAATTACACTTAAACTAACAAAGTATGAGATTAGAATGCTTAAATAAGCACACATTCAAGTGTCCGTCTCAATGCATGTGTCACACTCAATGTGAATGTACCCTATACGTTAAATGTAATCTTGTCTGTAGGACTAGACCCCTTTAATATGACACCAGTCTCATTAATGTGCTGTGTATTTAAGGTGCTGTTGCTGCTGCTGGTGTAAATGGTGCCTTCATAATGCCTATTACAAAGGACAGCCTAATACCATGATATCCGATTGCCTAAATGCCTTTAATGCCTATCACCACAGCACAGACTACATTCCATCTAATGAGGCAGGGTATTAACGATGGCACGTGTATGGGGTAGAGATTCACTGGCCTTCATGGCATGCAGACAGGATACTTATCCATTTAACGACCGCATAGTGCTTCAATCTGCTATGCCCTTTGTCGTCATGATGCATGAATGCAGCCAGCGCGAGTCATTCATTAGGGCTGCATTTAAGCACTATGCATGACGATCCTGTGGGGTTGATACCACGTGTTGATACACTCCCAAAAAGGTCGGCATGATGCGTTCATACATCATGGCGACAAAGGGCATTAAAGAAAAAGCGCTATGCGGCCATTAAAGGTCACAGAACGGAATCAGACGCAGGGGTTGTGTGGTGAGGTATGGTAATGAAAACAACTGTGGACGTCATTGATTGATACAGCGGCCAAAACGGAACCTTCCCTTATGGAGCACCGAGATAGCGATAAGAACCTTGAATGAATCGATAATCTCGTTAATGGAAGGAGGACAATAGTAAACAGGGAAATTGGATGATGGGGTTGCCCAACATGTGGATCAAAACATTAGATATGTATCGACACGAGGTAGTATATATCAACTAGTAGAGGATACATTGTTGCGGCTAACGGAAAGGATAATATGGAGAATCCCAAGGAGTTTGCATGAGTGGGCGGATACTGCACGAGTGTCGTCGGTGTAGTGATTTGAGGAGTCGAGTTCGAGTTGAGCTACTCACATGGATGGATCAATACATGAAGACATGTGAGTCTATCATAGGAGCAGGCAACGTCAGGATATTATAGATCTTCTGTAGTACCAAGGGCCCGAGATTTGTTCTACACTAGATGGGGCTTCAAGTAGTCCAGGTAAACGAGATCCCAGTTTTCATTCATGTTTTCTACAGATGAGAAAACATGTGTGAAAACTGGGATCGCGTTTACCTGGACTACTTGAAGCCCCATCTAGTGTAAAACAAATCTCGGGCCCGTGCAGTATGTGCCCAGTCAAAGCAATACAGCACAGTGCAGTGCAGTGTAGGGCTCCTTTGTCAAGCCTATGGGATCATGTTCCAGGGTTAGAATAACGATACGAGTGTCAGTACAGTGTACTATGTGCTGCTATGCCTTCCGCAGCCTAAAGTGGTAGTACACAGGGTAACCATGTAGGAAAACAAGCTGATCACAATTGGAACTGACATGGGCAAATGATGATAGACCGGTGGCTGCACCATACTGAACACACTACTACTGTGGGTAACACTTCAGTGTCGGGTGTTTGGGTAATGGCACCCTGGTTCCCCAGCAACTATTGGGAGGAGGATGAGAGCTCATAGTGGCAAGTTAGGGTTTCTTGAATCTTTACTACAAAATGTCATAGTACCGCCAAAAGTTGGCCGGTTAACACAATTTTTGAAACGAATAACTGCCCACTCACTACAGTTTGCCCATTACTACTGGTAGCCAGAGAGCCCAGCGTATATCCAGCTCAACACTTTAGCAGTAAACATTGGTATTGTACACCACAGGAGCCCAGTGTATGTGCAGAATAGTGTTAGCCTAGCTCCGATGGGACTCCCCTCGTGATGGCCTCATCTGTTCCCATTATGACTACAGCAAAACACCATGTATTGTTCACGCGCCATACGTACAGAATGGTACCTTTAAATGCTACGGTTGCAACCCCTTGTGTGGCAGTCCTTGCTACATGGTACAAAGTAGCTGGAAGGCAGTGATTGAAAACAGCATGGTTTGAGATTTTGGAAAGATCGCCCCCCCCCCCCCCCCCCCACCAATGTTAACACCCTGTTGTCCTAGGTACATAATGAGGTGTGTAAACATTAAATATCAGAATAGAATACATGTACATGTACCTCTCTCTACCACCTGGTACTGCAGGTATTACTGACAGGGAGGGGGATGGGCTAAAAAGAATGGACATGGGCGTGTGAGCTGAATAAGTGCACTAGAAAACAGAGACACATTTGAAGGGCTAGGTGTCCTATAACAAGTTGCTGCTCAAATTACTTATTCAGCATCAGAGTTGTGTGAAGCAGGGAGGACGAAGTGGAACATGACGAGCAGCTCACAGATGTACACAGACTGCTGCCCTATATCTAGTTACACCTACTTGATTATTAAACCACATTGCCACTAGAAACGACCTGCATACTACCTGGCTATTATCATTATGGCGTGGAAAAGGGTGGATTCACCATGAGTCGGACACATACCCTGAAGCGGACAGTGAATCTTTGTACAATAGGACAATAGGACTCTGGAGTGTTGTTTTCTTTTTGGAAATAATGTGACTTAAACTTCACCATTATTCACAAATATAGAGCTTAGAATGCTTGAATAACCAAATAATCAAGTGTCTATCTCAATTTATGTGTCCGATTCCAGGTGAATCTACCCGAGAAGCACATGTGTATATAGTCCTATAGACGTAAAAGACATCCTACAACAGTCAACTGATGGCCATTTACCTGGTGTAAATGTCTTACGATGTAAGGTAAATGCGGTCTGGCTACTAATGGGACCTGTGGGGCTTTAGCATCTAGGGACCTACGCCAGGACCTACACTATCAGTCAGTCCGCCAGGGGAAGGCGGTCTAGTAGCCAGTCTCTTCAAGCACGATATCAGAACTGCTATAATTATAGACTAGATAACAGTAAGGACTTCTTGGATTCAGAAGTAAGAATTTGCTTGACGGATAAAAAACCCTAGCCATACTGGCTAATATCTCTTTACTCCCTACCCATCCACTGGTACAACATGTATTAGGCAACACTCTCTGCCTAACCCCCTTACTATCCATGGGGGGATGGGGCCAGCTTGGCAGTGTGGATTAACGTTGATAGTGACTTTAAGATGGTTCCTTCCTGGCTCTTTACAAACTACTGATCAGCCAACACTATACTGTATTTAGCAGAAATACCACACTATGGTTGACAAAAAGTAGGATTTTGGTCAATATTCTGCACAATTTTATCCAGAAATCCCAGCTCAGAAAAGTAGGACTTCCTGCAAAAGTAGGAGCAAAGGTGGCATTAAAGCTCCACCTGCCCCACCACCAGGACCCTTCCCTGTTTGTAGCAGGAGACCAGGATGTGGAGGAGGCAGTGGTAGAGCCTCCTGGTGGCCGAGGTAGGGACCAGCAGGCAGGCAGCAGGAGGGGGAGGTCCTGTGGGAACGGCCACTGACATGCCCCCCATTAATCACCAATCCCTATTCGGCTTTAGAGTGGGACGCCGGTCACTGCCACTCACCATCAACCACCACAGGAGGAGGTGGCCTACCGCCGTCTCTACCCTGCAAACAAGTTCACCTGGAAGCCTTAAAAAGGAGGTGGGCTTTTCATGTGATCACATTGACGGCTTGATGGGTAGGTTGTCAGTGAGACTGAAGGTAAGGAAGGGCTTTCAGAATCACCACAGTCGACATTAATAAGGTCTTTCAAATGTGTGAGCATGATAAGGCTACCTGTGCCCTGACTTCGAGAAGGTAGACTTTTAAAACTCGGATTTAAAAGAGTAGCTTAGACTGTATATGCACAGGAGATCTCCTCTTTTCGCCCTGATCCCATTCCTCATAAGTATGGAAACGGTTTTGAAATGTGGTAGGCTTCTAGAAAGGATTAACACATTCACACCTGTCCCTCCTGTATACCAGGTGGCATCACACTCATGCTGTGAACCTCAAGAGTGCCCATAACCGCTTAGGATCATCCCAATATCCCTATTTAATTAAGGGGCGCCACACTAAGACGTCATGGGATGAGGGTGAACCCCAGTAGACAGAGCAGCTCAGGAGGTGCTCACAGACAACCTGAAGGTCAGAAGAGGTCGCATGGTGAAGTTCAGGTGAGGGCTGGGTGGCTCTGGACTGTTTTGGGACATGCATGTCTCCTCAGGTGAGGAGCACAGGGTGGATGCTGCACTCACAGAAGTACCATATCCTCTCACCTTAATCTCACCAAGTGTGTAATTTAAACATGTTTTTATCATTACCATTATCACAGGCAATGGTATAAGCCTCTTAAATGTTATTAGGAATAAGATCATATTCTACCTGTCTACATTTATAACTTGGCGTCTTTAAATTCAGCTATAAACCTAACACTATAGTATGATTACGATTGCTTTGTGCCTTAATGTGTCCTTGGTAGTCATCATGATGCATTTATGCATGCACCGTGCCGACCCTTCGGGAGTGTATCAACTTGGCGTGGTCTACATTCATGCATCCTTGGCGAGTAGCCTCACCGGGGGCTCCATCCATGCATCATAATAACAAATGACATTAAAGCACATGAAATTACTGTGCGGCACTTAAAGGGTTAATGAGTTTAGGGACGTTTAATCGACTCTTTAATGAAGGTCCTATGTGATTTTATCAGAATGTGCCAGTGTCAGAAAGCCCCACATCTGGGGCCTAATACTACCTCACAATGTCAGTTTCAATGACACACCTTTTTGGTATCTTGCAATTCATCACAGTTATTTAAGCTCCAGTTCCATGGAAACTGTTTAAAGGTTGACAGTGTAATTAACACAGAACATACTTTTTAGATGGGATGATTATTCATGAGAAATATCCAAAACCAATATTTTTGCATATTCATGAGGATGAATAACACGATTCTCAATAATACCAAACTCGAGAAGCATGATGAAATACATGATAATCTCTATCTAAACTTCCCTACAACACTGACGCTTCATTCATCTCCAACAATAGGCATAATGAATAGTGCAGACTGTGTTTTGGCACCACATCCTTCTACTGTGTTTAACATAGCTACGACTACAATACGTGTAGGGTACCAACCCCCATCTCCCACACTGTCTGCAATGCTAGATACCTCCGCCCCAGTCTAGAGCAGAACCCAGAAAATTCAATAAGACTCCATCCGTCTACACAGCCCCTCATCTGGAGCTATGGGGCAGCAGGGGGTAGGGGGTAGGTAGGGGAGAGCGGCATGGGCCGGTAGCAAGGTAACCCAGGGTTGGCGGCTCATATATATTGTAAACATAACACAATTGATGTTTCCTTCTTGCCAGAGGCGGTCCCTTTATAGACGGATGCTGACTATTGGAAGAATGTATCACTGAGTTCTCTAGTTTAACCATACTACAGGCACTGGCCCACACGAACGGGCATGCCAATGGGGGCATAGGGTATGCATTGGCAATCAAACTTCATAGCGTAGCCTGTTCAATTCAAAATAGTTGAAACACACATATTTTTCAGTTACAACCTGGTTGCACTGAGGCGATGGTATTTATGTGCATATATGCACACCTTTTATAGAAGCCTAAATTGGGAATTCAGAAATGGGAATGAAGACTGGCATCCTAAAAGTAGTACCGGTACTCAAAGTGTCATTTCACTATACTACTGCCCAGTGACATTTTAGTGTGGCCAGGAGCCTGGACAACCCACCTCAGGACAACCCCATCTCCCACAGAGGTCCCAGGGGTTCAGGAGGCCGAAAGGGGCCATGGCCGGACACTGTGTATGGGAATTGGGGAATACTCGGTATGAAGCTTGGCGGCCACTAACTTGGCTACTGTCTGCAACCACTGTTTAGGCATGGGCTAATAACAGACACTCACAACAAACTGTGCGTTCCTGCTGTCTTCAAGAAAAGGGGGTGAAGAGGGTGGCTATACTTATTTTTATCAAAATGTTTTATCAAACAGAAAGAAAGTACGATAAATATGTTCAATATAAATAGTGGTAAACCTGGGGATCCTGTTCTTTAGTTACGGACAAAACATAACTCCTCCACCTCAGATACAATATACATGTATGTTATAGACTGTATCATCACTGTATAGCCTATTCACATAATACCCAGCCCTAACGTAAAGAAGCGGTTTTTCAAAGGCTAAACTTGCTACGATAGCACAACATGTTTTTGCCCCAATGGTCCGACCCAGAGTCGGTGCCTGCGACGGCTTGGGAGAGGCTGGTAATCATGTGCACAGCGCCCTTCAGCAATTGCTGTCAGAGACATCAAACAGGCCTGTCTATGGGATAACAGCTCTTCCTTTGATCACCTACAAGTACTGGTCTGTTGGAGTTGTACTGCTATACGTGCCCTACGTGCCCTACACTAACAGCATCCCAGTCACTCAATAGAGATACAAAATGTAACACTGTAATATATCTAATTATATAATATTGCCTTATTCCTTGTGCGTGTGTGTTGTATTTCGTTGCATGACACTAAATTGGGTACGAGAGCCTTGGGCTATTATGATCCTACAGCAGTTCCCTTGAAGCTAGAGCAGCTCAGGGTGAAGAGCTCGCTGCCTGCCGTTCTAGTTGAGATCCAGGCAGTTGAGACCCGCGCCCTGTGCTGTTTTTCTCCTTTATAGCTTTACTTGCCCGTCTAGCCGGTCGGAACTGGCTGGGGTGGTGCCTCTCAGTGAGGGCGGGGTGGGAACGTGGGAACCTAGACTAGAGGTCAGACATTCAAACAACTAGCAGGCTCTGTTGTTGAGGATCTTTGGGAAGTAACCCTTTAAGGACAGCATGATGCTTCAAATCCAGTGCTCATGTTCATTTACTGTCGTGATGCACCAATCCAGCGCCGGTGAGTAACTCACCAGCACTGCGTTGGTGTATTCGGGAGTGTATCAACCCTGTAAGACCGCATGGTGCATTCATGTATTATGACGACCAAATGGCATATAAAGGGTCATGCTGTCATTATGAGGATAGGGGTACCATTGAAGATGTAAAAACTCTGGTTGGGTAGATATGGGTCTCCACTAACACAAATAGGATATGGTGACCAGTGAACAACACCTTCTTAGAGAAACCCCAATAACATGGATGCATCACCCACCCCAGGCACCTGATCTATTTGTGGACGGGTCCAGGCGGGGCTGGTTGCAGCTTTGGCATTGCTGATCTATGTTAGCCCCTTGGGGTGAATGACTACAGGTTGGGTTGGTATATACAGCTTTAGGACGGGCTGGGATAGCGTTGATGTACCTACAGGAGTCCTGGTTAATGGACATAGTCCATACCTCAGCACTGGCCCATTCTCCACTTGTGCAGAAATAACTCAACCTATAAACAACGCTTGAAGACCACCTCCGGAGGTTTTGAATAATATGAGAAAACCAGAATATACCACTGCAGACATACTGTTTTGAATAATCCTTTAGTATATGTGACATAAATATGTGAATAAAGTGGTGTTTTTAGCAAAAATAGTAAATCCCTCCAAATACTGAATTGGTCAATGTGTGCTTTCCTCACTTTGCACAAGGGGGCACTGCTGTACATGGTCTGCTGTGAGAGGCCGTTGCTAAGTACATGTGTGAGAGAGAGTGTGTGTGTGTGTGTGTTGGGGGGGGTGTAGTTGTACCCACATACCCCCCCCCCCCCCCCCCCCCACCTGCTTGCAGGGAAACTAACAACTGTTAACTACCCAATAGATTGCCCGTTGTTACACTCTGTATTGAAGTGATCAGGGCCAGTGCTCAGTGATTGGGTGGGGGAGGGAGGGACGGCCAGTGGGTGGTAAGTGCTTCAGGCAGACTGACCACTGCAGGGGCCCAGGGGGGCCACTCCTACAGTTTTGGCTAGCATGTGTGACCATGACTCCAAGGGAAAGGGTACTTTCTGGGGCCCTTTATAGATAGGGATTAGGAGGGGTTTCTCATCAAATTAGTGCGAGTTTGTTGATTTACCTCTTGTAATAAGAATACCAGGTTTGAAGTGATATTTACACATGCATGTAGTTTCTATAGAAAATATATGGGGTGGCCTCCCCATTGGGTTGGTTGTCACCCAATATGAGATCACATTGGGTATTTGGGCTGTAGTTCATGTGCTTCTCACTGGGGACAGCATAATCACTGATATTTAGGATATGAGGTCTCATGGATTGGCCCCCAACTAAACCAAGTAATAAATGAATAAATATAGCTCTACAGGAGTTACCTTTAGATAGGAAGTCAGTTAACATACCTAGGTACCTGATTACAATAGCGAAATTGCCAATTAAAAACCTCCGGATGTGGTCTTCAAGGGTCTTTCACTTCTTGACTCATAACCTATTCAAGATAACCCAATGGGATGTTCCGGTTGGATAAAGATAATACTGTGAGCTCTTTTGGATCGGGGGACAATATATATCTGAACCTATAAATAGCTATCTATTATAGATAAGGTCAGACCAAGTGTGCTTAACATTTCCCGCAGCCCCCCGAGTTGACAAATTTATGCACTTGTGCTCTTGGACAGATTTTCGTGTTTTTTTGTTGTTGTGCGGGGAGGGAGCTGGGAAGGGGGGAAATCTGGTTATTGTCAGAGTTACTTACATATACTTTTTAATATGTCAAATGCCCTTTATTGTTATAATATCCATATGGGCAGAATATTACACTGTCATTGTAAACGCTCATGGTGAATGTATCATAATAATATTACCATTTCAAGGCCGCTTTCTTCTGTACATGCGTGGCCTTGGGGAATGACTACATGCAACATTACCCCGGCAGCACCCACCAGTGGGAAACTATACCTCATTCTTTATTATATATTTTTTTCTGCAGCAGACAGTTCTAGATCGAGACAATTTACTTGCAAATGGGAGTGGTGTGCCTTGGACGAGCGAAAGAGCCCACTTATGTAACAGTTACGGTGCCTGCCAGCTGCTCCTGTCTGAGATAATTCAATGTGAAGATACTGTCACTATCTAGATGCCTGTACTGAGCGGCTCGTCTGGAGCAACTCAGTGCAATGGCTGATAACAATCTCTGATATTCTACCACAGAAATGGTCTCAGGCCTTGCACTGTGATTCCTTATTCTACCGCAGTATACCAGGCCGTCATAATATCATGGCATAGCATGGTAGTGCAAGACAGGCTTCTATTCTGGAGTATTTGTATTTACTTCCTGGCGGAATTTTACAGGTATATAGATATAGATACTCAATTTGTCTGCGTGAATGGGGGGTGTGGTATTTGTGTGGTGTCCTGCTACGGAAACGAGTACGTCGAGTACACGAGTCGGCAGTTTTTGCTCCGCCTACTCACCGATCAGTATGTTGTTCTCCCACTGGATAGACATAGATACGGGAAGGCAAGTAGAAGTCCTGCCATCTGCTGTTGTGAGGGTGAAGGGGTGAGCAGAGGGTGTTTTTATGGACCAGGAGAACGGTTTGGCATGATCAAGAACGTTTCTGCAGGGAACTTAAACCCTGTGGTAATCATATTATTACCACTGGTAACAGCTGATCTATATAGTTATCTTGGGAGATCTAGTTACCTGAGCAATTTCACATTATTTGGCTCATGAATCCAAGGTATAGACCAGCAGTATGTCAGTGCCACTGCTAGCTCTGCCTACTGTAGGGGTAGCAAAAACAGGGCCCGCAAATGCATATAAATAGCTTAGCTTGGAGCAGTAAATGAACATTTCCTCAGGCCAGCCCAGCCAGCTGGAAGTGCATGGGGCATCTATAAAAGAGGGGCAGCGGTGTGTTGGGGGGAGGGATATACAAGGCCTGATGCTTGCCGACGGGTACTCTATCATATTAGCCCGTCCCCGGTGGGAACCCCGCCAACAATATAGAACAGAAATGAAGTGGCGAATTTCCCGATTGCTATGCAAATCCGGCCAGGGCCTCCCCTGGCCATGCCTGGCTACAAGGGTAAATGCGATTTGCAGGGTAAACAGTGGACTGCTCCAGGGTTGGCCAGCCGCCCACAGGCCTGCCTCTGGAGGTGGGGGAGTTAATGAAGGCCTATCGGCCATGGATGCTAGTGATCAGACGGTCCGTTATCTACTGAAGATAGCGAGCGGCACTGCAGCAGCAGGGCTGGAGGCTGGAAGGCTCAGATATATGATGAACATAATATGATGGGATGGGAGGCAGTATACTTAGTAGCTGTTGTCTACATATGTCCCACTCTAGGGGTCTCACTCCTATCAGCTTTAACCATACATATATATACATGTGCTGCCTGCCTGCACATGAGAGGTTATGGTTATGGCTCATGGTCTAAGTCTTCTGAGAACAGTGGCTTAGCTATGACTATATATGTTCACAATGCTTGCGGTATTCGATATGAAAATATCGTTTGTCTACCTTTTTGTTAGACGACTTTGGCATGTACCTGTGACCATGGGCGACCACTGAATATCAGCAGTGGTCTAAACATCAGGGGGGAGATCAAGTGTTCCAATTCATTGGAACAGGGTAAGCAACTGTGGTACACTACACTGAATACCTGTGCCTACTGTGCATGGACCCCTGTACTTTCCTTGCTCCCCACAGTGTTGTAGGTATGCAGGCCATGTGCTTTGAGGACCGCAGCAATGTTGACACAAAGCAGAGGGGGGACTTTGCTAAAAGTGGCTCCATTTCCAGTTTAATGCATAATTGTGTATTCTGGATCCCAGTAATATTACTTATTATGCATAATCATGAGATAGTGGCATTTTAGTGCATCCAATTGCATGCATTTTTACCAGAATATGATGCTCAAAGCAGAGGGGGGACTTTGAGTTGACTACCCTGTTTCTGTAAACAGAAACATGTGACATCCACCCCGAGGTTTAGCTAAGTAGGTGCCCGTGCCTGTGACATAATACAGAGCTCATCCCCTGACATACCGGTACATCCATAGATTGCCGTTAAATCAGCAATTGGTACTGGTAGACATATGGATTGAATCAGTAAGACCCTCCAGTATCCATCAGTGCCCATATAGGGTTGCACCTTTGTGATATTGCTACTGTTACCATTGTCTGCCATATCCTATACCCCAAGCCATTAACAGTCCCTGCTTCCTACAGGATCTATTGCCTTGGCATGCCTCCCACTCTCCATCTCTGTCACCATCACTCTCTACATCTGCCCGTCCCCACCCCTGGCTGCACAGTTCTCTCAATCAAGCCAGACAGATATACTGTCGGCCAAGTACTATATATCCAAGCATATCACCCATTACTCACTACTTCCCAGCTATAGGGTAATCCTCCTCTAAAGCATCCCAACGTGTTTCAGGTAAAGGAGTGGTAATTTTCGAACAAAATGGGGATGGTTAGTGGATTATATATACATGTAGCACAGGCGTAGGAAGTAAATATTTATATCATTTTTGGGATGTTTTCTGTTGTTGTTCTTTTTGACAAGCAAGATTGTATTATTTAAAACAATGTTTTTTTCTACTTGGCCTAAGCCCATATATAAGCCTTGTCATCTGGAGGACTAACACCCACTAGAGAGATGTCCAACTTTTCCAAACTACCATCAGAAGACGTCTCAAAAAGTGGATAGCCTCTTTGGCAGGTGAAAATTAATCCTGCAGGCTGGGCGCCCAGCGGCCATGGTATTAACGTATGGCGCCGGGCATACGTCCCAGGAGGATGGGGGGGGGGGGGGGGTGCTAATTAGGGACGTGCTAATTACAGACGGGGGAGTGGGTGAAGAGACTGCTACATGAGAAGGCACTCCTTTCTGCAGCTTGATCAGTCTGATACTATAACCTATCTAGTCTTTATGTTCAGGGATTATCAAGGATTATAACGGATTTCCTTTGTTTTTAAACACATTCATCCACTGGATCCAGTAAGATGACACACTGGGACATACTCAGGCACATGAAGTTGTTTTTGTAGAGCGGATCACGTCCAATCAGATCACTGTATTGTAATCAAAACTGAAGAAAGGGTCATATGTTATGACCAGCCCAGATCCATCCAAGCCCCATGAAGCTATACACTCTTTATCCTTTACTCAAGACACTCCTTCAGGAAATTCAACCAGTCTAAAATCAGACGCATTTGTCATAAATCTGACAACGAAGATCTACATGTTTAATCCATGCATCTGAATAGCTAAAGGTGTGTGGTGGCTGTGGGAAATGACTTGTTTTGCAGCTGAGAGGTTGGACTAGGTTTAGAGGGAGCTAACCCAAAGCTGGTATTCACCCCAGCGTACTACTCCCATCCATCTTCAGGATAAGCTACGTTATAATGGGGTCGGGTTATGATACCACGCTACATAACAAGACAGTAACTGAGAGACAGAGGAGGGCACTTTCACTATGAGCTGGTGCTATATTTGCTTTGTAATGTAATTTGCTGGCTAGGACAGAAGAGAAAAATCTAGCGTGTGATCCTAATCACAAAAGACTCAGGGCAGGTATCTGTAGTGTGCTGTCTGTAGTGTGCTGTCTGTAGTGTGCTGGCTGTAGTGTGCTGGCTGTAGTGTGGTGTCTATATTGTGCATGCCTGTAGTGTGCTGTCTATAGTGTGCTGTCTGTAGTGTGCTGTCTGTAGTGTGCTGTCTGTAGTGTGCCCGACCCTTAACCTCAGCTACACCCCAAACCCCAACCCTATCCACCCCACATCGATTTTATGTCCACAGATGGCAAACTGGTCTGACAAAAAACGTCTCACCTACCCAGAATTCTGATTCCCCATAGGTTTAACACTAAATGCCGAAATCGACGAAATGTCTACACCAGTACATTCATGTTTGTCTACAGTGAGGAAAAAATGATGTTTTTTGGCAAGGTCTATTTTAGCAATTTTTTTCAGGGGGTTCCAGTAGGGGTAGAAGAATGTTTTTTGGATCCCTGGGTAGGAAAACACTTCAATTATCAGATTACGTGTACTTTTGATTGATTGGCCTAATGTTTCTATGAAAGATTTGGAAAATGAAAATAATATAATTTCCCCTGAAAAACGTCTCACAGAGGCGTCGCATAAGACTCTGGGAGCATGGCTCCCTGAGTCAATGACGTAAGGGTCGTCGCAGTCAAGATGAAAATGTATAGGAAAGGGTGGGGTGTAGGGAGAGGCTAAACAGATCATCCAGATAGGATTAGAAAAACAACCTATTAAGGTTAAGCCAAAGTGAAGGATCCGGAGCTCATGCGCCCCTCCCCACTTATTCCATCATCCAAACTAATGATGTCTAGCCATTTTAAATGATACCAGAAATTAACCATGACATAAGCTCAGAGTTATTGGGTTTGTCAGCTGGTGAGACATACAGTATATCCCACATTGTACAGGAGGGGCTCGGGTTGGTGTGGGTAGAGAGCCTGGTGAGCTGCTCAGCCTCACACTGCCCTCTAGCGGCCTGGTGGAGTAGCTCAACAAGCTCGTCAATACTGATTGAGCACTGCATCTTCCTGCACCAGAAAGGCGGCTGGCGGTGTCCGCACTAAGGCGGCCCGCTCTCCATGCAACGTCTTAGGCCTCTTATACACTGCCCCTGCGTCTCTGCCCGAAGCTACACTTTCGTGTTTAATAGCATTATCTGCAGGGTACTCCTCTCCCATTACGTCTCTACAGGACGGTCCATTGTCCCACAGCGTCTCTACAGGAAGCCACACGATCCCAGTGTGTCTGCCAAAAGCTACATTCTCCTGCTATATCACAACGCCATCCCTTTTTTATTGGTGTAGAGATAGCAGTTCCAAGAAAAGCCATCGATGGAAGCTCTGTGTGAAGCACACCATGGTACCCGGGCTTCCCCCAAAGACCCGATAGACCTCTACTATACGTAGCTGGCTTCACGCTGCCGACCTTGAGTGCTTGTGGCCCGAGTTTTATTTTTCTTGCCCTGCCCTGGTCGGGGGCGTTGCTGCTGATTTACAACGGTGACCTTGGGAATGCAGGGACTTCGTGATTTTACTGAACCACTGCTTTAATGTTTCACACCGCCCTTCAGACTGCCTCATGGCCTCTTCCTTTTTGGCTTCACGTGGGGTTCTAAGATGACAACTAGACTTTAACCTTGGGCTATGCCAATCTAAGGGCAGGAAAATGTTTTCTCTGGAGTTGCCTCTATAATCTATAGTATTGAAGCAGCCTTATGCAGTAATATAATGTTCTCTGACATCTTTCAATTGCAATTACTGTGCATCTAACCATTGGAATAGCGCATGGCGCGTACATGATTATGTAAAAGCTCAAAATACACATGTATCATGTTAAAGGTATATGCGTATAAGTACACGTGTCCCTGGTTGTGGAGTTTAATTCCCATTCAGTTCATGTAATCAAATTAGCTCCAGAGAAGACATTACTTTGGGAATAGAATTATAATATGGCTTCTTCTTAATTGAATAATACCTGTCTGCTCACTATAAGGTGAGCCATAAGGTGAGCAGACACATGATATTACTTTAGGTGTGCGCGTAACGGATATGAATACGATTGTCATAGATAAGAAAGTGGTGTGTCATGGTTGGTATAGAATACTGGATACCATAATGTATAAAGAGAGTAATAGCAACTGTTAAGAATTGGTGCTCAGGGGATAATTATTTGGTTAAAACATACATGTACAGCAATGTAAGTAATTAGAGAAATAAATGGTCATGCCACTAAGAATATATTATTATAGAGGCAGGTACATTTGATTTTAAATACGTCTAATTTGCTGGCCTATATATGCCTAGGGGTGATGTCTAATACAACGGTGACAATAGTCTTTTAGTTTTAGCATTAGGCATTAGGGACAGAGAGCTTGGCACAGGGTAGGTGGAGCGTTCCTCGGGCGATGCACTCACGAGTCCTGAATGAGGCATTTATCAGTGTTAGGAACCTAAGTAGAAGAAAGGTCATTGAGGATAGAGACATTATCTGACGAGGCTGACAACGCTGGGTACACAAGCCCCTTGTGCTCTGTGCTGGAAGGTTTTGTTAAAGGTGGCTTCAAAACTAGTTGGCCCAGTATCAACGCCATCTAGACTGTTGATTTCAAATCACTGACCCATGAGCAAGTTCATTTCTCCAGAAGAGCTCATTGATCAGATCACATTCATCTCAGTTTGGCTCAGGAAACATAACTCACCATCTTATTACGTTTTTACCAATACAGATCACAACTCCCGTGAAAAAGTCAGTTTTAAGAAGATGCCCTCTAAGGCAGTGGTCATTTTTTAACAACAGGGGGGGGTTGGTGGATTTGGGGGGGACCAAAAAAATTTGGACCCCTTGAAGGGGTGGGACCAAAAAAATTTGGACCCCTCTTGAGGGGGGGACCAAAAAAATTGCACCCCTTTTTAGCGAAAAAGCCCGCGCGTTACTATAGGTCAAAGGGGTCGGCCGCGCTCAATTTTAACTTGCCTGAGGGGGGGACCAAAAGTTTTTCGACCCCTCCCGTGGGGGGGACCAGAAAAATTTCGACCCGCTCGCGCAAAAATCCACCGACCCCCCCCCCCCTGTTGTTAAAAAATGACCACTCCCTAAGTGACTATATTGAAAGAGGTGGTTAGAATACAATCTGTTTATACAGTTTACTGGTGCTTAGAGTATTCGTTTTAGCATCTGCTGAGGCAGGGATCGATAGTGCCGCGTTTGATGCTAACCGTGGAGGTGAACCTGGCATGCCTTTGCAGTAATCCATACTGGAGGAACCCTGGATGAGCCTGGATAGCAGCTCCTCCACATAGCACTGTGAGTCTGTCCCACACCATCCTAGTGCCTGACATATCTGGTTATAATCACCAGGTAGATAACAGGCCTCCAGAGGGTGGTGTCAATAGCTGTCCTTGTGTGTGGAGGGGGGGGGACGAGAGATAGCAAACACTGGGGAAACTAGACTGGGTACAACGCCTAGGTTATGCCATTTTCTCTACCAGAACCCTTTTCATCAAACTGATTAATTTTCATTTGAGAAACTTGAGGAAATCTATGGTGAAGCATACATACTAATGGCCTGGAAAGTACACAATGTTTACTAGCAATGTACCAATGTCCTAGGATGCTGACATGTTATTGTAAAATCGAAACTCCCAGGTTTTACACAAACTGATAACAGGGTCAACCACCTGCTATTCTTGGCCTGGATGGGCTCTGGGTAAATGATTTATACAATCCATTGAGATAGGGGTTGGTGGGTAGCATGTAGATGCCATATTCTGGAGTAGATCAGGGGCTACCAGTTATCGTAATCTCTGACATAAATAGGGATCACTACCTACAATCCCCATCGGCTTATAACCCACACACGCTGCACCTTCCAACTACATTTCTTCCCATCTGTAATGACCATAATTGATATCCATATGTTAACAGGTTTCAGCTTACAAAGAGCTCCACATATCAAACATGTGTCTCTCCAGTAACCAGCGTTTTTTAAACGTAATTTATGGGTATGAACCAATACTGAACACGGACATACAGGGAAAGCACTCCTGCAAATGGAACCGAATTGCATTGTCTAATTACGGATGTTTTAATTAGCCGGCGGTAATGGCATCATTGCCAAATATAGGAATTGGGCATATGCCCATAGAGCACTGTGACATGTGGATATAGATCTCACTCAAATAGCCTCATGTAGACAAACAGCCTCCAGGGTGTGAAGCTTAATGCCCCAGCTGCTCCAGTTCACACCAACCCTTATACATTGTTCAACGTATAGGCAGGCAGATGGAGATAATGGCAGCAAAAACACCTCAGCTTCTGGGTGCATTGATATATGCCTAATTGCCTATACATTGTTACCCTAATGCATCTACCGGTATGCAGATCATGCATTAAACCAGAAAGCTGGAAAACCGAACCAATCAGTTCCCTGCACGGCGAAAGTTGGACCCTGAACCACCAATCAGTTATGACACCTTACTACTATACAGTGTCCCAAACAGGTTGCTGATAGCAGCATTGAGGAGCAGGTAAGAGGGATGATGACCAGATAAGGCAACGTGTAAAGCGCAGGTCCTTATCACCTAAGTGTACTAAGGAGGCCTGTCTGCTGCGGTCGTGGGAGAGGGACAGTTTTTTTGTCGATTCATGGGAAGCATAAATCATAGCTGTGTTCTCAATGTAACCCTAGTATACTGCAGTTGTATCTGAAAGTATCGTTGTCCGACACTTATTGCATCTATGTTTAGGCTACACGCATATATAGTCGGTGTATTTAGAAAGGTGTAATTTTAATAGGGAGTTATGATCGTAGGACATTTTGAGTACATATACAATGTAAGGGTATCCCTTGTAGGGGAGTCCCAATGCATAATATATGGGCACTTAAGTTATAGCACTTCCCTCACTATGTCAAATCAACTACATAACTCATACTTATTCGGTTTATATTGTGCACGACCGCTAGCCTCTCATATGCATGCCATATAGGTTGCTGTATGATGTGGGGTATATACGATTGCCACTGCAGTAATGGCGTGGAAATCCGGATTGATTGGTATAGGTGACTATGTCTATACATGCATCAATACCTCAATATGTGTTAATGTGATGAGATCCTAGACCCAATTAGGCTAGAAGGCCGTCCTTGTATACGTGCTGATTAAGAACACATAGAGCGCCAGTGGCTATTTATACTGCATTCATTTTCATCATTAACAGCATTGACTGCATCTCAGCGTGATGGAATTAAGTCATTTCCTAAATGAGTTGAATTCAAAGCAATCTCATAGAAAATAATCCCTGCTTCAGTCTCAGGAAGTTATTCGCTAGGATTAAGGAGCTAACATTTGAACAGCCCAGCAGAGAGGATGCTCCGTGCACCCCTGTGTGGAATATATTTTAGGTGGGGGTAGTTCTATCCTCTCATACAGGAATTCCCTGAGTTGTTGAGGTCGCCCAGTGGCATGTTACCAACCTGACCTTTATTAACATGCCCAAGGTTTCCATAGAACATGTGTCGTACGTCAGTAGGAAGCGTGTATGCAGTACATGTAGTACGTGTAGGTAGTAAGTACTATTAAAACAACCACAAGGCATTATAGTCAAGACAATGTCAAATATAGTCCAATGATTCAACTTGTGGATATACCTGTAGTTTCACACGGGCATCCATTTATATATAAAATGGACTTCAAAGTTCACAAGGTTGTGACCTGAGAATTCGTTCACAACCTGAGAATTCATCATCAAAGGTAACAGAGGACTAAAATAACTCTCTCTCCCACCCTATACTACTAACTGCTTCTTCTCTTCACCTGTGTGCCTAACCATACCTTTATTGATCCCGCCCCTCCTCAGCCTCCCTACACAGGTGTGACAAACAGGTAGAGAACATACCTACAGCTACCTTTCACTCACCACCAGATAAGACAAGATAACATAATATACCTTATCACCCAGTTTATCACCTCCCAACTAGTGCTAACTGATAACCACTTGTACCTTAGCCATCTCAGTCCATGCACATGTTGTGAAGGTAGTGATTTCATTCAGAAATGGTTTTATACCCCATGCACGGGATTGGTGTTGGCAAAAAAAGCAGAAACTACTTGACCAGATGATGTTAAGTGTTAGTGACAATTGGAATAGAAAACCCTGCACCGCCCTCCACTCTCAATGTTAGATGATTTCCCAAAATGGGACTGCACAAGTAGGGTGAAATATATTGGCAGTGTTCTTACATTTGAACTTGTACATGTAGCAATGGGTCGTTTATCAACGTATTTCTCACGCTGAACAGCCAGTTCACCTTTAACGGATATCAATGCATTCAACGTCAGGTCTGGCCGTCAATAAAGCTTTCGGATCAGATTCTGACAAGTTAATTCTCAAAGCCTTTTGGGAAGAAATCACCCATGGCCTCCTGGGAAGAAAACCCCCATGATTCTCCACCTGCCGCTGGTCCCGGCCTCAGCAATGCTGACTGCCGGTGACAAGCAGGGCAGGACTTCCGGTGGGTGAGGTTCCGGTCCGTCTCGTTCGCCAGCCTCATGAAGGAAAGTGCCACACAATAAGAAAGGTTATGTGTTTTTCTCATCTCATTGGCTTTCTTTTCCCTGTCATTGCACAAAACAGATCCCTGCCCCTCATCCATTGCAGCAAGCTCTTTTTTGTTAGCCATTCCCTTCGTGAATAAAATGCAGGTAAATATCCAAATCGCCCTCCGTAGGCGTGTAACAGCACATCGGTTTCTACTGCACACTTCCTTATAATGATGTATTGTATTGTATTGTATTACAGTTATCAAAATCATGTTTTAGGAAAAAGGTGAAAGAAAACACTGAGTGTCCATGACATGGATGTGGGAACAGGTGTCACTAGTCCCTTCAAAATGAGAGTGCTGTTTTACTCATGCTCCATCAAATCAAATGCGTTATTTCTTAATCTCAGTATAATTTTCATTTTTCCAACTCCAATATTGATGTACACTTCTAGTAAATACACTGTCCTGACCAGTGTATTTAAAGTTGTTTGGTTCAATAACGTACTGATTTCTCCAACTTAGACATAACGAATTGTACATAATTCCTCACAAATGTATATTTCTCAAATTTCCAATTTTGATATTGCCCTGTCTCTAAGGAAATAGACATTCAAAAAAGACCAACAACAAACTGTATATTGCATATCCTGTCGGCCTCGACAGTCCATCAGCTTATGGGCATTGATTGTCTGGTGCCACAGTCCCAATGTTATGGCCATAGCCAGGATATGTTCATAAATCCTGACATCGTGTAATCTCTATCCACCAACCACCCACTTCCCCATGCGGAAGTGGTATACAAACTCACTGTGTGGCGTTATCATAAAAGCCCACCTAGCTACCTTATCCCACAAGCACAAAGGCATAGAGCTTGCAAGACAGTAGTAGTATATGCACATTTATGCATCAATTGACTATATCAAATATGGCAATGCATGTGTAGTAACAGACTCATTACAATCTGCATGTACCATAAATAATTGAGCACCTCCTGTGTGTACCTACTACACATGGGGCCTCCTGTGGGTGTTACCTCCACACAGCAGCCTACACTACAGGGCTTCCAAGTTACATCACTGGACACTTGCCGTGTTAGCAGGGGGCAAATAACTCCATCTTTACTTAGGCTAGCACTTTGGTAACCAGTCTGTAGAATACCAGGCCAGAATTGCTGAGTTAACTTAAACTCCCAAGACTTGAAAGTTAGCGTGGGCATTTTGTTGTCACGGGATATGCTACAGCGCGTGATGCCTACCACTGTCAGCAGTTTTATGCTTTTATCGTTAAACCCACAATTATTTCACTGATCCGCTGTACTAACGGTTACTATAGCTACAACCTGTGGAATTGGTACAAGCATGGTTTCCGGGAGCACATTAGTCATAATCTACATATGGCAATCTGGCCACCATTAGGGCTCTTGTCCGTGCCTAGAAGAGGGTCATTCAGAAATACATCATTCTACAACGTCCACTCCTGAGGGTATTGACCTATACATATTGGAGGTGGGTTAATCTCCCTGGGGTATGGCAAGGCATTAGTGTGGCCAGGAAATGTGTGTCTGTAATCTGGGTGTGGATTATGTATGTGTGACAAAGGGCAGGGGTAGCCTACCATAGAGGCTCCTCTGAAAAATATAAATGGGTTTACATGATGTAAATATATGGGCAGTTCTGGGCAGGAGCAATTGAGCTTGGTGTCAGCAGTGAGTTAAAGGGCGTCTCTATTCTCTCCGATGTCAGGAGCTTTGGTTGTCGTGGAAATAATAAACTATTACAGTTAATTTGGCCAGCAGCAGTGCTATATCAAATGACAGCAGGTGTAGCATTTCTCTGATTAACTAGCTGTAGGCTGTTAAACAAGGTGGAAATGTGCTGATTTTGGGCTATTTGTTTGGTCATGATAGCTGAATATGGTAATTTTTACCACTATGCTCTTTGTAAAACCAGCTGAATTTTTTTAAATATGGTATGTCTACAATATGGGACCTGTGAAAGGTATAAACTGCGACATACATCACTCCCACCCAGCTATACATGGCATGCAAAAGATCCTGTCAACTCTTCAAAGCATGAGTGCACAGTTATGGAGCAGCACTACAAGGGAGTGCATTATACCCTTTGTTTATCCTCTCAACTGATCTTTGGTCCAATTTCTCACATGAGATTATGGTCTCAGTCTATTCCAGTGTAATTTATAGTTTCATGTAATTGCTCAATTTTCAACTTTGTGGCAAAACCGTACCTCCGCTGACAAAGCTAGCTCCCGATAGAATTTCTAGGGCCTACTTCTAGTGGTGGAGATGATGCTCCCATCATATTTATCGCCCTTTTAATGGCACTCACCGCAACCATGCCAGCTCCTCATATCCTGGACATTAGAGGGGACCAGATGCCACTCAATATCTCTACAGAGAGAAAGGTGCAAATGGTGCCGGGAAATTGTGCCACTCTTATCACAGGTCGCTATCGTTTTGTTAAGGCGTGTGTCTCTGTCTCAACATGGCTGTTTGCATTGTAAATGACCTGTGTAATTTCTCTCTACTATAATACCACTATAGCAACTAGCCTTTTAACATCACATGGTTGGATTCTAGATAGTCCCTCTGAATCATAAAAAAGGTGATCTGACATTTGTTACGGTATAATTGCGTCCACATAAAAGGTGTGTCCATATGGTGCAGAGAAACAGCGAGCAAAAGGACATGTATGAAGATTGCAATGTCACTCCCTTTCCATAATCCCACATTAGACACATTAGTGTCATAGGTTGCCCTCCTCCAGATGGATGTCTCCAGTCCCACTAGAACACAGGTCTAAATGGGATACCATAAGTGGTGAGTGCCGGCTGTAATCAGACCTGCAAGCACCTCCTTCACACCTGAGAGAAGCATCAATCTGCCATTACCTGCCCCCTCCCCGGTACAGGTGTCAGCAGCATAATGCCAGGTACAGGTGCCACTCTGCCTGCTCTATTGTCTGTCATCATAATAACACATTGTGCAGGAAGGCAGGGATTGTGCATTTACATTATGGAGAGGGTCGGGTAGTTCAGTCTGATGGGATTTGATGACTTTACCGTTGTAGCCAATGTAGCTCAAACTCTTGCCCCTTATATGCTATTATGGTCTACACATAGTCTCGTGAATAATGGTCTGTATCATCTATTGAAACATCCCCGGGCCTGTTACTCATCCTAGAGACCCAAGTACACTGTACATGTATCCACTAACCCGAAGTATCTCATATCCCACTGTAAGGAACCTGACAAGTCCTATACAACTGTATCCTCGTGTAATCTAAATTGAAATATAACACAAATACAACGCTCTGGGTGTAATAAGGGACACAGGAAATAAGACACCTATAGATTAGTCTGTGGTGAGTGTATGATATTCCGTCTCAGATGAATAGCCACCTTGCTGTATAGATACATACAATGTACAATGTATATATATATGTATCTACATCATATATCTCCATAGCTGTATGTAGTTACATATTTCCGCCCAGTGTGTAGGTGTTGTAATAGCACCAGTGCCTGGAGCAGGCCTAACGCCTTTGACATTTCGCTGCACGTAGCTGCCTCCAGCCTGACATGCCCACCATCAGTCATCCCCCCACACACGGCACAACCTACTGCTACACTTCACAGGCCTTCACTTCAAACACTCCATTTAGTGAGCTTTAAATTTCAAATTGCATATTCAATGCCTCTAGCTTTGGGCGAAATGTTACTGGGAGACTGACCTATAGGGATTGACTTATTTTATTTCCGGAAATGTCAGTTTATCTAAAATGTCCAAACTGCCAATAATGCCAGACGCCCACGGGTTATAGCAAGTGTGTTTATGTCATTTATAACCCGAATCCTCAGAATCTCCAAAAGGTAGCAATACAGAATGATTACCTACTGACCAGCAGATGTACATTATACTGACCAGTAGATGTACAATCTATGGAAATTGTCTTCGTGATATTATGGTGCTAATTCTTTGGGTGTCAGATCAAGAGCACATGCCGGCAGAAGCTATGCCATGCCCATGGGCTATTTTGGTAATACTTAAATAACAATAATGGCTTGATGTGCACATTTTAAATGGCAACACAACATACCGGTAGTACATTGGTCTATAGACACCTGTAATAAATAGCCTCTTGGTGGGATGGGATTGGGTGGGGCTGAGATTTGGCTGCGATTTGCCATAAACATGGCTAATACATCATAACATGTATACCTATAGCATATGGTAACTCATTGTGCTCTATTGTTGTTGGATGACCAGACAAAAGCTTAGTAGGTCAATGGGCAGGTGCTTCCTCCAGTAGGAAGGTGCACTGCAGCTGGCCCTTAGCAGGTGTGTTATTATGGATAGTGTGTGTGTGTGGGGGGGGGGGGTAGGTCAGTGTATCCTTTACATAAATCTGTGCTATTTAATATCAGTAGTAGTCACAACAGTTCCCCATCATCTCACCATCCTCCGCACGGCCTCTGCACCATCCACACCACTTAGTCAATATATTACACACATATTACCATCTATAGCTGGTGTAAATATCCCCCATGTCTGACTCATGTGAACCATTCTAGGTACAATATATTGACTTGTATTCCTACAGAATGCCAGACTATATGACCCTATCCCTACCCCTGACCCTGTCTGTATGGAACCACTGCAAGCACCATTCACACTACACTGCACAAGCTGAGAAGAACCAGCCAGTAGTTGTCATAGTGAAATTATTCTTGGCTCTTGCTGAAAAGGCCTTTGCCAAAAGTATTGCAAACACAGATGTATCAGCACTGCGCATTAAAGTCACACCTCCTCTATAAAGGTCCGTACTCGTTTAGTTCCGACTGTTACTGGAGGGACAGCAAGCGTTTCGCCTTTAACTATGAACAATCGCAAATTATCAAAATATCCCAAACATTGTTTTCCTCTGAGTAAATTTGATGTAAATCGTTTTACACTTTTTAACTTGTATACCAATACAGTGTCGAACCACGAAATGTAAGCTTTTACTATACCTAGGTTTGTAAAGTTCTTTTTATAACTAATGGACAGCTGTGCACATATTGTAAACCCGATGCATATCAATGCCGAACTGGTGTTTTCCAATGTGCGACCATTTACAGAGAGCAAACAATACAGGACTCCACAGATGGGCCCGCATCTCACAGTACATATATACTGATTGTTCTATGAGTCACGCGATCAGACCAATAGCTGTTATAATCCATGATGGTGTTTATTGAGCTCATTTGGGGACACGTTTTATTACTGCTTTTAATGATAAATCAGGCATGTACTAACCGTTTATATAAAGATCCTCATGTTTGATGCCAAAAGTTGAGTTATTAAACAGTGGCATTTTATGACCCCAATAATTAAGTGCATTTTGTTCGTGTCTGCATTAATTATGGAAGAGTATTGGTATATAAAAGTGGCTATTAATTGACATACATATAGGTGTGTATCATATCGCCGCCTTTATCCACATACCGGGGTATATCAGTTTTAATCCCTTTCTATTCTAAAGACTGCTGAGAGGATAGCTCTATCCTAAATTTGCACTGGAACATTGACTAACTTGGGCATCGATAAACCCTATAATAGTTATGCTCATCTGGCCAGCGGCTGGTCAGTTCCAGCCTCTACTTGACCTCCGACTATACTAGGGTAGGGGATTTTGTTTGTAGCGGCGAGACAACGGGGCTGGGGGGGGGGGGGTCGGGAGCTGCATGCCTCCCCCTCCCCCATTCAGGACGACCCAAAAAAATGAGTCAAACCAAAAATGGCTAAGAGAAACGGGGTAAAAACAGATCATAAACACCCTTTCGCACTACATGATCCACCTATGCTGCGCTGGCAAGATGCTCACTGGCGCTGTATTGCCACTGGTGGAACACTGGTGCATCAAGACGACACACCATTGAGAGGCATGATCAGTCGATCCTCAAAGGGTTATTACCTTAAAACCATTTCACAACCCTAAAACAATCTGAGGGCTGCACCGTCACTCACACTCAGTCTCATTTTATGTCTTGGGAATTGATGTTCGATCCTATTGGAGTTGGCAGGGGTGGGTGAAGCCGTTGGCTGTTGGGAACTGGCAGTTGAGAAGCTGGCAGGGGGACATGGGATGCTCCTGTGTGTGAGTGTGGAGCCTGGCAGGAGGCAGCTAGAGGTGGGGTCGACCTGCCAGCACAAGGGGACTATACCTAATACCATGGTCTAAATCAAAGCCTAACCATGGTCTGAATCAAAGCCTAACCATGGTCTAAATCAAAGCCTAACCATGGTCTAAATCAAAGCGTCACCTGAGCTGTAACCATTGACATTTTGCTCACAGAGGATTTTTGAAATTCGCCAATACTTTGACAATGTCCAAGGCAAAGTAATATGTGCGATATAAACAATATTAAACATGATAGCTCCCGCCAAATTCCTTGGGGGGGGGGGGGGGGAGGGGGGGTGCTAGGCAGTCTAGACTGTCTCCAGATGCTGCCGCAACCCTGATTAACTTGCCGTGACCCCTCTCAAGTTCAAGTTCAAGTTCATAATATTTTTATTTTTTCCTAGAGACGGGTTACATCAACTTTTACAGCTGGTCTCCCTGCATGACCGCTCCATTTACCACGATACGTATGTGTATATACCATACAAACATGAACACAACTTCTGGTAACAGTTTTGTTATAACTAAATCAAATACAATGTATAACTTAGTGCTGGTGGGGGTGGGTGGGGGGGGGGGTGAACAACAGTGTAGGGAGATTTCCCTTAATTATTTTGTATATTTTCTAACAGTAATTCTGGCATCCTGTCTTGGCTTATAGGTGGCCTACAGGTGGCCTAATAATGCTAACACCGTCGAATAGCAAGTTTAACATATCAGAGCGCCAATGAGCAAGGAAGAACAGATTTAGGCTTGCTTTGATATTAACTTTAAAGTCGTCTTTGTTCACTAGCCACCTAAAATATGGTGGTAAAGCATTCCATTGAGCCTGAGCTTGGTATACCGGGTTCTTCAGAGCATATCCCAGGTTACGTTCGATCCTTATCATACAGCACACCATTCCCTTAACTGACATCCCCTTCCTGTGGACACAGACCATTATAAAACCTTACAACCATTCCATAATGTGCTACACCTCTCTACACCTTCAGCACACACTGTGTCCATTTTGGCATCTGCCTTTCGCAGAAGTCGTTACTGTAGGGGGGAATATAAAATATATCTGCTACAGTAGTGTGCATTTACTGAACGGATCGATGATGGCGACGCACAGCCAGCGTCCTTTCAGGTTTATAGGGGCAAAGCGCTTGTTTGTGGGCAGGAGGAGGGCAGGAGGAAGGATGGTGGAGGGGGTGGGGGTGGGGGGCAAAAATGGGTAGAGGGTTAGTTTAGGTGACAGGGCAGTGATGTGATGTGAGGGTGTGGGAATGGAGGTGGGTGGGGTGTGGTTCTTTGGTATTAAAGGGTTGTCACCGGTGAGGAGTAGCTCTAAGATGGCATGGGCGTGCTACAACTATTACTACCCTGGATTTCAGCCACATCAGCAGCTCCTGCTCCTGCACATTCCCTTACATCATCAATGTGTGAGACCCTCCTCCTCCTGCAGCCTGCCTGGATTGTCACCCCTCCTCCAGAGTCCGCTCACTCACAGGGAGGCAGGCAAGGCAGGCAACAAGCAGCAGTGGGCCCCTGACAATCAATAGTGCTGCACAGGGTGGCTACAGCAGGGGGAGGGGGCTGTGAGGTGCTCTGAGCTGCTCCGAGCTGAGGTTAAAGGGGTATATCCTTGATTGTTATGCAATGGATACCACCCGCTTACATGTGCTCTTCATCCAGTTTTTGTTGTTGTTTTTTTGGCTTGCTAGCCTGGAGGGTTGTTGGGTGATGCGGAAGACGCATGCATACAGCACTATCGTCCACCTCCGGGGGTAATGTCATCCACCAGAGGTGAATGGCAATCCAGATAAGATGACACTGGGTCTCTCTGCTATATATACACGTAGTACAAGATGGCACACACCAGGACTCTATTGCATTAGCCTTCCGACTTCTGAGAGCCGGGCCATTCGATAAGGCCTGTAGAAGGACTAGGGAGCACTACTTATCGGGGTAGTTGCTTCTCTGAGCCATTGATTAAAGCTCTGGTAACCACAAGTGTGCAAACAGAACGCCTACATATGGAATCTGGGCTAAAATTACTCCCACATTATCCCATGTGACCTACAACCCAGTATATGTCCAGATCAGCTTAGTAAATCCTAGTTAATCAGCACTAAATCATGGCTTAGACGCCCAGTGTAGATCGTGTGGAATCTAGGTAGGAAAATACGATTTAAAGGCGCACCTGGGGTACACAAGGATCAGGCCACTGGTGCTAGCCCCACCCCACTTCTTACTGTAGCGGTAGTAATAGTTGGTACCTTTAAGACTACCCCTAAGCCTCCATACCTACACCGGCTGTGTACAGCTGACGGCGCGTCGATCTCTGCAGCGTCCCACCCACCTGGTGACCCGACACTCTCCTGACCTTGTGACCTTAACCATTGACCTTGTGACCTGCACACGTCATCTCCATATTCACAGCTTTGTTACCTGGGGCGGCGAGCGACGCGCGTGGAGGAGGTCTGCCTCTGAAGTCTGGACGTTACCACAGATGGCCTTAAAAACTGTTTTAATATAACCTACGTGACTCTCTTTATGGCCACACACTTTGATATATTCAGATACAGATAAAATAACCTGTTGCATTATTGCTACTTGATCAGTTTTTTAAATCAACTAATTTCATGTGTTTTTCTCTCTCATGAACTTATGATCATGAAGAATCCCTTTGTTTGGCCATAAACTAAGCAATTCGTCTTAATTATACACTCATTATAACTTTGGGCGACGACTGGTCAGAGGTACCAAGTTTGATCCTGCAAATGCCTTTGAAGGAGAGGACAGATATATCCCAGACCCATTGCCACGAATTCCAGTCAACTCGTCCACTCACCAACTCGTCCACTACCATCTCGCCCACTTACCAACTCGTCCACTACCATCTCGCCCTCTGCCAAAGTCGCCCACTCACCATCTCGCCCACTGCCAAAGTCGCCCACTCACTAAGTCGCCCACCCTCCAAGTCGCCCACTCACTAAGTCGCCCACCCTCCAAGTCGCCCACTCACCAAGTCGCCCACCATTTTAGGCCTCATGCATATTATCAACACAGAGTGGGCGACTTGGAGGATGGGCGACTTGGAGGGTGGGCGACTTGGAGAGTGGGCGACTTGGAGGTTGGGCGACTTGGAGGGTGGGCGACTTGGAGAGTGGGCGACTTGGAGAGTGGGCGACTTGGAGGGTGGGCGACTTGGAGAGTGGGCGACTTGGAGGTTGGGCGACTTGGAGGGTGGGCGACTTGGAGAGTGGGCGACTTGGAGAGTGGGCGACTTGGAGGGTGGGCGACTTGGAGAGTGGGCGAATTGACCAGGAAAATTGGTGGGCGACTTGGTAGTGGGCGACTTGGTGAGTGGACGAGTTGTCTGGATACCATTGCCACTAGGGTAGCTCTATCTGGCATCCATGTATATGCAGTATTTGCCATATCCATATTGGCCATGTCCACTCTGAATACAATGCATATTGTAGAGACACCACCTTGCATGGACATTATATAGGGGGGGGGGGGGTCAAATGACAACGTCAGGTGTGACTGGGCACCCTGAAGGAGCTGGGATCGATACCTAGAGGTGGTGTGTGCCCCTGTAATATTACTTCAGGCTTCACACAGTGGTATCATCCCCACATCCCCAGTGTACCCCTCATAAAGGGGAGGGCTGAGGTTCTATTGGCGTATAGACAAGTGGCACCAGCCAATGCCAATGTTAGACAGCAAGGTCACTGGAGATCATTGATTTACCTAAGATTATATCTAATAATAATAATAGAGTATAGGAAGTGTGGATGATGGTGCCTAAATATTGATGAGGATTTGCTTGGGCAGATTTAGTAGTAGAAAATAGACTTTCAGATAGGGGACCAGGATAATTGGGAAACCATTGGTCCAGGGTGTCTCTGACGTCATGTGACGTGTCTGACATACAATGTGTACATCGGTGACGTCACGTCAGACGTCAGTGGTGCCCGCCAGACAGTCCATTCAATTGCCATGATATCAAGCTCTCAGTTTCAGGCATCTCTTCTTTCTTTTCTTTTCGTCTTATTTCTTTTTGCTATTTCTTAAGGTAGGGCTGGTGGTGCAGACTGGGCAGGAGATCGATGCCATGTCCTTATTGATATCGACGGGCGACTTGCGGCATTTCGCTTTGGGACTAAGAGGAATTTGGTGGTAGGAAAATGAGTTCTGGTGTGAAAGCCTTGGGCGGCCACTATGGAGGTTTATGTGTGTGGACACACTGTCTGATCCCCAAGAAGCAAACACTCGATGTCTGCTAAATAGTACGAGTGGTGTGCATGTAGTATATTCACTTCTAGCATTTACTATTATGTTTCTGTAAATCTATTAAACTGTGAGAGAATGTAGTTTACAGCGAGCAGAGAATGACATGGGGGGGGGGGGGGGGTCTCACACCCATTAGCCCCCTCCCCCCCCCCCCGACTCCAGTGCGACTGTTGATTCCACGGAGATTTATAACTCCATTATGTGTGTTCTGTCAATATAAGTTTATAACATCTGTGCTCGCATAGGTCAACATAGAGAGCGTTGGTGGGTGTCGGGTCTACAATAGTAAAACTATGACCAAAATAACTGAATTATTGCCTGTGTTGTACTTTTAGTTGTTTTTTTCTGAGAAAATGTAGGGCCAAAAACTCTACAATTGCCTGTTACACCTCTATCCATAATTAGTATCCGCAGTACCTTAGCAACAATAGGAGTGGATGGACTACAGCGGAAACAGTTGATTACCCGATCATTGATCTATTGACTCTGTACATCTAGGTACTGGAGGACCTAATCGGATGAAGGGGTAAGCCAACATAATAATGCTTCCAGGCACATAGGGATGGTAGACTATATTGTATTTGTCTATTATAGCAGGCGGCCACTGAGTGGGGGCCCTGGGGGCGAACATGTATGTATAGTCCACTGGACAGTCTGTCCGTTCCCAGGACGGGTCTGGGAGTGGACACTACCCCGAGGTGTTAGCCGGCTGGTACATTAGGCCTGCAGGGATGTTCACAGAAATCCAGTATAATGTACTAAGAGTTGAGCGCGTGCTCGCTATTACTGGGAAATGGGGAAAGTTTGTGAAGTACTGTGCTGTGCTTTTTGTACTTTCTTTTGTTTTTTTTCCGAGTTAATGTACATGTCATGTGTATTACAAATACATGTACAAGCAACTGTACCAAACCTAGGTTACAGTCAGATCTCTATAAACCGCCATGCCTCCTTGCTGGCCGAAATTGGTTGGATGGTGAGTGTGGCGGTTTATAGAGTGAGATTTGTATGATAATATACAAAGACTAACCCCTTGTTAGCCTGGCAGTAGGTGAGACTGGCGGACTATTGGATGGCGGATTATAGAGATCTGACTGTATACATAACCAGCACATGTATGTGCATCTCAGATAGGACTGGAAATTGGAGGGGGCGGGGGAGCCATAGTATACCCATATTGTTTGAAAGTTAGTGGAATATGATGAAAGTAATATTGATAAATATTAGTCCCAGACAACGTATGTACATTTTGTTTCTTGATTAAGGTAACTTTAATATAGGATAAGTAAACCTCTCATCAAATTACCAAAGAAGCCGTGTTCCAAAATATAGATACACAACCACTTTCACCTTCGTCGATATGTATCCTCTTCGAGAGCATAGCTATTAAAGGCATAACAAAACAATCAACATCCTGACCGCAGAGACCACTGTCATCATCTGCGGTTTGTTTTTTCCATCCACTTTTTGCGTGGGCACCAATCGTTTTGCCTGTAAAACAACTTGGAGGCTTATTCCTGGTGCCTTTTTCGGGGTCCCCCGTGGCCGGTTGTCCCGAAATAGGCGGTGCTCGAAGCGAGACGCGAGACGCCGCATCCGAGCGGTTGTCGTCTGCCGAGGTCAAATGTCGGCTGCTCGCGTTGCAGAGACGCTGAGGCGGCAGTCAGGTGCGGAGTCTGAGTAGTACATGAGTCATCAGGCCGTAAAAAGGAGGATGCATGCCTAGCGCCTTTACACTGCACAGCAGGGCTTGATCTATTAGAAGACTCTGACTTTGTTGTTGTGCAAAATCAGCTGACTCTGTGTGGAAACCCAAAGTGTCTGCATCCATTTAAGATCTGACCACCGAGTGCAATATCTGAGTCCGGGATCTGAGTACATCATTTCTCTCCACCCGGGGTTCTCCCATCATGACAACTGTGCACACGTTGTTAAGGCGAGGTCAGTGATGCATGACTAAAGGAGATGGACAAAGGGATGGGAGGGTGCTGTGGGTCATGCCATGGAGATGGGCGAATGGTAGGGGATGGTCAAGCACAGAGAGGCAGACAGACCCACTGCTGAGAACGTTTTTACCGTTCACTCTACTATCACTTCTACCACGCAGTAGCTACAATGCGTCTACTACCTTTATAACTAAAATGGATCCCAGGTTTTGGCGACATTTTATTGACAATCCATATGTGCATTGTTTAAAGCTGCATGACTTGAGAAAATGGTACTTATTACATGTACCTCCGAACAGCGAACACGATATAACAGCCCATGATTTATGAAGCCCACTTTTCTCAGAATATTACAGTCGCGGTCAGGTGAATGAGGGCAATTATGTTGAAACAAACAACAATTACGCAGATCGGTTTCCTACGTAGAATCTAGCAACCAACCAAGCACCGGCACAAATGAGTGCCTTGGTACCTTGAATGGTGAAGTGGGAGTCAAAGGCTCAACGAGCAACACGGTAACCACACTTTAAGGTTGGAATGTCTAGACGGACAAAAATCCACCAACAAATTACCACAATTCAACTCCACATTAATTATTATCCCCATCGGGTAGCAGCAAAACAGTGTTAATGAACGCACTCGGTGAGTTTAGCAGGAGTGCCACTTTTATCCGCCCACGGCTTCTACCGGATTATATTAGTATGAGTGGGAATAATGAGCACTTTGGGGGCTGAGTTTTGTACCCGATTTGTGGAAGCCACAGTCTGACAGGCAGAAGGGGATGGCTGGGTGGTTGGAAGTGGGATGGGTCTCCACTGGTCTGACAAGGGCAGTTTTTTTTTCCTCCAGGCTTTTCCTTGGTGCCTATTAAATGTCCAATTTATCACAGAGGTTTTTAGGAACTTGTATTAGGCTAACTCCAAATCTTATTCCAGCCTAGACGGACAAATTAACTAAAAATCGACTGTGTTTTAACACAGGAGAATATATAAAGGACTCCATCTGTATAATAATATTTTTAATTTATGGATATCATGCATAATAAGGATGTCACTGACAGTGTCACCATACATGACATATCCATGTCTTTGTCATGTACATACAATGTTATACTTGCAAACACGTGTAGGCTACACAATGTTGTAAAAATTCCTTTGTTGCGAGGTGTGCGCCACTCTTAGGTTTGGGGGGGGGGGGGTCAATCAATGTCCAGTATATTGTCCACTACATGCCCACATCTGACTACCGGGTACTCATGTTGTAGATTTCAAAGAACTACTACACAAAGGTGTATTGTGACCATAAATATGTCTGTACAGTCTGACCCAGTGACGGGGTCACAGCTGTGTCTGTGGGGTGGTACTGTTTTCTTTTGGAGTCACCAGACCGTGAAGAGACAACACTACAGCATGGTGGGGTACCGGGAAGGTGGGTAGCGGGCGTGGAGGAGGTGGGGGGGGGGGGGGGGTAGTGGTGTGGGTGGGGTCGTGAGACTAGTACACAAACACGTCAGACCAGGTCACCAGGAGGAAGCCGTCCTGACCACAGTGTACTGTTTGTGTAGTGGCCTACCATTAAAGGGGAACCAAAGTCAGTCCCTTTGGGCTTTGTTAATCCCATGTAGTTTATATTTACAACCACTGACAGACTCGGATTATATCATGTAGATAGCCACTGCCTTCACCATTTTAATCCCTGTTCAAACTCCACTGTACCAGATATGGCCATGACACTAATTAACACAAACAACCGATATTAAACTATTTTGGAAGATGCACAGCAGGGTGGGGTTCGAGAGGTTACTCTCGACCGGTTCCCCTTTAAGTACCTCAGCATAATGCTTCCTGTCATGTGTATATTCTACACCTACGTGAAGTTAAAGATAGATGGGTCAACACACCTTCAAGCTTGACATCAAGTCCATAAGGAAGAGTGTACAAGAGTGTATTATGTATTTGCTGTCTGTCTGTTTGGATGGCATGTAAAAATATGTGATGCTGCTTTGTGCCTGTACCGTACTACTGTACGCTACTTGCCACTACTTTGTCTACTTGCACACGCAAATACAACTCTAGCCTAGTATGATAGCTAGTCTATTAGCTGCTAGATTTCCTGACAGGCAGACATATGCCCATAAGACAGAGCTATTGTTCTAGTGTTGTGATCCACACGGGGATTAGACGATCCCATGGGGTATGCCCATTATATCGGTCAACCAAAAAATCAAACATCCTTGACCCAAGCTCAGTCCACGTCAATATCATTATGTCAAGTCTCCAGATCTAGCATTCTATATCACATATTGTCATATAGGCTACCGCCTACCGGGTAGGCCCATTGATAAATATATCTACACATATATATTAGGCCTATGCACATGCTTTTTACCTAGATTTATAATACATCTATTAAAGATACGCCTTGTTCCTGACTGATGCCGGTAGGGTGGGGTTTAATATCGATGCCTTGTTAGGGTTGTAGTTGTACAGGTATAGTTCATTAATTGATCCAGTTGTAACTTGTATGCAAAGACAGTCCTTGCTAGAGGTAAGGGTCTATTTGAGTTAATATTGTCACTAATGTCAGTGTTTTTTTTGGCAGGAGGTACATTTACAGGAGGTTGGTTGACTGCCTACAAATGTTTTTGCTAAAAAGATATTAATATCTGCCGTGACTGTTGGCTGCATGAAACAACACGATCTCCAGGGTGAGTCATCCTGCTGTTGGGTGGAAACAACACTCAGGGAAAAGATCACAGATACAACAAGGAGGTACACAATAAAAACATGGCCTTCTCAGACTTCTGTACAATCATTCCGGTCCATTTCATGTATGTGTTACGGCTCTAGAATACTACGTAAACATGGCAATTATTATTAACATGTGACTGCAAATTGAGCAATGTGTAAATGCATATATCCTGTAGCGTGTAGCGTACTGGGACAAAACACAATCATTGACAATGACAGACATGCGAGCATTTTCAATGAAGCTGGTCGATCTCAACTCAAGTGAAGAAAGTGAGGCTTTGGTTCTAGATAATGTTGGCGTGCTAGGGACTAGGCGATTGGAGATGTTGGCCTGGGTTCTAGATCAGTGATCTACGGGAATCCAATATGCTGCTTCCAGTGCCAGCAGCGCCTACCAGACCAGCCCTGGAGGAGGGAGGGAGGCGGGGGGCTGGGCGGGGGTGGAGTGCAGCCAGCGCCGGCGAGCTCTGCCTGCCCATCCTCCTTTTGACAGCGACATCCACCCGGCGAAACCTGGTCAACGCTGGGCCGATCTTACTGCGCTTACACTTCAAAAGACATCAGGCAGTAGACAAGTGATATATCAGCAGTTTCAACTTTATAGATATGAAGAATACCTACCAAATTTGCCCTCGGTATCAACGATCCGAACCTGGGGTACGTCGTCGGCAGCCGCCGTAGTCCCATAGTTTGGACCGTCCGTCGTGCTCTCCCCGATGGGAGATTCATCTTCGGCCTTGGTGACCGTGAATCGTACAGTCGACATATTTCCCGAGCGCTCAGCTCACAGAGTGAGTAGAGCAGATTTCGTCTGACGACAAATGGGTTTTATAAATCCACTGAATCACTAGTAGATGCGTTTTTCTTCCACGACTGACTGAGCAAACGTCTGTCTGCTGCCGTAGCGCTAGCCACACGGCACCCTACCTCGTTTTCAGAACTAGGTCATTATCTATCATGACGAGCCGCAGGCCCAGTTTCGGGTATAACAAAAAAATCTCCTATGGCATGCAGTATCAAATCCTAACCACTAACTTGTTAGAAATCTGGCTACATATTGAGCATTATCAACTAAATTTACTGGATTCACATGCATCAGTAGTCGAGAAACGGTGTTTTGATTTATACACAACGTGGCGTGCGCTTCTTCATTTTACTGCGGGACTAGCATAATATCAAAGATGGCGCGTAGTTCGAAGTTCGTCTGGTCGAGCAGATGACAGCAACGAATTACATTTAAGTTATCCTAGATAGCTTACTACATCACAGGTATGAATATCTATAACTATTACAAGACAAAGTTCATAAGGCATGCATTGAGAGTCATTTGCCAAACTATAATGTGCTATTCTTGAAGTTTGCATCCAAAATGAAAGTTCATCACAGAGTGACGACTGAAACGTTACGGGCACCGCCATCGTCATTCACTCATTGAAGTTCCTATGTCTATGATGAGTATGAGTATAACTATGTTCAACATATATCAACAACAGTCTTTGATTTATTGGGCCCAGGGGAAAATATAGTCTTGAAAGTGGCGTTAGACACTAGGCCTAGGCCTAAGGATATCATATGCCGCGTTTTATGAATTCAATGTGCCGATCTAATAGTCAGTACCATGCAGAAAGAAGGGCTATGTCTGAATCATTCAGTGAACAGTATGACTGTGCCTTTTAGTGTGAGACAGTGAGTGTGACTGTGTTACATCTTGAAGCCCCTACTGTTAACACACAGGGTACCCACAAACAGGGAAAACATGGAATAACAGGGAAAATGGAAAAATCGATTCCCTGTCAGGGAAACACATGGAATTTGAAAATGTTTCCAAAACACAGGGAAAACACATGGAAAAATATTTTTGCACACAGGGAAAAACATTTTCAAACCATAATGGTGGTAGTGGTATGATCCATTCTCAAAAAGCACGTGAAAAGCACTACTTGGCTTCTAGATTTTCAAAATTTTTCTTGAGGGCATGCCCCCAGACCCTTTGCAGGTGTTATTAGGCCTCCCATGACATTGATTTCTCCTACTTCAGGATGAGTAGAATCAGAAAGCATCAGAGGGCAGCATTTGGCTTCTAGCTTTGCAATTTTACCCTAGATTTGTCTTTTTGCCTTTCTTGTGCGACTATGCAGTAGTTTCCAAATTGGAGTGTATTGATAACGCATCATTTAACTTCTAGGTTTGACAATAAAAATCCCTCACATCCCCACATATAATGGTCGCCATGCTCTACTTGAGAGAGAGACTTGTCAAATTCAAATTGTCATAGAGCACCGTGGGCTAACTGGCACCCTAAGGTTTTCCCCCCTAGTAAAATAACTGATTATTATCATGTTCATCTCAACTAGAAAGGATGATGCCAAGACGGGTGCCAGTAATACCTACAGCTATACAAATTACTGGCACCCCTGCCATCCTGGTGGCATTGATACCCAGTTCAAATATGACTGTTCTAGAAGACATAAATTGGCAAATCCTATAACTGCACCAATCTTGAGCTTAATGACTCAATGATCATAATTTTGAAGGGAATTATCCTTATCACAAAGTTTTATTTCCAAATTTTTTGTCTTTTAGGGTAAGCAGATAGGTCCCCAAAATGTCTTGAATTATTGGTTACCCTGAGCCGATTTGCCTAGCAAGAAATCCACACAACACTGCCAGTGTGCCAGTAACACGCCCCCCCCCCCCCCTCAGTAATACCCCACGGTACTCTAGTAACCAGCAGTTCTTAAACCTGAAATGACATTGCAATGCCATATTGTGCTTCTAGATTTTCAAATTTTTCTCAGAGGGTGACCTAGACCCCTTCCCCTACAATTGTCTTTGTGGGTACTTGTGCGACTTGAGATACACAAAACTTTACAAACTTATGAGCCCTAACATATTTGTACCAAAATGCATTATTTCCCGTCTAGAAATTCAAAATTTTCTCTCACCTTTCCTTCAATAAAGCAAGGCTTCAGTCTCAATTATAGAGGATGATTCCAATATGACCTTTGATTTATTTTGTGTCAAAATACACTAGAATGCACCATTTCAAGACCAGGATTTAGAAATTTTCTGGGGGAAGGGCATGCCCTCAAACTCCCCTAGTTGAACTCTTGCAGCTTGGGCTACATCAGATTTCACAAATTTCTACATCTGCCACTGTTTTTCATAGGCAGATTATGGGCTCAGAATATTTCTCTTCAGATGTTACATGTATGATTTGACATCTAGAGTTTCAAAATTTGAGAACCCTGGTGGTTTATCACAACGGGACGCCATGGTACCTTGCTTTGGTGGGGGCATTTAGTGTCATGATATTTACCTGGTTCTTCATGTGTCACTCACTCCCTCCTAACAGACTACCCAAGTATGAATATTAATAACAGTTCCAAAGCAAACAGCACAGGGAAATTCTGCCGTGGCTCAGGGGAAAACAGGGAAAACACATGGAATTTGAAAATGAAATTTGTGTGGGTACCCTGTGTTAGCAGGCTACTCACTGGAGGGACAGGCACACAACACCATTGTAGGCTGTGCCAAGCCCAAGGGGGGAGGTGATGGTGAACGAATCTATGACTATGAGGTGAGTGAAGGTAGAAAGCATGCCCCTACTCTTTTACCGAGGCAATGGTTCTTTTACATCTGACACTACACAGCCTCACAGGCATAGACATTAGGAACCTTCAGCAACCACGTGAAAGCTCATAAAACACAGACGTAGCAGTGCTGAAGGCATAGGATACGTCTGCGTTTAATGAGCTACGTCGGATTTGCTAAAGGTCCCTACTATACTATAGTGTTAGATGGACAGGCCTTTGGTGTGCTGCATGTCAACCACATCAGAGCCAGAGGGGAGGTTGCCCGGGGAGGTTGTAACGAGTAACGTCACACAGCAGGGTGCTACTTACTCTCGTTCCCAAATCCTTCCGAAGGAAGGCTCTGGTAACTGCCAAATGTTTGGATTTCGCTGGGCAACCCCTGCTGGTAGCTTGAAACCAGCGAACAGGAACAGGAAATGGAACCAGAAAGGCTGATGGTAAATCTACCTAAAACTACCATCATACATTCTGATTCCATTTCCTGTTCCTGTTCGCTGGTTCCAGCCTACCAGCAGGGGTTGCCCAGACCCAGCAAAATCCAAAGTTCAAGGTCATTTGGCTGTCCCCAGAGCCTTCCTTCGGAAGGATTTGGGAACGAGAGTAGGTGCTACTGAGACTCGATCGCACGCCACCGTACGTCTAAGACGAACATGCTGCCAACTGAGCTAATCCCCACCCCTGGCTATGACTATGCCGATCTATGACATGACGGGACTAAGACTTAGTCAGCCCTAAAAAAGGTTTGTGTTCAGGTCATACACAGTGTAAAGAGTAGTGTGCCCTCTACTACACAGAGGCAAATATCAGAGTCACCCAATGTCGCCAATACTACTCTCAGACAAGGGTCAGGCACTGCTGGACTATAATAGATGGGTCAAGAGCCATTCTAATGAGGGTCAGGCTAGGCTGGACATTCAATAACAGGCTGGACCTTGGCAAACTTGCTTGAAAGTCTGGCCATGCTGGATCCTCATGCCATAGTCTGGCAATGCTGGACTCTTGCAGGCTGATAGAGACTCTCCCAAGAGTCCAGCATTGCCAGACTATGGCATGAGGATCCAGCATGGCCAGACTTTCAAGCAAGTTTGCCAAGGTCCAGCCTGTTATTGAATGTCCAGCCTAGCCTGACCCTCACTAGAATGGCCCTTGACCCATCTATTATAGTCCAGCAGTGCCTGACCCTTGTATGAGAGTAGTATTGGCGACATTGGGTGACTCTGATATTTGCCTCTGTGTACCTGAATGTCTTTGGGTAATAATATGGAGGGGAAAAAAATAAACAAGCTCTTACTTTTTTTGACTAGAACTGACTAGATCTAATTTGGCTTAATCAATAGATCTACTCATTTAAAGAAGTGTAGATCTATAACTATTTCGAAGTTATAATTGTGGATGATCCCATTGGCATTTTTCGATTAATTTATGGCCATGGGGTAGGGGGAGAGGGTTGAAGTAAAAATAGGATTGAGGAGACACTGGAGTGTGTCGGGTGGGGGGGGGGGAGTTCATGGTTCTAGCACCAGGTCCAGGACATGCTGGTAGCGTATGAAAAGGTTAGAACTCAATAAGATTGTCCAAAATGAAGTGTTCTAGCTATCAACAGCATGAATTTGACAAGACACAGGGCATTTCTTAATAGCGACATGGGGCTCAAAAATGTGGGAAAAAAGGTGTTCATTCAACATGGCCAAAAAAATGACGAGGCGTTCTTTTACTTGGCCTAAGACTAAGTAACATGAGCGAAAAAGTTCCTGTGCCCCTGATTCTTTATGACTTTCCTAATATAATCTTAATGTTAGTCTATCTATCATGAGCAAAGCACGTATACCAAATACACTTAACCCACGGTGGAGGGCTAAGAACAAAGCATTTCACACCTTGGTTATTTTCACTTAACCCACGGTGGAAGGCTAAGACAAAGGACTTCACACCTTGGTTATTTTCACACAACCGAAGGTTAAGTCAGATACACTCCTTGTAACTGAGTTATGCAATAATAACAATGGTAAAGTGACTGGTGGCCTATGAGGCCACCAGTCAGTTTGCCATGGTTATGTTGACATACACTCAGTTACTCGTAGGGTATCTACTACATAACCGAAGGTTAAGTCAGATAGACAATGGTTATGAAAAGGGTATTAGAATTAACCACAGCTTGCTGGTAGGGCGAGTTGGGCTTCGCCCTCGTCTGGCCCTACCAGCAAGCTGTGGTTAATTCTACATACCTTTTCATGACCATAGTCTATCTATTACATAATCATACTCGATGTTACTATTACAGTTGGAGTATGTGTTCAGGGCAAAGTGCTACGGGTGTCTATATGCTAGTAGCCTATTGGACTGACTTCTATCTTTCACCACTCACTAGTAATTAAACCAAGTTTACCTAGGCTACATCACACAAAAAACACCGTAGATATGTGGGCGTGGTGGGGTGTAGTGTCTGACAAACAGTGGCACGAGTGCTAATTATAAATGAAGAAAGCGACTTGAGAAGTTGTCAGAAGTTGTTAATAAGCTGTTATGGACTAAGATCCCCTGTTGTTAATTTGCTAATACAGGAGCGTTGTCAGCAGTTTCTATGGGGAGGGGGTGCAGTATTAGAGAGGAAGGACACTTTTTAACGTTTGTTCCAAGTTGTTCCTTGACCTTTTAGGTTGTCACAGGCCTCATTAAAAGTGTGGGTAGAGGTATGCACGCTGAGGGGTTGGTGGTGGTGGGGGGAGGGGGGGGGGTGGTAAAGATGCCCTCCAAATGTAACTACCGATTACTTGTTTCACAAACCATTCCCAGACTAGACAATACAACTTCCGGTTCTGCAGCCAGTTATTATGGTCGTGCATTTTCATAGGGAGTGGTCATTTTTTAATAGATGGGTGGTGTAGACCATATTTGGACCCCCCCCCCCCTTGCTGTATCAAATGTAACCCCCGGGGCCCGCCGCCAGATACCGGCCCATCCATATCTAGGCAAATGTAGATGGAAGAAACTATTATGCGTGTCCAATATCGAAGACCATTGGTATATAAAGGTATGCAGCAGTGTTCACATCATTTAAAATATATCAGTGCTTAATATAAAATGCAAAAGAGAAAACATACAACTAAAAGAAAAACAATAATTGTATACACATCACTATCCACTATACCCACGTGACATATCCGACATTATCATACAAGTAATGTTGAATGTCGGATTTAGTATTTTTTACACTGTACTTATGTCTCTGCTGAAACAAATCGAAGATATTCTCCACCTGAAAAAAACGACCCATACATAGTACATGTGTGCACGTATTCAAAATGGTTTTAAAAAAATTAGATCGATAAATAGTAAGAGCCCTACCTTTCTTGACGCTGCCGGCCCTGCCATTACTGGTGCCGGCTGGAGCCCCGTTGGCGGCCCCAGCGGCAGGTGCGTCGAGCACGGTGATCTTGGGTCCCTCGTGGACCGGGGTCACTGTTATCTTGGGTGCGGCACTTATCTTGCCCGTACTGATGGTACTCACGGTCACGGCGGGTGTGCTGCTCGGGGGGTCGGTCGGCGTGCCTGCATAGAAGGCGGCATTGTCATAGGAGGGAGGTGGACTCTCCTTCCTCTTGTACGTCCCTGACGCCATGCTGGTGGTGCTGGGCCTACTTCACACCGAGCTGTGAGAAAGAAAAGGAAGATGATGATAAAAATGTGGTTCTGTAGAAGTTTTTTTTGTGTGTTTTAAAAAATGCAATTTCTTTGTTGTGGAAAATCCGTGCTGAATTTTATACATTTTGTGTGGATTTCCCATGTAAAGTGTGAAACTAAAAGTAATTCTCTCAAATTAATAGCACTATTAAGTGTCCCTATGTGGCCTCTATGTAACCATTGCCCGACCCTGACAACCTGGTTACTCAGTATAGCTAGCTGCTCCTCTATAAATAGCTGCTCCAACACAAAAAAAAACCATTTGAGAAAAAGGATGAATGCCTTGAAAATGATTCTAGCCAAACTGTCCTTATGGTTGAAAGTATGATCTACCACAGATGAGGATGTTTAGCTCTGGTCGTATCCACCTGAAGGAGAAGACTGAGGATCACTATATGGGAGCTGTCAGACTTATATATCCCTGGTAATTGGGGTGTAATGTACCGCTGTATATGCAGCATCAGTGTAGCCACTGTTCAAAGTGTTACCACAGGTGGACTCTGACTTCGATTTATGTACATGTGCCATTCTTTTACATTGCCGTCAGAAGGTATTGAATAACATGAAAGGGACACTCCAAAGTATCTACTAGTAGAGACTCTGTATCTTTTTTTTTCAGATTGAGTGATCAGCTGTCAGTTGGTGGTTAAAGACATATGACATCACCGGTTATATGATTTAGTGTGTGTCAATATACTGTGAATATAATTGCAGCTTACTCTCAAATGATTTGTTTTAAAGATCAAGAATATTGAATTGAAACGGCCCCTTTCATACAGTGTAGGTAAACTTTCATGCGGTTGTAATGTCACCAGGTTCTTATTTAGTCACATCAAATATTACAGATTTCTATACATTTCTATGTGCTATGTAAGAAAAGCACTTTTCTCCTATTGAAAGAGAGATATCTTTGCCTGCGGTTCTGTACTCTGGTGATTATTATATTTTTCGGACACGTTTTTCACACCCACGATTGTGAGGGATTGATACGATCAATAATTTGACTTTACATATGTACATTTCCCCCTTTCCTTTCCAGATTTAATCTCCACAAGGAAAGAATTATGTCAGACTGGGTGCATTGCAACTCGTGCTTTAGGCAGCCTGGGGATGGAAGTAAATACTCGCTCACCAACTGTGGTCACATCTACTGTGGGCGCTGTGTAGGCTCAGGTAAAACACTCAACACTGTTTTCAGACACTAACATTCCAAAAAAGGATATACCTAAAATGGCATGAGCTTCTCTAAAGCTTTCTTTAAAAAAATTAAATTTGACTGAACTTATGAAATAGATACATTTACACTCAAACGACATTTGAGCTGCCCAGGACAGTCAGATCCGCGTGTCAATAGCTGTGAACATGACTTAGGCCAAAATTGTGTCCTGGTAACGTAGCCCCTCAAAAAAGTTATATTTTTATATTATGACCCCCAGCCACCCACCCATCTGCCAATAACTGACTTGGTCCTGGAGGTACTCTGTATTCGTGAGTTCTCCTATGTAAACGGTCATGTAAGCTATCCGCCTTCCCCCCTTCAACCCAACATAACTGCAGATGTGAGTTCTCATAAACTGCTACCCCTGAGTGAAATTCAAATATTTGCATTTGGACATTTTAATTTGATCCCCTCTGGGGTTTCCTAGGGAAAGTTTACATTCCACTCCGATTGAATTTTCTCATTTGCCATGATCCACATTTTTGTCCAGCCATAAATCACATATTTGAAATTAATGCGTTAATAGTGAGGAAATAAAAGATTTGTCGAATAAACAAAAAAAGGTAACGAATTAACAATAAATCACCCATGATTAGTTGTTCAATGTTCAGACATGTCACATAGAGTTGACCGTCGTATGGATTATAGAGATGGGGAGGGGGTTGCTTGTACTAGCGCCCGCCCCAAGGTGTAATGACACCAAATGACATTCAATATGATTTGTTTTAAACACACAATAAAACACACATGTAGAAGTTGTTTCCGGTGAAGTAATGACAAAAATAGAGTGCATACTGTTTTTTTAAACATCTGACAGCCACTTGCATCTCATTTAACGCAGTTAATTGCCAATGCATTTTATTTTCTCCAGATGCAAAGGACAAATGTAAGCTGTGTGGGAACACCAAGTGCACCACCATCCTGTTAACCACCAAGGTGAGTATTGTACATTTTCACTTTTATTTTAAATATTAGTTATGATACCGACGTCTTAGTGAACCTATTATTGCTTAACAAACCCCCTCTCTCGTGCCTAAAAGGAAAAAGAAATAGCCACTTTTCCAACTCTTGGATCAATTCCTACTTTTCGTTATTAAATTATGTGCAATAATTTCAGTAAAAGAAATGGACCAAAATATATTCACTGATGCAAGCTGACCCGCTCAGATTACTATGAAATCTTAGTTTCATGAAGAAAGTGGAATTCAGATACAGGGCTTTGCTGACTGCCTCATGATAGGAAAATTGTCTATTGCTATAAAATTTAACATCTTTATTGTCTTTATAAAGAAAAAGTTGTACGTTTAGTATAACGAAACAATATTGCCTCGACTGAGGCTCATTTTGAGAACTAGAAAGAAGCCTACACAGTGTACATGTCCCTCTGCACTCTATCCTTGCCCAGTGCAGGTGCACTATTTTTTGTATAATTCTGTCTAATAAATCAACCATCGTATCAGCATGAAAAGAGTCCATTGGTCATGTCCCACACTGTATTATTTCCTTGTTTATAAAAACTCTCTCAGTATTATGATCCACACGAGTAGCTGACCTTTGTTACTCAAGTGAGGAGAAATAAAACAAATTGTCCTTTTTCTTCTTTTGAAAGATGAAGCCAGACGTTGAGAAGTTTTTCTGTGATCCGTCAGAGTTGCTGAAAAGGCACCAGAACGAAATGACTCAGGTGAGCCGTAGTCATTAGGTGTTTTACACTCAACTGAATCATGTGAACTTCCACAAATAACATTCTGAAGCAGTCAAAGTCATCCAGGCTTTACTAAAGTTTGCATCCCAAAGGTGCACATAAAATACTTTTCTCGTGTTTGTATTATATTTCACCCAACCCGCCGCCTCTATTGCTCACTTCCAGACCTGGTTTGGAGACTGCAGAAATCGAAATACATTATGCTATGAAAAGGAATGCATGAGCAGGGGATGCAGTGCTGTATTACTCATTTTCTGTGTAAACTGTTGGTTAATACTGTTGCCCTGCAATACTAGCGAGTAATCACACAATATTTGTGATGTCGAATCTGACTTTGAACACATAGAAGATAAGATGAAGTAGGACTGTTGGTGGGTTTTTTTCTAAAGTGTTTCTGATGCTGTGATACTGTTCAATCTAGCATTACACCGTAGAGTCTTTTGTCGTTTGAATCAAAAATACATTTATTGAAAAAAAGATGCACAGATGGGGCCCACAGATGTTCACATCCCCAAGTCAAATATTCCCACATGCGTGTAGGCCTACTTCTACAATTTATAAAGGAAAACTGGACGGCAGATTTTGTGCGCATATAATACAGTGAAGCCCAGTCCATGTTTTCTTTGTGGCTTATACAGAAGGTGTGATAGACAGGGCCCCATGCAGCATGTCTCCTATGGTGGTGCAAACAGTGTAAGAGCGGCCCTGACAACCCCCTCCTCAGGCCGACATCAGATTACACACCGCTCTGTGGACTCACGGCCCCACCACGCCACCTGGTGTGCTGCTCGTCAAGTGAGCAACTCACAGCTAATACCACACCTCCCCCGGGCTCTGCCTGCTACCCACAGGCAAGGTCCTGAGGTACCCAGATGCATGGCTGGTTTATTGAAATACAAGGGGACAAATTCAAGGATTTTACGGCAAAGCCGTAGTGGCTTTGGGTTTTAATAGGATTGTTATGAACTACATGTGAGAAAACGAGGGGGCCTAGATTCATAATTTTTGGTGTTTCTGAAGTTCTTATGCAATTCCTATTTGATGGTTTGCAGCAACACTAAATGTTCAGTTAATACATGCACTTAGCTAAATCTTTTTGATTTTTATTGGTTTTACTGCAGCTGGTATAATAGAATCCAATATCTACCAATGGAATCAAATAGGTACCAATACAATTCCATCGGTGGCGATGCAATTCCATTGATGCCTATGCAAATACCATCTTGGCAACCATCTTGAAAACTTCCTGGATCAAAAATCGGAGCTTGCAAATGGATTCTACACCCCAGAAAACCCTATTATCCATGTGTCATACAAGGAAATCAGACAATCTTGAGTTTCTTGAAAATTTCTCGGATTGAAAATCTGAGCCTGAAAATGGATTCTACATCCCAGAGAACCCTACTATCCATGTATCATACAAGGAAATCAGACAATCTTGAGTTTTTGGTGGCCATCTTGGCAGCCATCTTGGAAATTTCCCGGATTAAAACTCTGAGCCTGAAAATGGATTCTACATCCCAGAAAACCCTATTATTTTTTTTGATTTGATTTATCTTTATTTCATGTTCATCATAAATGATTACAATTACATCTAGATCATAGATCTCCGTTTCAACATTTCATCGCACTTCCAATACTGATACCATGATACATCAGCCAGATGATGAACACTAAAAGAACGGCTGCCTCTTACTCTGTTCGAGTAGTTTAATTTCGGCAGCCTTACCTATTATATCAATCCAACACAGGTAGATTTGGCTCACACAGCCAAGGTATAAACAACTTTACTTAAATCAATTTGTCTTTGTTGTATCAAGTAAACAACAACACTTATGTCCTAAGCAAATAGCATATGTCTCGATAAAATCCATTTGTGACAGGGGTGAGTATTAAAAAAATAAAAAGACAAAGGTCCACGAGTTTTGGTCTGTAGCCTGGGTTATTTCACAAGTTGAAGGTAGGGCCGTATTTCACGAGGCCGCAGGCCGAGTGAAATGCGGCCCTACCTTCAACAAGTGAAATAACCCAGCTACAGACGAAAACGAGTGTTCCTTTGTATTTATTTTTTACCTTTTTCGATTCAAATTAAATTATTATAGGGGGGAGGGCCTAAATTGGCTAAAATAGCTTTTTTCTAGGCTGTTCAAATGTAAACAAACCGTCATTTTGATGACGTCATAGGGCCGTGTAATACGGCCATGGGTTATTTAACAGGGGGTGTGTAATACGGCACTCCTTGGTTAAATCAATGAGGCTGCCGTATTCCATAAAAAATAAATAATAGATCTTTATTTAAATTTAAAAAAAAAAAAATTATTTAAAAAATGAAATATCAGGATTATCTATACCTGTGTGACTTATACCATAGTTCTTGTGGGTGGTGGGGGAGAGGGGGGGTACCTTTATAATCTGAACGGTTGTAATTTGGGTTTCTTTATTTGTAACTTAGTCTTTTGTAGCAACATGAAGCTGTCGAGAGATTCTGAATTTCGTTCTGGGGGGTCTAAATTGTTCCAAAGATTCGCTATTACATGTTCTAAACTTCGTGTGTATGCTGCCCCATTTGGGGTGTGACATTTTAAGATTGGCCCATCCCATGCTCTTGTATTTAAATTTCTGTCATCACGATATTTGTTCAAGCTCGCCCTTCTGTACGCTTCTTTCATCTGGTGGTACTCTACCCTGTCACATAGCATATTCAGATTGGCCTCAGCGTGTACATCGTATGTGGGTGTTCTAAATGGTGCTCTCTGTGCAACCTTCAAACCTCTATTCTGCGCCTTTTGCAGCCTTCTTTTCAGATCCTTTTTTATACCTGTGTATAGTATGTCAGCATACTCCAAAATCGGCAAAATAGAAGTCTTGTATAGCAAAACAGATATGGGTACATTTATCACTGCATTCAAACGAGCCAGTTGATAGGTTCTAAAACCTGTAGTCCTTAACTGATTATTGACAAATTTCTCGTACGATAATGCTTCATCAAGAATCACTCCCAGGTATTTATAGCTGGACACCCCGGATAGTTTTTCACCATTTACACTAAGCTTACAATCCTTCCATTTATAAGTATTGGCAAAACACATGTATTTCGTCTTTTTTGCATTAAGAGTCAGACGATTCAACCTACACCAGTCCACATACCTATTGAGGTCTTCCTGCATTTTCCTATTTACATCTTTAGAATTGTCTCCCGAAAGATATAACACTGTGTCATCTGCGTACAATAATATTTTAACGTTTCTCATGATTCTTACTACGTCATTTACATATAATAAAAATAATAAGGGTCCTAAGATGGAACCTTGCGGAACTCCGTATGTAATTTCCAGCGGTGGGGACTTGACATTATTTGCTAGCGTACTCTGCTTTCTATTGTCCAAGTAATTACATAACCAATTTTGTACCTTACCCCTTAACCCATACCTTTCACATTTACTTAATAGAATTTTGTGGTGGACAGTGTCGAAAGCTTTCTTTAAATCTACAAATACTGCTAAAGTTTCCCTTCCCACGTTTCTTTCCCTTAGAATGTCGTCAGTTAATTCCCCTATAGTCATCACTGTAGAGCAATTTTTCCTATACCCGCCCTGTCTATCACTAAGAATATTTTCCTGGTCTAAAAAGTCCATAATGTTTCTGTGTGCTATTTTTTCAAGTAATTTGGAAGGAAGGGGAAGTAGTGAAATTGGCCTGTAGTTTTCTACGTTTGTCAAGTTTCCATCCTTGGGAATTGGGATGATGACTGCTTCTTTCCATTGCTTTGGGATTACTCCAGTATCAAGCGACACCGAAAATATGTGTGTGACTTGTTCACTCAAAAACATAAAAGCATCCTTTAACACCTTGGTGCTCAATCCATCAACTGCTGATGTCTTGTGTGTCTTAATGCATTTTATCAATTTAATTACCTCCTCCTCATTGGTGGACCAGTTTTCTATATCCACCTCAACTCGCTCAAAGTCAGGTATCCAGACATCATTATTGCCACTAGCCAGTTTCGACCCTATTTTGGTAAAGTACTCATTAATGTATCCCGGAACTTCTGGATCATCCACCAATTTTTTTGTCTCTTGGTTTATCAATTTAATAATGGCTTTAGACTTTCTACCAGGCATAACTTTGTTTAACTCGAACCAAAATTGCTTGGGGTCATGTTTGTATTCCTCTAACAGTCTCAAAACAAATTCCCTCTTACATTTTCGACCCTCTCTGGACACCCTATTTCTGTCGGCTTTGGCAATTTTGATCCTCTGTTTATCTTTGGACATTTTTGCTCGGCTTAGGGCTCGATCCTTTTCTTTGATGGCACTCACTCTTTCTGGCGTTACCCATGGATCCCTCTCCTTCTTTACCTTATATTTAACAAAGGGGCAAAGACAGTCCATTACATGTGTAATTCTGTCAACCATGATTTTCCATAGCTTTTCAACATCTTTACAGTCATAAAACTTCTTCCAATTGAAGCCACTTAAACCTGTAATGAGTTTTTCATTAGTATACTGCTTCATTCTACGACAACTAAATTCTACTTTAGGTGATTTGGGTTCTACATAGTATGTTGATGATGCATAAACCATTTCATGGTCACTTAGACCAAATTCTACACACCCAGATTTCTCTACTGTATCACAGTTAGTAAATATGAGATCCAGACAGGTGTCATTCTCTGCGTAGCGTGTCGGGCAATTTATAACATTCAGTAAGCCAAAACCTAACATACCCAGTTTGAAGTCGCTCACATACTCAGAGGTGGTATCCAACATATTAATATTCATGTCTCCCATAATAAACAATTCAAACCTATTAATATGTGGAATATTGGTAATAATATCTTTCATAGTTGTCCAGAATACTTCAGGATCACCTTGTGGTGGTCTATATATATCGACTATCAAAATGTTCTTAGCCTTTTCCCTTTTAATAATTACTGAAAATAGTTCTATATCCTTGGAGCTAATTTTTGGTAAAAAATCTTCCTCCATAACTACATATTTTTCTTTGATATAAATTAATAGCCCTCCCGCTGCTTTTGGTTTGCCATTTTCTAGCCATGTTCTATCCCATCTAAATGAGTTAAACCCTTTAAAGTCGAATTCCGTCGTGAGATTCTTTTCCTCCAACCATGATTCAGAGACAGTAATTACATCTAAATTACAGTTGTCAAACATAATTTTACAATCCCCTATTTTGTTTCTAATGCTTCTACAATTAATATGTACTAAGTGCATACCCTGTTCATTATCAAAACTCCCGACATTCCTAAACCCTCTAGTCATTTTGACTCTTTGCCCACCCGTCCCTCACCACTCTGCTCCTATAATCAATCCTGATAATGAAGAAAAAAGTTGGGTATAAAAATAAAAATAAAAATGATGATAATGTAAAAAAATGAACTGAAAAAATAGCGTGTGTCATGTTTCCTCAGTAGGGGGTTCGGCTTTGGCACCCATATAGGTGTACAACATGTAGGGTATACCCTTAAATCTAAACTCTTACAAATTACAACTGTCACATTTGAATGATTTGTGCTGGGTTCATTTTTCATAACGAGTTCAGCTCCAATCCAGTCATTTTTGACATTACTTATTCTAATACGGTTTTGAACAATATTATCTCGTCTTAAACCTAGTAAAGACTATTCTCACATACCTGTTTGACATAATTAGGTACTTTGTTTAACACTTATGTGTCAATATTAAGACCTCTGCCAATTTACAATATGATATCTCTTGTGCCATTTAAACTATAATTGCATGACTTAGAAAACTAGTCAGCAATAACATGAACCTAACATGAAATATATGATAATTGAGCACCAAGATAAATCACATTGTACAGTCTTCAGTGTCCCCAACATTCATTGTTCATAACGAGATGTTGGTTCTACCTTGGACCTGGACAAGTAGTGAGGTAATTTGCAACGTTGTATAATACTTATAGCGGTATATAACCATTGGTTTCAATTTTGCACTTAATTGACTTAATGTGTTTCACAAACAGATTGGCCCAGTATGTCAGCAGTTGTTCGTTGGGGTGTATCCCATCTTGTAGCCAGGTGTCATAGTCCACTTCCTTGCCATTTGCAGTGTGGCTCAGGTGCACTGTTCTTGTTAGCCAAGGCATGCTGGTTTTGTTTTCCCGATTAATATGAAAAATCGCCTGGTTTATGTCCCAGATACCTATATTGACACAATTTTGTCTAGCTGTAGTGGCATTGACTGTCGTTTTATCCAGTCTGAGTCCAACTATAGGGCACACAATTATCCTCTGATCTGGATTGAGTGAACTTAGGAAGTTCATATTGCGCAGGATTATATCCGTTATATCACTGGTGAATTTCTTTGGATCTTCCCAGTCAAACGTGTAGAACTTTTTTCCGTATGTGTTAGGCATTCCATGTTTAACAGTCATGTTATTTACCCCTGCCATGATATACGTGATGTCACCCGGGTTATTCTTGATGTACGTGTTGGCATTTTTACACACTCGTTCAAAGTTAGCTCCTGGTGCGGGCATGACATTAATATTATACCCACTGTCGTTGAGTCGGTTCAGTTCATTTTGGAAAAACGTCGATCCCCGGGGAGCTCCTCTACTGTCACACATAATAGCCACCATACGCGCCATGTTATTACACTTATTCCCTTGCTATTACACGCAGAAAGTGAAATATTGAGGTAATACAGTCATATAACCACTCGTTGTACCAGCGTGTTCGTGTAAACACCGCCTTGCCGGAAGCCACAGTGGAAAACAACATGTGGTGTGTACCCGGTCATTTGTCCGACTAGTTTCGTATTTATGTGAATTGCATTTTCTTTTCCTACTAATTGCACGCAAATAAACTTGTATATGTTTAAACCTATGCTTCATTTAATTATAGTATTATATTATCCATGTATCATACAAGAAAATCCGACAATCTTGAGTTTTTGGTGGCCATCTTGGCAGCCATCTTGGAAATTTCCCGGATTAAAACTCTGAGCTTGAAAATGGATTCTACATCCCAGAAAACCCTACTATCCATGTACCATACAAGGAAATCAGACAATCTTGATTTTTGGTGGCCATCTTGGATATTTCCTGGATTGAAAATCTAAAGCTGAAAATGGATCCTACATCCCAGAAGACCCTCTTCTTCATGTATCACACAAGGAAATCAGACAATCTTGAGTTTTCGGCAGCCAGAGGGAGGTACATGTAGCAGAGGGAGGAGGAGGGGGCAGAGGGAGGAGAGAAGGCAGAGGGAGGGCAGAGGGAGGAGAAGGTAACAGGAAAGATGGGGGGAGGAGGGGAAATATGGGGTAGTAGGAGGGGGCAGAGGGAGGAGTAGGGGGTAGAGGGAGGAGGAGGTAACAGGAAGGAGGGAAATGGGGTAGAGTGGGGAGGAGGGGAAATATGGGGTAGTAGGAGGGGGCAGAGGAAGGAGGAGAGGGCAAAGGGAGGAGGAGAGGACAGAGAGAGGAGGAGAGGGCACAGGGCAGTGGCAGGAGGAGGAGAGGGCAGAGGCAAGAGGAGGAGGAGAGGGCAGAGGCAGGAGGAGGAGGAGAGGGCACATGGAGGAGGAAGGGGCACAGTGAGGGGGGGGGGGCACAAGGAGGACTTGTGATGGCCTTCCTTTAAAGACTAAAATATTTTTTCAGGGTTGCTGCATGTGTGTGTGGGGTGGGGGAGGGGTAATTATGTTGGACTTCACAGTTTGTCTTTGGGCGGGCTTGAGTGATTTCAAGAGCCACCCTGGACCACTCAACTTCTAGTATAGGTCCTGAATGTGCATAGTATGGGAATTGGCATTGACATTGACAGCTTGGCTTGGCATGGGAGTCAATAGTTATTAGGCTGGTGCCTATCCTTGCCATTGACAGCAACATTAGAGAACTCAAAATATGGCTGTTCACAAGATGTCTAGGCCTTACCACAAGGTACATTGGTTCTACATGTAGTAACTGAAAGCAAGATCTAGGATAAATTAGTCTTGCACACACCTGCAAGGACACATGGGGATACCAGTCCTGGCAAGGTTTAAGGGCCAGCTAGGGCTATGTCCAACAATGAACAAGGGGGCCTATGCTAGTCTTTTCTTGTCAAAAAGCTAAACCCTCCTCAGTGATGTAAATGGCTTTGGGGACCATGTCCCAAAGCCAACTAGTAGAGGCATCTACCACTCTGAATTCCCTGTTGGTGTGAGGGCCGCTGACCAGTACCACATGGCTGGTTGAAAGACATTAGATGACACCCATCCCCCTCCCCTTTTGGATTGAATAAAAAGAAATCTGATATTTTGATCAGATACGACTCACGGCACGATGCTTTAAGGTACCATTGTATGTACTAAAAAGGGCATGCCATGCGGTCCGACCGATGAGAATATCATTCAACAATGAAAAAAGTCCAAGATGGTGGTAAGGCCAAAAAAAATAAAAGGTGTGTTTCAGGTTACATGGTCTGAAAATCTAGGGTAGGTAGATCGGATTTTTTTTTTTACTTTGGCCTGAAAAGTACCTAGAAATTGACTTGCGTTTGTCAATGCCGACTTGCCGACAACTGCCTCGACTTGTGAATTATCAGAACGACTCTTAAATTGCCCCAAAATGACCTAAAGTATAACTATTTTTTCAAAATAGGATAGAAATGTCTAGGGTCGGCCCTGTTTTAATAGGTAGGGTCGGGTAACCTGAAACACACCTTTTTTTTTAAAATTTGGCCTAATACATTTGTAGTCCCTAGTCCCTATCTCGGCTAGAATCCCACTGGAGCTACTTGGTGTTTGTATGAGTGATCTCTAGTCTAATCCAACACCACTACAGGAGCTGGTAGCCACACGTTTACCCATAACTCTGGTGGTGGTGGATGGGTGGGATGAGTGGGGAGGGGGAGGGTTGTCTGTTTGAGAGGGGTAGTGTGTGTGTATAGGCACAGCGTCAGCCGAGTGTCAACCAAGGCGGCAATGGATGCGGCAAGATGTAACATCCTCCCACATCCCACACCACAGCAGCATACGGAAATGTCCCATAGTGGGTAATATGACTTACATTTGGGCCTTGACACATTCACACAATTCCTAATCAAATACAAGTAGGGCATGCCGTTCAAAACATGGAATTTCAACAAAATTGGGTACACACTTTTGCAATTAACTATCAAGGCAAAAGAAGTATAACATGGGAATGGATTTGTTTTTAATAGCCGGTTGACTAATAGCCCTGCCACCCCTACCCTCCACCCTACCCCATGTAGAGTTATCCCGGTCTTAGGGATTGTTAAGGCACAACTTACTGGAGGTGTACATTATTTTTAGACTACACAAATCTCACCTGACCCTACAGATCGTCATTAAGTCCAACCGGCTGCGCACAGCACGGACTGGTTTAAGGGAGAAACGCTTGCTGCCCCTCCTGTATCAGTCGGAGCTGAGCGAGGACCGGCACTCTGGGCCTTTATAGGGGAGGTGGGGGTTTAAAGGGGTGTCGCATTAGTCTAAAAGAAATCGATCCAAGTGTACATAGTGGGAGGAAATGGGGGAGTCTGGGGTGGGACAGCGCTCTGATCACACTCACACTATCCCACACTGGGCCCCTGAAGTGGGAAATACCACTGATCACTGCCAAATTACAGGGTAGTGTAAGTTGTCAGTGTCTACTATGTACCCTAACGAGAACATAATTAAATCGTACTTTACTATTTCTATCAAATTTCTATGATGATTGATTAACCTGAACACATTTCTAAGATGATTGCTTAACCTGAACAAACATTCCGTAACTTAACTCATGATCAGCTATCAATTGATTGCTTTACTAGACAGAATTCACAAATCAGCCCTAAACTTACAGTTTTCATATTTTTGAAACAATCCATCTGAATGCATTGTTCTAGTTGCTTTTATGATTATTCTGTGATTTTACTGTGGGGGTGGACTTCAGATTACAAAGAAGTCATAGTGTTTCTGATTTATCAGTTACTAGAGCCTTTCTAGCTAACACATAGAACCAGGGTACCTTGCAGTATAGGCAGTGCACTTTTATAGTGCCTTTACACATTAGATGGCTTTAGGAACCAGAGCTGTGGTCACACACGGGTCCACATTGTGGTCGTGTTCATAACATGCATGGCGTGACTATACCTCAGCCTGCCCATACAGAGCACGCAGCAGGAGGGGGGGGGGGGTATAAGCATGCCAGGACCACTGTTAAATGTAAATAGAAGAGTATGGATATTGTCAGATCCAATGTGCTAGAGTTAGAGGTATAGAAGTCAGACGTGTTGGTCAAATACCTCTAGGGTGACCCAATTGACCATAGAAAATGAACCACAGTGTCAGTCGCCTAGTGTGTCCACGATTCATAGCCCCACCCCCCCCCCCCCCTTAAAAAAAAAAAGGAAAAAAAAAAGAAATTAAGGCTGTTTTTTCTCTAAGCCGTTTTAGTAGGGGTGGTAGTTGGGGTGGTGGTTAATAAAAGGCGATGCCGCTCACTTGAATAGGTATGCCATACACCTTGGACATAAATCTGGACACAATAGGGAGGGGGCAGGTAATAAGAGAACTAAATAAAACACTGCCTCCACGCCATTATTTGAGAGACTGCTCACTTGCTGACTCCCATGCAAGCCCACCCTAAGTGTGCTTCATAAGGGAGTGACCGTGAGGCCTTCTCAAGACCTTGTCCTGTCTTTGTCTGTGTAGACTGCCGATTGCGTGACCTGTCTAAATACCAAGAAGTGGCTTCTTTCTGAGGAGTAGGGATTTATGTTATCTGCACAAAGGGACAAGTATAGGACGACAGGTGAGATCGTGCACACTAAGACATCTAATAGTAATGATCTAGCATCCACAGCCCCTGCCCCCTCTAGCACCAAAAAACCCACTAAAACCTTCTTAATGTCTCTTGTTAAAAAGTGCCCAAAGAAGATTAGAGAGCATGTAGAAGTGGTGCCTCTAAGCTTCAGAAAAATAAATTGTTCTTAAGAAAATGATAAAACCATTGCTTTTCTCAAAGTCTTTTAACTAGGAAAGTCCATTTGCAGACTTTTTGTTATGTGGGTGTTACTATAGAGGGTGACACACTCATATGGTCTTCTCCATAGAGATATCTCTTGTCTCCCAGCATTATATAGACGGGCCATGTATTAGATATGATTCAATCCTCCCTAGTCACACTGTTCCCGCCAGTCCCCTGATATCCTTATTACCAGGACACTAAAACATCCATAACACTACTGCCACTCAGACTATAACGTTACGGCCATAACGCCACCAGCCTCCGGCACCGCACCAACAAATAGCTGATATTAAGGGCTGATATTAAAAACGGCTGGCCGTCAGACAACATCATCCATCATGTGTGGTGGGTAGGGGGTGGGTGGACAACAGGAGGGCTGTGTGTGTGTGTTGGTGGGGGGGGGGGGGCATGGGGATATGTATTATGGGGCGCTACCGCTCGCGCCTAGAGAGAGGGTCCTCGTGAGTAGTGCACGGATTTGGGGATGTTACTCAGGCACATACATGGTGTGGTGTAACTGGTGGTACCCCTTCCCCGAGCGGAACTGGCATAGACTCTAGTCCTTGATACAAATAGAGAGAAACAAGGCATATATTTGTATAGGGTACGGCCGTGAGCTTCCATCTTGGAACCTATAGTGTAGGGTGGCAGTGGTGGACATGTTACTTTAGGGTGCGCGGTATGTCGGGTGTGTAAAGCCGCTGTGTGACGTGGTGAGGAGGACGTCCACATGAGTAGTGTACGGAGTCAGGGGTGTACACCGGGCACCTCGGTTTTACCGAAGGGCCCCCGATTTTAGTCAGGCGGCAGAGTGAAGAACCTAAGTTTCATATACCGAGAAGAGGGAGTTACTATCCGGGGGTTAAGTCAGTACTGAGTCTATAGGCGTCCACCTAGTGTTACCTGATTGAACTGCTGACCCCCGAACATGGATGCGCCCATGGCCTAACCCCTAGGAGCCCTATATTCCCGTCCTCTGCTTCTACCCTTCTATCATGGTGGTGGTAGTAATTGGGGGGGGGGGGGGGACGTCTACATTCTTGATCGTTTAGCGACGTAAGAAGACAATAGAATGGGTGAGGGCCATTAAAAAAGCAACGTCAGAAGGATTACTCACAGACCCAACCCCATCTTCCAACAAATGTAAAATCTCTCATTACAAGTCAAATTTTGAAAATGTGTTTTGTTATGGATTTGGGTCTCCGCACCCCTCTCAGTTCTGACGCCCATATCTCATCTGCCTTAGCAACATAAAGGTAGTATTCCACTGCGGGCCATGCATTCGCCCGACGGATGCCCATTCCCTCAAAAAAATACAAATGTCAAATTATAAACATCAGTGGAATACTGCCTTAAGTCAAGACGTCCTCCGCTAGGCACCTAACCACCCTTAGACGTTACGTCCTCTGGGAGGGATGGGGTGGAGACCAACCCCTCTAAGACGGTACGTCCTCGGGGCGGGGAGGGGGGGGGGGGACTCACCATAGCAGGAGGTTATACAGACTCTGGTTAACCCAGCCTCCACCCTCTATTCACCCACAACTAGATTTACGAGTAGTATCAGACAGATGGGGAGGGCGGACGTTAACGATGATTACATTGGATGAGGTTCTATTGTATAGCGGCCCAGTGGTATAGTAACCCCCCACATTCCGTCTCCCAGTTACGCTGGTCTCCCGTGGTGTACATCAATAATGGTGTTGAAATGGTGCGATACCAGAGGAAGATCCTAATGGTTCTTTTAGGTGCATTTGCCCTGCAGTACCGTCTCGTTTAAGCACCGGGTTTTGAATAAACGCCGGTCTTGGATAAGCGTCCAAATCCATTAACGTTGGTACGGTGCGTATTTGAAGCCATGTTTTGCCATGCAGTCATATGGCACCGGCATTTCTATTTGAATAGCCTCATCTAAGCTGCACTTATACGAGACAGTTAATCTATTGAGTCACATATGCCTAAAAGAAAACACACCATATTTTCATGGCAGTTTCTAACGATACTGTTTGTACATGCAATGATAAGCAATATTCTGACATTCTTAGGGAATCACCTGGGGGAATCATGTGCTATTAGAAAGTAGCACAGCAGGAGTACCTCCTGTGGCCTAGAATGTCACCATTAGGTCAAATACAGTTGTACCTGCCTGTTGTGACTGCACAGCGCTGTTACTAGTCTCCACTCAGATGTCCCTTGTAGGATTCTCTTGTCACTGATTCTTGACAGGTAGCACTCAATAACACCACTTAAGTTGATAGGCCTGCTGTGCTACCTTCTAATAGCATTTGATTTACTATAATTTTGTGTTTTCACATGTGAAGTTACCAGAGCCTGTCTCGATGGCCCAGAACACCAGGGTAATACCCAGTCAGAAAGATGGCCGGGTTTAACCATTGGCACCCCCTGGTGAATGCGGCTTCATATGATCCTCAAATGGTATTCCGTGACGTGGGATTTGGCATTGATCATTGGGGTTGGCAGTTGGCATTGATGCATCTCTAGCAATCCCCTAAGTACGTTCCCAGCTTTTCAATCTTGGCTATGGTTCCCCCTAGTAAAAGAGTCAGGCAATTGTAGAGACGGAAATATAAAGCACCATGGTGGGTAATCTTGGCAAAAACTACTGCCACTATGCACTTTTTTTTGTATACAGGGTTCTTAGAATTTGAAATTACACAGTAAAGTCTGACGGCTTTGAAATCAAATGCTTCTAAACATAGCAATCGCTTAATTGATCGTCAGAACATTATATTGATGAATATTCTTTGAAAATCCTGGACATCGCCGCGTACTTTTTTCTTTTACAAAGCTAATCAAATTAGCTTAAATGTCAGAAATGTCAGAACTCCTGTTATAATTGGAGTATTTGCAAAATCCAAACAGGAAAAGGGGGCGGATGTAAGGGTAGTTCACACATGCGGCAGCGAAAATACACCAATGTACTCCTCCTGCACCTGTCACCAGACCATTCATTTAGCCTTGAGTATTGGGGGTGCAGAGGGGTACCCCCCCCCCCTCAAGTCGGAAAGTCGCCGGAATTAAGGGTCCCCGGTCACAATGTCGCCTTTTTAGACCATTTATGCTATGGCTAAACTTTTCCTAAAGTCGCCAGGTCGCTTACATTCTTGTGCCAGGTCGCTTTTGACCCATCTGGAGCCACCGTATTGTATGCCACGAGAGGCGAGCGTTTGTGTTACTCTGCTCTTAAGACATGCATTTTGGCTGTATCCAGGGGGTGCAGAGGGTCCCCCCCCCCCCGAGGTCGGAAAGTCGCTGAAATTAAGGGGTCCAGGTCGAAAAGTCGCTTTTTTGGATCCTTTCATCTATTGTCAATTTTGTCGAAAAGTCGCCAGGTCGCTTATATCATTGCCTTAGGTCGAAAGTCGCCTCCAAAACAGCCCAGGTCGCCAGGTCGCTTTTGACCCATGCATCTGCGGCCACTATTTTTTTTTTGGTTCAGTGAGCACTAAACGCACTCATTTATTTAACAGAGAACACGTTCGGGGACGCGGTAGCATCTGCTGAATGTTACAACCAAGAAAAATATATTCACTTATTTCATGGTGAATACGGACTGACAAGGTTAAAGCGATAGGAGAGCCGTTCCTCAGTGCAGCGTGAAATAACCCTAGGTCGTATTTCACGCTGTGGCCGTATTTCACGCTCCCGAGGGTCACGTGACCTGCGCGAAATTCAAAATGGTGATCTCACGGACGTAAACAAAGTGTTTAAAGTTATATTTGCTCAAAATCTATTGAAGATATCATGAAATAAATACAGAGCGTCACTTTAAAGTGCCCTCTTCACTGGTTACTGCACTCACGGTTCTTGGGCCGTCTTGCACTACGGCCCAAGAACCGCTCGTGCAGTAACCAGTGACTCGGTCACTTTAGCGTGCAGCTCTGTCTATATATGTGCTAGAATCACTCGTACAATTGTATTTGGATCATATCGACTCTGTCACACTTATGAATCATATTCATTACATGATGAAATGCAAGTAGGAATGGTGATGATGAAAGAATAGCAAACAGCACGGGATATCCAGTACCCACATTAAATGTACCTCTTCTGCATTAAGGGAGTGGTCATTTTTTAACAACAGGGGGGGGGGGGGTCGGTGGATTTTCGCGCGAGCGGGTCGAAATTTCTTTGGTCCCCCCCACGGGAGGGCTAGAAATTTTTTTGGTCCCCCCCTCAGGCAAGTTGAAATTGAGCGCGGCCGACCCCTTTGAGCTATAGCAACGCGCGGGCTTTTCCACTAAAAGGGGGTGCAATTTTTTTGGTCCCCCCCCTCAAGAGGGGTCTAAATATTTTTGGTCCCCCCCCTTCAAGGGGTCCAAATATTTTTGGTCCCCCCCCCCCCAAATCCACCAACCCCCCCCCCCCCCTGTTGTTAAAAAATGACCACTCCCTAACTCATGTGCATCCATCCAACCATGACCCGGTTATCTAACCACCTCTATCGGACTAACAAAACACCGGATTTGCTGACCTAATGAACCCATTTAATTTAGAAAATTATTCCAAATTTTGGACGGCTTATCAATATCAGATAGGTTTCAGGGTACTTTATATGTGTGAGAGGCTATCGCCATATCTCACATGTGTTTTACATACCACCACCAACCGATCTATCACTGCCTTATTCCTGCCCCGGCCTCTAATACAGTACCCCCGCCCTTATCAATCACCCCTGCATGTCTTAGGCTGTTTTTCCAACTGTATTAGGGGGATAAAAAGGTAGCTCTTATAATGTTATACGCATTAATAATGCAGATGTGTCTGCATAGTATTTTATTGGGAGGGCCAATAACAGACATATAAGTATGTATACATGTACCAAGGAGGTGCTGTACATACTACATGTCATATCACTAATCACCACTCCAACTTGCCGGCGGTAGGACCTTTGTTTAGTGTGTCCAGTTCCTTTCTCTGTAAACTAGAGCATTCCTATTACCCATTGTTCAGACAGTATTCAATATAAAAAAATAGTCTATGAAGTCTCTATGCATACCTACCCCATATTCTGTGAGAATCGCAATGTATAACCTTGCAGTAACGTAATCCATGCACAATTGTTCTGACCGGCCTGGCTGTGGTCTGGCCTCTGTCCACTCCCTGTGGCATGTTCTTGAGGCATGTTCCCAAAATCCTATAGCATTTGCCACGACTGGTCAGTGTGAGGTTCTAATGAGGCCCTAACGACCTCCTACCTTGGTAGCCAGAGCCAGGCCAGCACGAGGCAAGTGCATTAACACCTAGACTCACCTCAATGACCCTAGCAGCAGTCATGGTTAATTGAATCCATGCCCCACCCCCACCCCCTGACTTCACGTAGTCCCAAGTTACTACTGTGTAGCTTATGACTACTAGTATAAGCTAATAGGGGTAATAGGGAAAGGGTGCCAATAGGAAGGAGGTATCTAATTAGCCAGATATTTAGTAGATGCCATAAGCAAAAACCCTTTTCACTTTAATCCCAGAAGAATCATTCTACCCTGCTAGCACTCCTCCTATATATCATGCAATTACAATGTGAAAATGAAACATGTCAGTATTACGTAAAAACAAAAGCTCCATGGTTGGGTATTCTGAAAACGTGAGATTGTGTCCACAATCCAAGTCTTACACTTGGATCGGGTACATTTTTTAAAGCAACATAAAGGCAAGAAAGAAGCTAATTGTAAACATTCTATAGTGCATGTTATCATGTTGTAATTATGTCCGATGAAAGTTGCAATATAGATATATTAGACGTTATGGCCAATAGTAATATGGAATAGGGAGAAAGAGACACCAAACAGGTCGGAAAGGCACGCGGGTAGCACAGTGGTGTCACCTAGTGGTTGATAACGGAAGTAGATAACACGCACGTTTTCTGTGCCCTATTGTATTTCCACCATTGCCCCATACACTGTTGCCATATATCCCTTCACCTGCTCTTAGAGATCTCAAATATTTTGGAATACCTGGTTAGAAACAGCTCAGATGATAATGGAATTTCCCGTGAAATGATCTCATTTAACAGTGCAGTGGATTTCAAATGGATATCCACTTATATGTAGTAGTGAATGTACACGTACAAATCTCATTTCCAATTTCAATATATAGGCTAAATATTGCAGTTTCGTTCTTACAAACTTGAAAAGAACGATTCAATATCAGCATGTCGTCGTTTAAGTTAGCTTAGTCATGCATGAGATGTGCATGAGAAATACGTACCTTTCTACAACATGTTATTAAGCTATTCTGTACTACATTCTCCCTGCAGGTGCTCGATTTCCAGAAGAACCACCGCCAGAGGTTAACTAGCTACCATAGGCAGAAGGTACGTAAACTTTCTTACAAAATGTCGATTTTACCATACATGTATAAGTATTAAGAACATCTGAATTATTTGTTATTGCTGTGGTGGTGGTTGTTGTTAATCATGTACATGTATTACCAAAAATACATCCCGTTTGATAACGGGTTGATACATGTAGTAGTATGAAGGTACGTACAATGTACCTTCATACTAATGTTGATCCTAGCAACCAAGGAAATAGAACAAGGCATTGAAAACGACGGTCATGCTCATCAGAACTAACTATCCTTTTCAGTGTTCTGGACAATGCTGTTTTGATGCGCTCATGTCAGGGGTTCGATAACTGCATGATACATAAGCACATGCAGGTATATCCAATATATATATACACAATAGGCCCGTGTATACATGCACTTGGAGAAGTATCACTCTCTGGGACAGAAGGGGCCTGAATTCAATTCTCTTGTATTAGGCAAGTGGCCTCTATCAACATTTACTCCTTTCAAGTTAAGTCCTCAAACAAACAAACAAAAACGCTCAATAAAAAAAAAAAAAAAGAAGTCTTCTTTCATGTTAATGAATTGTTGTATCCCACACACTGCAGCGACAGTTACAAACGACACAAATGATTCAATTGTTGTAACATTTCTAAGTCGATATCCAACTTGAACGCACCTATACATGTAATTGTGTTGCCTTGGGAAGGTCATTAATTGGCTCGTACCCTGATAAGTCAGTGTTTAGGTGTATTACCCAACACGTCAGGGTTACAGGTTACGTGATATATGGCAGGGATTAAGGGGAGGTTATATATAGTAGTCACCAGGAGGCAGCACTTAATGTACAGGAGAGGCCACTCCAGTACCCACCGTATATCACACAGACACCCAAGTACTGGACAGTGTCCATCCTTTGCTCAGGATGCCTGGAGGAGCCATTGTCAAGTGTTATAAACTATATCCAAATGTTTTATGTAACTTAAACTGAAAGGTCATGGATGTGAGATGATATAACAGTGACTAAAACATTTGATTCTAGGCATCCTTAAGATTGTGATGTATGATATCTCTACCAGATGGCCAGATGTATGGCATTGCAATTTGCTATAGTTATAGTGCCTTGCATAGAGTAGGCATATGTAAATTGGAGAATTGATATGGCAGCGATAATACTAAGGTACCCAGCCAGATGTTTAAAGCCTTTCTTTCCCTGCTGCTCTCTAGATCCTTCAGGATCTGTACTCCCACAGGCGGTGAACAGCAGTTCTGTTTCACCCTCATTCGTTGTATGCACACATTGTATATATGTGTCTGCGTGTGTATATCTTATTCTCCCCAATTTCCTCCCTCCTCCTTGACCCTTTGAGCTCCACCCCGTCCTGTCTATCTGGTTCTCTATTTCCCTATCTGTCTCCTCTACCCCAGCCCTGGAAGTCTACCTCTCACCCTGCCTGTCACTGTCTCCCTGACAGAGAAAACTGAGAGTCAGTGTCGTCAAAACGAGCATCTTCTGAAAGTCAGGCAATACATTTTTTCTCTGTGCTCTCCCCTAGAACCATGGCCTCAGAATGATGGCCCTTTCTGTAGCTTGGCGAGCAGTACTTGTTGTCTTGGTGCTGTTATGTGCGGCTCGCCGTGTACGTCACTGAGTAGAGGCACGTGCTGCCAGCAGAGCGGGCCGGGAGGGATCCAACACAAGGATCCAACACCTGACCCCTTACTCAGCCTCCTCCTCCCACGGCAACACCGCTATGGCAGGCCTTCTCAGTCATGATGACGATGATTTCTGCGTTGCATTATGTTCCTACATAAACTTGACCAAAACCATACGATTTCCTGGCATCTCTGATATTGGGATACATTCATCTGAATAATGGTGTAGGAGAAGGCTGATTAGTAGTGGTTTGAGGGCAAACCGCTCCACTCCCCTTTTCCCCACAACACTCACATATGCCTAGATCGTAGATGCTCGAACTGTCTTTAGGGACATGTCTGGGACGAAGGGAAGAGGTGAGTGTTCGCGACCTAATGTATAACTCTCTTCCATCTATGGCCATATTCAAAAAGTGGTCTGAAGTAACACTAGCATGGTTCTCCATACTACACTGCCGTGGAGCGGGTCAGGAATTGCAGTTGAGTTCTACCCTATGAGCTGCTCCCATGAGCCGCAGTTGAGCTGCTCACAACACAAGGCACTGCCGGGAGCAGCATGCACTCACCTGCCCCAGTGTGGGCGGATCCAGCCCTGATATATACCATAACTAACTGGTAACCATGCTGGTAGAGTTACACTGGGGTCCAGTGGTAATACATAACCGGTGCATGTTACTGCTGGTACACTGGTTACTGCTGGTGCACTGGTTACTGCTGGTGCACTGGTTACTGCTGGTGCACTGGTTACTGCTGGTGCACTGGTTACTGCTGGTGCACTGGTGCACCGGGCTCTGTGGTATGCATTACCACTGGTGACTGTTGATTTACTGATACATTGGGTTCTAGTATTGATACATTGCCATTGGCGATTTGTGTTTTCACATTGAGAGTTACCAGAGCCTCCCCATATGGCCCAGAGACCCTGGATGCGGTATCTATGTGAGTGCCCACACCTATATAACGGTAAACGGGGGCACTTATGGTTAGATGTGGTCAGTGTGTGCGGCAGAGGAAGTGTTGTTACCATGTTTACAGCTTGATTGATGAGTTGGACCTTTGGAAATGTCAGCATGTTCCTTTGCCCCATGCAGTTATCTGGAACCGTTATATCTGCTAGAAGTAAGTTGGTTTGGCTTCTACAAAACATGATGATGCAATTGCGCAGTTGACATATTGGGTTTATTGGATCTTTTACGCCTCGAAAAAAGCCTAAACCATAATGTCCCTATACGTTTACCTTTAGGCAATGGTTCTTTGACTCCCCACACTACATACATTGTATATACATAGTTACTCACATATGGTACCACTGCTATTACCTAACCCTTAGAGTCTCGTGCAAACAAGCACAAAAACAACAACAACAATAGTAAGAGATGTACGTGTATACATGTAGCTATATAATTATGTATACATGTGAGGGGCCGGCTGACCAGGTATATACATGTATATACAGATACTAGGCCGCAGACTGACCCACATCCATGCAGCACTCTGTATCCGGCACCTCCCAGGTGATCCGGCCACTCCCCTATCCTCCTGTGTCTGTGGTGTGACTGGACATAACCTACCCCCCCCCCCCCCCCCCAACCACACACACACACCTCCTCAGGACATCCCTTTTTCCCGACGTTGAATCGTTCCTTAGTGCATGTCTACAGGGATAGTTGATGTCCAAAGGTGGCACCACATATATATCCTATATTATATTGTTATAGATTATGCACCAAAACCCATTGTTTCATGAGTTATCCGAAAGTGGCCGTAACACAATGCATTTGAAAATACCGATCCTATCATGAGAGATAGTTTAAAAGTGCATACATGTATGTTACTTTGTGAGCAATTATTTGAAAGGACAGTGGTGTAGATGGACAAGGGGCACGTTGACAATCATAGTGCATATGTATTAGATGTGATAACAACTATAACAAAGTGATTACCTTGCCCTGAATATACTCATTCAGTCTTTGTATGATAGGCTATACATATTGTAATTGCATAACCCACGCCTGGTCTTCCCATTGATGATAATATTACACCCCGTGAATCCCTCTTTCCCTAGAAGTGCCCTACGCACTGCCAAGTGGGACGTTACTGTGGCCACTACTCGAAGGCAGGTCAAGGTTATGGCCAAGGTCAAAAGGTCCATGACTAGGCTCCCCAGTGCAAACTGCCGCAAGTACTTGCTATTATAAACCATAGAGGGCTGGGTGTGATATATGAGTAATGGTCCCTATATTATATGGACCATCACTCATCATTTTAAATTTCAATTATAACATATAGAAAAAGACATACCTCCTTGTTTCAAGGATTTAAAAAGAAAAGATCATGTAGGCTCATTCCATTGTTTTGAGTGACTAGATATAGTATTGGCTTATCTGAAGAGGGGCGGCTCAGCTTCAATCACTGCTGAATTGCCTCTCATATGAGTCATTTTCCCTGTTTCCTTACTTTATTGACATTATTGAGTGGTGCCATTCCCCTGTTGTGAGTCACTATACACATATATTGGAGCCATTATGTTGCCATAAACGTGTGAGACAATGGTAGTTATAGGCTCAGGTGATAATGAGTTATTGATATCATAACCAAGTGGCGGATACAGGATTTTGAAAAAAAGGGAGTGGGGCGCTAGTGGAAAAATTCTCCCTTCCAAACTCCTGAACTAAATTTTACATTGAAAAAGGCTATATTTTGCCCAATAGCCGCCACTGGTGCCCTCGGCAAAATTATAATCAAATATCACCTTACCCTAAAGTCTCATTTAATTTCACAATTATTCTTGCTATTTTGCATAGATTTCTTATAGAAAGTCAGAAAACAGCGGAAGTCTTTGGTGTTCAGGGGGTGGTATATTGCTCTGTTTATTACGACCCCATTTTATGGATAAGTTACTTAGTTGGCCATGACCAACGTAGTGTCCAACACTGTGTTTTCCCCACGTGGTGACCGCTATTGCATTATGTATGCCCTGACATATATAATCCTCCATCCTTATACTATATATTATGAGATCATACACAATGGTAAAAGACACCGTGTAGTAGGCAGGTAGACTGATATGGCCATAGGGCTACTATTCTGGTTCCTGTGCGCTATAGACGGAATATTCTATATCTGTAAGTAAAATACGCGTCTGTCCTATATACCTATAGCCCTTACATAAACAGGGTGTCTCTTCAAAGGGCATTACTATGCCGTCTACATATAGGACAATCCATGCACTGGGATTATACTACAATCCACATGTTCCCACATATACGGTCTCCTTTAATTACTTATATACCCTTGTTTTGTGACATTGCACTATCCGGATTAATATGGAGAGGAATGGATATAAATCGGCTTCTCAAATTCAGGAATAGGCAGATGTATATGTAAACCCAACGTCTGTGTAGACCACTTCCTGTGAATATATAACATGGGTCATGGTCAGTAACCCCATCATTGAGATGCCCCTATACTGCGAGGAAAATGCATGCTCCCAGTACCTGTTGTAACAACCCACACTCAGTCCTGCAGGTGTAACGTTGTACCCCAATACCCTCTGAGTACCCTCACTGAGTATCAGCTGCTAGTACCCTTAAGATTCCCGTGTCTGTGAGAGAGGCTGGTGCATCTTGAGGTACTTACTTTGATAACACTAAGTGCTCACCTCTACATAATATATGCAGGCTAAATGCTAATTAGCACTTGGCAGGTTTCTTAATCGCAGCTTATAGTGAAATGCAAGATGCATGGTGTGGATGATTTATTCCCACATTAGATTATCCTTTCACATTGGAAGTAAGCCAATAGAAGATGACCCAAGTATAAGCTATACTGTATAGTGGTGTCAACTTACATGTTTGTAGCCTGAGACAGCTGACCCTGAGTATACAGTAGGTGGTGGTCAGGGTAGATACACTCCTCCTCCTGTGCCTCCTCCTGGGTGTGCCAAGGTGTGGCTGCAGTAGACAGCCGCTGGTATTAACCTGAGTGAGCAGACCTCTGTATCCGGCACTGGCACCGTGAACACTGCCTCTGGAGGATCCAAACCTGGTGCACTCGGTAGATGTACTTCGGGGTGGGGCCTCGTGAGGGAGGGGGCAGTGTTGGTGTGTGTGTGTGTGTGGGGGGGGGGTGCTTGAGGTGGGTGGTGTAACTGTTATCCGTTACCTGCGCGCATACACCCTATGCTATAATAGGTAATCCCCACTTGCCACCTGTATTATAAGCTAGACGCCCTTACATAAATATAAAGCTATATTTTCTATGGCAATGAGTTGTAATTAAAGGAGGGGGTAATTAGTACAGACCCACACAGCTGCCCATTCTTGGTCGACTTCTTGGTGGCAAAACTGAAAGTAATGAATTCTCCGAAAACTTCATGTAGATGCCTTGTGATGAACAACACCCAGAAATGACTACTTATACTCCAGATACTTATTCATTAATTTCAACGAATGGCTATGAGTACCATGAGTAATTGAGAGTAACACACACGTTTCTTTGTGGCTGAAAGGACCCCATTTAAATCCATAAGTTTCTCATAACTTTAAATGCCAGCAAAGGCTAAAAGCTTTGTATCTTTGTTTAATGCTAATACTGAGCCGTAGACAATAACACTTTTACACTAACAAAAGTACACATACATCTTATTTTATGTTACAACGTAGCAAATAGGCAGGAGCCCTGTGACACAACATAGATCATTGCCTCTCTCCTTGCTCACCACTTGAGGGGCTATCACCCTCCCTCCCACCTGGCCGTGTCAGGTGCTTAGGGGACATACCTGTCCACCCAGTGGCACTGATAACAGCTGAGAGTTCTGCCCCGTGTGGAGGGCCCCTCCTGCCCCATGTCAGTCAGGCTTACATAAGGCTAGACCCACCCTCTCCTCCTGTCAAGAGGCACTGTGCACTGACACATCCATGGCAGTGTAGTGTCATGCTTCACGGATCATAAAACTGTATATATACACATTTAACCTGTTCTGTAAGCTTTGCCTATAGTATACTCCACCCTATGGGTGGCTATCCTATCGTTCTTACTTTAATTATGTACATTTCCATATAGGCTACGTCATTCACAGACACGTTCCCCAAAGCCATCAGTACATGATGCACTTATGTGACCCTTTGGCCATGGCTGTGGCAGTTATGTCACATGGCATCTCTATGGCCCAATCTATACATTTGTAATTGTAGCATATGGGTTGAGTGTAGAATGTGGTATTTTACATGCACACGATTTCCAACATGGTAGAGGTGGCAACACATTCGGTGTCATAGCCGGTGTTTTAAAGCCACGTCTTGGGTATAAGAGGCTTGAGTGTCGGCCCTTGCTCCATTCTATCTTGGTGGAGGGGCAGTAAGATTTCCGCCGTTAATCCGTTAGGATTACAAGTATGAAACTGGGATTGGCTTATACAATGTAGCTTATGCTAATTCCATAAATATACATGGCAGACAGATGTTAATGTCTAATGGCAGATGTTATACCAAGGCGTGTCTTACATCTTTTGTATACTACCTGTGGAAGCTTACATCTTTTCCGTGTGTTTTGCAAGCAATTTACGATACAGTGTATCCTTTCTATTGTGGTTTGCACTGATGATGGAGAACAAAATGGAAGGTATAATGGGGCGTGGCTTTTAAGTTATTCTATAATCAGGGTGTCTTTGTAAGTTAAGACATAACATACATATCATTAGATGCATCCTACAAGGTCATTGGGTTTTATACGGCTTTCTTTGCCAGTTATAGTTATTCCCTATTGTCCAAAGAGCGTAAACCTTACCTAACGCCATATGTTATAGCACCTTGTCCCAGGTACATGAAGTTAGTGTAGTACAAAAATGTAGTGGTATCAATGATACTATTAGTCACAGCTTTGAGCATCATCTGAATATGTATAGGGGGCGTGTTTTTTTTTTGTGTTTTTTTGTTAGCTGGGTAATCTGAAATACAACTCTTGAAGGGAACAGAGTCTCAAAATACAACTCTTGCGTATTACTTTTCGCTTCATTAAGAGATGGATGGGGTATGGATATGGGGATGGGCGGGGTAGGTGGGCGGGGCAGCAGTGGGCACCGCGCCCTCTCCTTTACATGTGTACTACACCTCCCTATCAGTGTCTGCTGGGTCACGGTGAGGAGGGCCTGCTGGACGGTGCCTGCTGACGTAGGGCTACGTCGTCATTTTGTTCACCACGTCGTTCGGCCTACCTGAAGTGGTGCCTGGATATCTAGTGCCTAGTAATCCTAAACTAGCATCCCCCCACACCCTATTAAATGTGTCTACTGTTGTATAGTTTTTATACCCCCCCCCCTCCCCAACGCCCCTTTTGTTGTCCCTTTTTCTTTCCTTCTATTATCTTTCTTGCAAGATGCATTTTAAGATTATGCGGGATATGCCTTGTGGTCGTTATTTCCCACCACGTAACTCAGGGTGGAAATTCTCATGCGCATATGATATAGAGGATCTGGAACCTCGACTGAAAGAGACACACAATACAATAGGTGGAAGTGGTCTATCTTTCTTTTCCCCTTTTATCTTACAGATTAACGAGTATTTTTAAGTTTATAAAAAAAAAATCTCATAAAATAATTTTCTAACAAAAGAAGACAAACATGTCTCCTGGCATCAAATTTAGATTAAGTGCACTGAAGACATGTCACATGGTAGCCGCTTTGAATATTTAATAAGATAGACACTAGCCATTGCCAACTTTAGTGGCTATACTGTTTTAATGTGGCCTAAATGGCGCTAGGAAGAGTCAGGTTTTTGCTATTTCCATGATATTATAAAACATGTAGTATAGCCTCTAAGGATATACATTTTACATGTATCATTATCTAGCTACACATTATGTAAAGTACAAGACGCAGTGTCTCACACACACACAATGTAGTGTATGTGGTGCCCCGAGATAATGCTACTATAAAAAAGAGAAACAACAGATGACTTATCAACTTTGTGTCATCTTTTTTATGTATTTCTATGAATGGAGGGGGGGGGGGGCGTTTGGCAAAGACACGGGTGTACAGTATTAGCCTTGGGATCCCCAGCTGGTTGCCACGGGTGTTCTTGTATTACGGTGTGTTAGAGGGAGAAGGGGTGGGGGACACTGTAGATTCCCTTGCAACAAGTAAAGGGGGCGAGGGCTCAAGGTTGTTGAGCGCAAGCTGTCACATACGTTTCTCCATTTTCAGATGAACAAGCAGAGTGTAATGATACAACAGGCTCAGAGGGCGGTGGAACAATGCAGGGACTTTGAAAGGTGAATGCAATAACACATACTCTTTATCAAGAGAATATGGCTGGTTCTTGGCCAATAAGGCAATCAATTATGCTTTCTGTAATAATAATTGCCTATATGTGTGGTCTAGGATAAAGTTCAGAATTGCTTAGTCAGACTTGTATATATATATATACAAACCTGTCCGAGGAATTCCCAAACAATCAGGATCTGATTCCACACGTGAAATCCAGAGTTATCCAATGCTATAATTGACTCAGGGTTACCCTGAGTCTTGTGCGACGGGTTACAGTGGCTCTCTCAGCCTAAAATTTAAAAGAGCTGTCATTCCTTCAAAATTGGAGCCTTTCTTCTCAATTTTGTGTCATTAGATGCGTTACAAAGTTGTCCTTCCTATGTAGTCACGCTTTAATCCATTTTCAAACGCTCCCCCCTGAAAAGCATGATTTTAATTTTGTGTCTAAAATGGTGGTAATTTGCTTCAGCATAGAGCCCTATGGGAGCCCGTAGATAACCCTTAACATTGAACATTTACATATTGAACGGGCTCAGTGCTATCTCTATGGGAGACATTCCGCCTCGCGGCCAACACAGGGTGAGATGCTTTTTTCAGACCGCTCCGTCTTCCTTCTTTGCACTCCCTCCAGTATATATACTATATATCCTGTACGGTACTTTTCATATCAGCAAGGTAATTCAACACTGCCAGTTCATTTGGATTTAGTTCAATACATTTTCAATATCTGAGGGCCAAAGATACAACCTTAGACAACCCTGGACCTGAGAGCCCCCTAAAGCAGAGGGTGACAGAAACTCTCACAGTGCATCAGTCTGTGCTGGGTCGCTGTTGATGTTAATCATCTGTAGAACACACCGCTCTCCGAAACAGAAACTGAGATGGTGTCGCTGCTGACGCTCCAATCGACTCGTTTTTCGGCCGAGACGTAAAACAGCAGTTACCCGCCGCCAGGCACTGATGCCCACAGCCACCTGCTCGCCCAGACGCACTTACTCGCCCAAACTCACTGGCTCGCCCACAACCACCTGCTCAGCTGAAATATGATAACATACCAGTGTGACACATGATTTGAGGTTAGTTTTGACCCAGGAATACATTCCTGCCCTCAGAATTGACAAATAATTCATTGTTCCTGAAATAAAATTTACAGATTCAGTCTTTTAGTCCAGCAATTCAATCACTTTATCACCCTGACCCCGAGTCATTTGTGATGTTAATCACACATTCAATTTTTCTGAAGTGTGAGGGTCACCGTCCACAGAGCATAAATCGGCTATATACGGCCATTCTATACTAAATTTACATAGGGAATGTATGGCAATTTTCTTGATGTACGGCCGATTTATGCTCTGTGGACGGTGGCCGTAATTGAAATTGATTCAAGAGACTTCAGAAGCGTTGAGTATCTTAAGTGGGATGAATGTATTAAAATCGAATAGTTCTCCATTACTGCATCAACAGTCTAGTCTAAATCTAAGTCTGATAGACTGTTCATAGTCAATAGATTATTGACTTTTGTTGGACTCAGGCACGTAAGGATGAACGTTTACCGGGTATATAGAATTACGGTGACCCTGTATTGGCCCTTAAATTTGAGACAAATTACCAATGAGATGACTTTAAACAAAAGAAATACTTGTGTGTTGTATCACTCACAATAACAACTAGTGTAGTCAGGCGTTACATGAACATGTAATTCTGCGGCTAGTGAATTATAAAATCAGAGGGTATACAGTACATTACAATAGTTATAGCTGTACTCTGACTTGATCAGTATCTCACCTATACTTATCTGTGATGCACTTGTCACTCAGTACATATTTATGATCCATATAAACATATGTTATATATAACCTCTTATGAAAGATCATTGAATGGAAAGATGTGTTGTGTTCTGAATTAGATACATGTATATTAACCGAAATATTGCGTTATCTTGCCATCATATATGTCCATATATTATATGCAATATATGTAAGTATACGCATCTGGCTAGTGCTTTGACCAGCAGTCTACCAAAGTATTGTGGTCTGAACGGGTCATTTAGAGGGCAGAATGTTGAACGGCCACTCCACCCTTTCCTCTTCACCAAGCACACCCATATACGCAGCATATATTATGTACAGAAGGATACAATTAAGATCCATAGACAGGTGTGAAAACTTGTGAAAATCGATGGTGAAAAAAAGATATAATAATATAATACAAAATATATTAATGCAATAACATGTATTTTGATGCCGTTTACTTATAACAGGAAAAACCAAGTTCTCAATGAAGAAAATTCCTACTTGAAGAAGCTGATTAGCAGCATGGTGAGTGATTGTAATGTATGATATCATTATAATTTCACTGGCTATTAAGTCTAGGGTTCAAAATTCAAGATGTTTTGATTACTTGCGTATTTTGACAGGGCATAAAATGACGGGCATAGTTTTAGCTACCATTCACTATTTTGCTAATACATGTAAGTAAATCCCCCATGCTTACTTGAATGATCCAGAGGTTCACTTTTGATTCTTCTTTCACTTTCCTTTCAGGGAAGCCCACAGTTAGGAAGGTAAACCATTCATTTCCTTCTTTATTAAAGCAGAGATTTACTACAATAATGTTGCAAAATCCTTACATGTTTCTTTACGTTACTCCAAATAGAAATACCTTTGAAATGGATATTTATTGCTTTAGCCTGTAAATAAATTTAAATGACACTTAATTCTTGTATTTCAGAACGACACCTGGTAAAACGTCACACCGGTCTCAAAGTAAGTTTCCATACTTTGCCTTTTTTCTAATATCATCAGTAGTAGTACAGTAATAGGCCAAACAGCTGTATCAGTTTGTACATGGTTACATGTTGTACACATCTACTTACACCTGTACTCTGTTTTACCTCAGAGTAATTTATATGCCTTCTCATTATTAGGATAATGGTGCCTCTACATGGGTAAAATTCGACACGGGCGACATGGCCGTTTTAGGCCGTTTTAAAAATCGACGGACACAGAAAAATAGAGGATAAAAATCGACCTGCAGTTATCTCTCTATAAGTCCTTATATAGATTTTTTTTAAATCGACACACCGAAACGGCCCTTTTGCTAAAAATCGACACGGCGACATGGTCAAAAATTCGGGGACCCATGTAGAGGCACATAATGGTCGAGTTACATCGGAAAGAGTAGATACTAAAACACACCAGCAACTTTGTGTGTGTCTCAGGTCAGGGTATGTCACTGTATGTACCCCAACCCTTGTGTGTATTACAGGTCAGGGTGTGTCTCCCTCCATGTCCACCAGCCCCATGTCTCCATGAGTCCTGCCTTGTACCCAAACACTCACTGTATGTACCCCAACCCTTGTGTGTATTACAGGTCAGGGAGTGTCTCCCTCCATGTCCACCAGCTCCATGTCTCCATGAGTCCTGCCTTGTACCCAAACCCTCACTGTATGTACCCCAACCCTTGTGTGTATTACAGGTCAGGGTGTGTCTCCCTCCATGTCCACCAGCTCCATGTCTCCATGAGTCCTGCCTTGTACCCAAACCCTCACTGTATGTACCCCAACCCTTGTGTGTATTACAGGTCAGGGTGTGTCTCCCTCCATGTCCACCAGCTCCATGTCTCCATGAGTCCTGCCTTGTACCCAAACCCTCACTGTATGTACCCCAACCCTTGTGTGTATTACAGGTCAGGGTGTGTCTCCCTCCATGTCCACCAGCTCCATGTCTCCAGCATACAGCAACAGCCAGCGAACCATGCACCATTCCCGCAAGTAAGTTGACTCCAGTAGTTTTATTGTTTGCATGTATCTAGAGCTAAAGTGTTTCAAGGAGTGGTGGATGGACATAATCATAATTATGAGAACAAGTTAAGATAGAATTCTCCCACTATACTTTTACTAAAGCAAGGGCTCTTCTACTTCGAAAAGTGTTGGTTCCAAAAATTTTGGTTCCAAATTTAATGGCATAATAGCATTTCTTTTTAATCTTAACATGCATTAGTAGCAAAATATTCTGAAATAAAAGGGTTGCATTTGTCGGACAGTCCTAGTGATGATCGCAGCCATCGATCGGTAAGTCCCTTACAGCAAACTTATTTTCATTATTGTTGCCTTGTCAAGTTTTCTCCTGAATTTCTTTGTAATTCGTCTGTTTTCGAATGTTGCGTTATGTTGATATCATCTGTGATAATCATTATGAAACCTTTCCTGAGTCTAGAATAACAAGGTTAAGACTACCATAAAACCGTGGGTATAGGCCGCGGCTAGTAAGTCAGATCGCCAGTGCGGCTTATCTGAACAAAGTCGGGGTACATGCCAACTCTCCCGGATTACCCGGGAGACTCCCGGTTTTTAGCCTATTTTTGGGTGATCTCCCGGTTGCCTCCCAGTCTCCCGGTTTCTCCCGGTTTCAGGCTTTCCAGAGCTGAAAGAATTTTTCAAATATTCCTACTAGAACCAAAGTTATTAATGTATTCTCAGAAGTCACCAGAATACATATTTGACATCCTGATTTTCAAATTTTTTTCCAACCTCTCTGCCACGTCCAACCTCCTCTCTCACATCCAGTCCCTCACTCATGTCCAACACCTGGACTGAAAGGTATTGGAGGGAGAGAGGGATTGGACGTGAGGTAGGGGTTGGACGTGAGGTTGGGGTTGGCCGTGAGGTAGGGTTGGATGCCCGGTCCCCGCATTCTATATGACAAACTGACACAATCCACGTTCAGCCCTTTGGAAATATACCCCTTTTTCACAAATTCTGGCTGTAGAATACCCCCTTATTTGGGCAAAATCACTAATCTTTGAGCCCCAAAATACACCCCTTTTTCTACGAAAACGCAAACATATGTTATAACCTTTCTCTTACATTGGCAGTCACATAGGCTCTATGTACAAAAATGTACTACCGGTAGATATTGTTCTAGCACTTTCTCACATATTCTATAGAGACCACTCTGCTCCCTGTCACCAGTTTATGGCTTGGAATGGAAAAGTTATGCAGATATTAACACTATAGGTGGCAAGTCTCTGCAGAAGCTGCAACTTCTACAGGTCTATCACATTTTTCCAACTCTAGACATAATATATTCCTTACTAAAAATCACTGATATACTTTTCCCCCCAACATGAGCCTCACTTTCCCTATGGCTCATGCCCTACTAGGGTTTTATAGTCTCAGAGTCAATGACCCTATGGAATGATTCCTTAGAGGGGAAGAACACTAGTACTAGTAGCCTGTATTGGTAGATGAGAATGAAGACACCAGCTTCATCAGTAGAACTCTCAACGTCCACCAGAATGGACCATTTGCCTTCTGGATTAAACAATTTTCCTGGGGGGAAATGCCCGCAGACCCCCTTAACATGCTTTACTTGCAACGTTACTGCACTTCACTTCCCAGTAAACAAATAACGTTATACACCATTTTATAACGTTATATGTCAACGTTTTTCTAAGGCTCTATAGTATGACATAACGTCATGTAAATTTTAAAACGTTATTTCGACGTAAAATAACGTTTTTTTGTAGCTGGGTTGTGACCATGCAGTTTCTCAAAAAGGTCCACTTTATAGGCCTCCTCCACAACAATCTCGGGATATGGGCACCCCTGATGGGCCCAGTGGATGTTCAAAATGTTCTGAAAATTCCCCCCTTCCAAAAAAAAAAGAGGATTATAAAAACAGATCTGAGCCATAATATATTGTGTCCTAAAATGCATCAGAATGCACCATTTCAAGTCTAGACATTCAAAATTTTCTTGGGGGGGCATGCCCCCAAACCCCCCTAGTGTTACCGCTGCGCTACGCTTGCGGTGCTCGGGGGGGCAATATACACAACCCTGGCCCTCTCCCAAAAAAAGTCTCCCGGTTTTAGTCTTTCAAATGTTGGCATGTAGGTAAATAATAAGTATGTGTATATTAGAGTACTAAATCACCAATTTTTTTAATAGGATTTGTTGGTGCAGCTAATACGTGAGTTAGCCTTATACGCAAGGTTTTACGATATACGTTTAAGATTACACAGAAAATTATGTTCACCGTGAGGTTTTCCAGCGTGCATTGTTGAGATCAATTATATTATTGTTCCTCCTCTCTCCTTCACCTACTGGAGCAGCCTATGGATGGCACACAGTCTAAGAGGTTGTCCGTCCGCCCGCCACCTTCACAGGGCAGGATAGGTAAGTACTCGTACTCATTGTTAAGGTCCTGTTTCAGGGGCAGGGGAGCCCAAATCATTTAGACTAGAGGGTCCAGATCACAGAGATCTCTGTATAATAACTATATAATATTGTATTTCATTTATCGCCAATACAATCGATATATTTACAACTGGGAACATACTGGTGCTATGTAAGCTAACAGACTAAAGCAAACAGGTGCCAACTTATTCCTTTCAGTACTTGAAAGGGTAGAAATAGATAAAAAGATTTATCCTGAGTTTTGTGTAGATCTTCTTAACATATTTTCTAAATGGCACTGAAAGGATGCTATGTTTTTTTGTCAGGTACACCCGGCATGACCCCATCCCCGAGCCAACACGGCAGGTAAGTGGCCCAGCTGGTATTTACACCTGCCAATAGGTATAGCTACCTGAGTGGGTAGACACAGAGTCAGGGGTGGGGGCTTTCTTCACAAGGCAGTTCTTACCTCTGAGCTGTCCCCCCTCCCAATCTATGCATGCTTACTGGGGGGTAAACACAGAGACAGAAGTGGGGGCTCTCTTCACAAGCCAGCCCTCACCCTGAGCTGCTCCCCACCCAATCCATGCTAACAGAGGGGTAGACACAGACAGGAGTGGGGGCTGTGTTGACAAGGCAGCCCCCATCCTGAGCTACTTCCCACTCAACTTACAGAGGGGTAGACACAGAGACAGGGGTGAGGGTTGTCTTCACAAGGCAGCCCCCAAACTGAGCTGCTCCCCATCTATGCCATACTTACAGAGGGGTAGACACAGAGGCAGCGGTGAGGGCTGTCTTCACAAGGCAGCCCCCAAACTGAGCTGCTCCCCATCTATGCCATACTTACAGAGGGGTAGAGGCAGCGGTGAGGGCTGTCTTCACAAGGCAGCCCCCAAACTGAGCTGCTCCCCATCTATGCCATACTTACAGAGGGGTAGACACAGAGGCAGCGGTGAGGGCTGTCTTCACAAGGCAGCCCCCAAACTGAGCTGCTCCCCATCTATGCCATACTTACAGAGGGGTAGACACAGAGGCAGCGGTGAGGGCTGTCTTCACAAGGCAGCCCCCAAACTGAGCTGCTCCCCATCTATGCCATACTTACAGAGGGGTAGACACAGAGGCAGCGGTGAGGGCTGTCTTCACAAGGCAGCCCCCAAACTGAGCTGCTCCCCATCTATGCCATACTTACAGAGGGGTAGACACAGAGGCAGCGGTGAGGGCTGTCTTCACAAGGCAGCCCCCAAACTGAGCTGCTCCCCATCTATGCCATGCCTACAGAGGGGTAGACACAGAGACAGGGGTGAGGGTTGTCTTCACAAGGCAGCCCCCGCCCTGAGCTGCTCCCCATCTATGCCATGCTTACAGAGGGGTAGACACAGAGACAGGGGTGAGGGTTGTCTTCACAAGGCAGCCCCCAAACTGAGCTGCTCCCCATCTATGCCATACTTACAGAGGGGTAGACACAGAGGCAGCGGTGAGGGCTGTCTTCACAAGGCAGCCCCCAAACTGAGCTGCTCCCCATCTATGCCATGCTTACAGAGGGGTAGACACAGAGACAGGGGTGAGGGTTGTCTTCACAAGGCAGCCCCCAAACTGAGCTGCTCCCCATCTATGCCATACTTACAGAGGGGTAGACACAGAGGCAGCGGTGAGGGCTGTCTTCACAAGGCAGCCCCCAAACTGAGCTGCTCCCCATCTATGCCATACTTACAGAGGGGTAGACACAGAGGCAGCGGTGAGGGTTGTCTTCACAAGGCAGCCCCCAAACTGAGCTGCGCCCCATCTATGCCATGCTTACAGAGGGGTAGACACAGAGACAGGGGTGAGGGTTGTCTTCACAAGCCAGCCCCCGCCCTGAGCTGCTCCCCATCTATGCCATGCTTACAGAGGGGTAGACACAGAGGCAGGGGTGAGGGCTGTCTTCATAAGCTAGGGCAGGGATGAGTCAGCAGATCTCTACCCGAACCACCCTTACCCCACTGCGTACATTCACTATAGGATAAGCTACTTTAGTGATATCAACCTTGCTAGAGACATGTGTAATGTACTAATGTGCATTTAATTGTTACCTAGGTACAACTCAACCCCGGGATCAGCTGGTAACCGTGACATGTCGCCAATGACCTGCAGCCCTGGATATCCCAGGTAGACTCTGATGGTTATATTCACAAATAGAAGTAGCACCCTCACTAATGGGGTCTGCGCATCATATGCTGTTCTAATCAATTAACAAGGTCCTCGTGATTAGTGAAAGTTTGACTAAACCTCTAAGTTAACTATATCTTGTAAACTTATATTTGGAAACTTTTGCTACAGCTTTTTATGTGATATTTGATAGAGCATATCACATTGTTCGGCTTTAACTAACTGAAGTAGGTTTTACATAATTTGTTAGTCACCCAGGTTGTATACAGTAATTCTGAATCAGTAACGTAATCTCTGATTTACATCTACTTTGGTTGTCCCTCATAATATATCACTCTGAGATGCACATTTGACTGTGGTAGTACTAGTACTACTAGTAGTACAACCAGCCCAGCCCTCCCTTTGTGAGATTCTAAGATACGTACTGCACCTTTGCAGACCTGGAGCTACTGGCACGACCCCTGGGGTACCTATAGGCGCGTCTACACCGGGGTGGCGAGAAGGGGGCAGTCTGGCAGTATTTGCTACACCAGGCTCCCAAATGAGTAAGTATCTCAACTATGCTATCATACACCGCCAATCTAAAAGTAAAGTGCTTGCTTTGTTTATGGGAGCTCACTCAAGTCACCGTTATACCCGACCATAGACTTTTGTGATAATTCATTGATGACCAGATCCCAAACTGTGTACCCATGCGATTGCGGAAAGTGGAGGATTCGATGTATAAGACATACAATTATATATAATAAGTCATGTATGATATGACTTATTATATTATAAGTATGAACCCAGCAGCAAAATATTATTTAGTGCTTAACCAAGTAATTCTAATCATGCAGAGCATATCAGATATTCTAATATCAGATAACTAAAATCCCAACATGTGAAAAGTCTAATTGTTCTCGTTTCTATTTCTTGCAGGTTTAAATCGTGGGTCTGGAGATCTTAAACGATCGTGATGGAAATGACAAGTGTATGTTTTGTATGATTTCTATATTAGAAATAAGGTCTGTCAATGTCCGTGTTTGTTACACCATTAACACGTAAGTGCTGAGGACCCTGCGTGTAAGATACGCTAATGTGGGGGAGTTGGATGCGTTGGATACCCAATCAGCAATATGAGAAGGATAGCCTGACGTAACAAAGGAGAAAAATACATTTCTGGCTTTAAACAATGTAAATGTTATTATGAAATTTTTATTCTCAATTTTTCATGAATATAATTTTTCATGATTTTTTTCAACGATTTTGGGGTAGTTTTATCAGCTAATTGCTAACATTCTACTATTACCTTATGCACATTGAGTCACTTAACAACATGATACATGTATCACAGTGATCATTGTTTGCTATTAAGGCACACAGACAGATTTATGGATAAATGTCAGACGTTTTGGTAATAGACCTTATTCAAGTTGTTCCTTCAAAAGGAAATATCAACATTATGCAATATTCTTGATTTGAGGAATTATGTTGACACATTAAGACAATTCAAATGGATTATATTGATTAAATGATTATTATCACAGTACAACCCTTGACTTGAACTATCATTTTCATGATATAACAGCGAATCATTAAAAGCATTATGCATATTCTGATGAAATAGTGTAAATAATACCAGTCACCAACCTTTGCCTTTTAAAAAGTAAACCTATACATTAACTGAGTGTAGGTGCCTAAGTAGAACTACAGTCTACCAGAAAAAAAATTCTGATTAGCTTGTTGAATAGTTGAGATGTGTTTCATTCATAGAAATCACATGTGTCACCAGTATTGGAAATTTGTAAAGAAAAATAAATGTATTGAAATAATGATAATATAATAATAAAAGTAATCTCGGAAACCTGACAGGTTCATGTGCTTTCAGTTATTATACTACAATAATATGCATTACCAGATTATCTATGCAACATTTCAGCAACGACTTTAATACTGATATACCATTATGACTGACTAACTGGTGATTTATTTTTGGTCCAATACTTCACAGAAGGTCTCAGGCCCCGTCAACTTATACTGCAGTTTCTTATACTCCTGTAGGGCTGTTCGCCTTATATTATGTACGTGGTTATAAAGTAGATGTACCACAGGATCTATAGGTTCAAACCCTGCCTGCACAGCTAACATGTCGTTGTATGGCCATTGGAGGTCTCCCATGTGGTGGGCGTGTCGGTGCGGCATGCCCTGAGACAGCCGCCACTGGTAGTCACGCTCTATGTCCGCCTCCATCTCCTCCTGGGTCGGTAACTCCATGGTGCCCTCCAGGGCAGCCAAGGCAAACCTCACCTGTGGGGAGCAGTTTTTTATGTGTATTTTTACATCATAGTTTTCCATTCAAAAGTTGGGGAAATAATATTTAATACCAGGGTCAAATTCACAGATCAAACGCATTCAAGGGCAAATGCCATGGTTACATTCTCAAATCAAGACATCCAGAGATCATATATTCACATACTATACTGATGGTGCAAGTTCTCTAATATATCAGAGAGAGTAGAGTCACTATTAGATATATAAATTCTATGAATATACATATTCAGTAAGACCTACCTGGCAGTCAAACTGTGGGAAGGGAGTAACCGTCTTGCAGAGTCCAATAAAAGCTAGAGACGGCCTCCTGGTGTGTATGATGTGTTTATACGTCGATAGCACCCTCTCATCCTCTACATGTACACCACACTCCTGAATACATAGAGGAACAGTGAATGTCTGATAGCTATCACAGATGACTCTGGACAAAAGATCATAATTGATTTTTCATTTAAGAAAAATTTGGTTTGATCAAATGTTGGTTAAATGTTTTGAAGGAAAATAAAAGGGAAACATCCTTATATATCAACTGAGAACATTTTCTTAAGTACCTCTATAAATTGTGGATATTGGCCTTGTCATAGGTGATTGGTCACCTTAGGAAAACCACGTCAATAAAAGAAATGAAGTTCATTTAAAAAAAGAAGGAAACCTACCTCGGCTAGGAATGGGAAGGTGTACTTGTAGCCTGTACACAGGAGGAGGACGTCAATGTCCTCCAGCTCCTGTCCGTCCTCCAGTAGCACCGTGTTACCGTGCAGCAGCCGGATACCTGCCGCCTGACTCACGTTATCGGGGAGGGGCGACTTGAGGGACGGCTTTCTGTGGCACAGGTACACCTGGTGTGGATATAACATTACTCTTGTCAACTTTATTGATTAACAATTACTGTTAAATATATAGGGGCTCGCTGTCTTGCTGGAAATAATTAATGGGCTCTAAATGTAGCTATTTGAGGCTATAAAAAGGCAATAAGATAACATTTGAAAGTATTTTCAATACATAATATTAAATCTAATTAATATCCCAGTAAGCAGCATCATAGAGCTTTAGATGTGGGCTTTTTTTTGGCCAGAGATTAAAAGGCACCAGTAGGCTATCACACTAAAAGAATGGTTCTTTCCAAAATTTCATATTTAACTCAAAGCCACATTGCTATCACAGCTATAATTATCCAGCTGCAACATTCTTTGGGAACAATCCACATACATAAAAGTTGTCTTGAATAAAGTCAAAATTCACTAACCTGACTAGCATGAGGTGCCAGGTCGAGTACAATGTCCTGCCCCGATGATGCTGCACCGAGACAAACGACTCGCTTACCCAAGAAGTCCTCGGGGTGACGATAATTGTGGCTGTGTTCGATGCGGCCGGTGAACATCTCCTGACCAGGGAGGTCAGGGATCAGCGGGATACCATAGTGGCTGCAGAAATAGAAATGAACATGTTTTACTTCACAGTTTGATGATTTTTTTTTCTCATGCTCTGGGATAGTATATAGTGGCACGTTGTGGATACATTTTTCTTATTGGGCCTTATTAAAGTGAACGTTTTTACCGGCTGACCATACCACAAAAAGAAGCCGATAAGGGGATGCAATTTCAAGTACTAAGGGTTCTTTTCCGAGGCAGTCAACAGGAACATGTGAACTACAAAATATTCTCACTTACCCGTTGCAGACAAAGACAGCATCAAACATTTCTACTTTTGTCTCTGTGTCGTCATGAGACTTTGACGTTACCTCCCATGTGACGTTGGGTTCTGACGTTACAGGACGTACATTCTTCACCTTTGTGTTAAACTAAATGAGAAAAGAAAAGGGAAAAAATGTCAATGTGTGGATTTAAGATGGAATCAAAGTGGCATTTTGCAACACTTGATTGGTTCTACATACAGTTAAAGTTGTCTGTTTGGAACTGTAATGAGCTTTAAGCTCATGTAGAATGGAGCTTTAAGATTAGAAATACTGTATTTACTATATTTGGACATATATAACTGGTAATGCTTTTAACATTTTAAGTATGGTACACACACGTCGATCGAATGTTATGACAATGAGAAAAGCTCGCATTGGCCCGATGTGACATTGGACTGACGTTGATCCAATTCCACCATTCGCTTCATTGGTACAAAAATTATTTCAGTTTAACATTTCACTGACCCTGATGTATTTCCTGATGTTGAAGTGGTCGGTGAAGTCATTGAGGTACGAGTTCACCTGCTGGTGGGTGATGAAGGAGGATGGCGACTCCTGGAAGGGGAAGCCAGGGAAGGCCATTACCTCTTTTGGTAGATTTGTCCTGCAACATCAAGGAAAATACATGTATTTACTAGTGCACCTGTTTGAAATATGAACTTGACCATTCAAATAAATTGTATTATCCTATGGGCTAATCAATAGGGTCTAGATTATTACCATAATTGGAAATTTATTTAATTCTGAATTCCCCTCTCACCCCAAAGTGTCAGTATTGATTTCACCTACCTGAGGTTAGCATACATGGAGCTGTGTATGCGGCGTCCCTGCTCGTCGCGCCCCACCCGCTCCGTGTACACCCACGTACCCCCCACACTGGACGCCTGCTCCATGGCCACCGCCTCAAAGATACCCGGTTTGGAGACCAGGCGCCGCAGAGCTGCCAGCCCCGCCGCACCCGCACCGATCACTGCCACTCTCAGCACCATGTTGTTCTTAGATATTACCTGCAATAAATACCAGTATCATGGAGTGTATAGTAGACTGTATGCTCCCTGCCAGTATATACATTATGATTGAATTAAAATAAGCTCATTGGTAAGCGCATCAGTTATACTATGTAGTTGACAGACACATATAAATATCATGTGGGTGGCTAAAGCATATCAACCTGAAGTCAATCAATCTATATGGATTCTAGAAGCAAATCTGTAAAGAAGTGCAGGTATAACAATTTCATTGGTTGCTAGAGATGAAAAAAAACTGAAAACCCTCCGGTCACTGGTGTGATATACATAAAAAGTCCTGCATACAGAACGTTTCCAAACCAACTATGGAGTAGGTGTGACCACACTCATCAACACCTGATAAGCAAAGGCAATGGTCATCAATTCTATGTGAGCTGATATCCTAGATACATTAGCCTAAACGCTCAATTTATGTGTGTCTTGTCTCAACACAGATCGAGTTGGACCCCATACCCCCTATATATACTAGTGCATCTAGTATTGGTCTAACCAGGCTAGATCTAGTGGGGGTAGAGCCGGACAGGTGCAGAGCGTCACGTGACCTAGTCAGGGGAGGGGCGTGGCAAGCAGTTTTTAATTGTGTGTGTCGGGGGGGGGGTGAAGTTTTTTTTTTAAGACCTCTTTTAACCCCTTTTCCCTTGACCTGTTTCGTTTCGGTTTTGCTATTTATAATGTGTAGGATCAGTGAGATAAAGTACCCCATGGTGGGATCATGGGGGCATGGGGTATAGTACTTTACATCGCTGGTAGGATACTACAATATTGATATCATAATGACCCAGGTAAGATGGGTTTATTGACAATTCACCCCCCCTTATTCCACAGCCTGATACAGCCGAAGAACTGAACCACTTGAGTTTATGTAATCAGGCACAGCTGTTTCCACTAGTGGCCAGTAGTACCTAATGTTCTAGGTCTACAAGATCTAGGACATTCCTGGGTTTGTGCCGTACATGAATCACTAAAGCAAAATATCAAACGTTTGGAACATGCTGCATAGGATGTCAAAATCACAAGAAATACAGTGGACTTGCAGCATACGGGTTGAAATTCACTTAAATATACCTACAGGTCACAGGAGTTGTTCATCAGGCAGCCATTTTGGCTAACTGAAGCTTGTCACCAGCATTCTGGTTCCAGAGTATTAGTCATTCGCTGGTTATCATGCACACTACTAGTTACTATGATACCCACCAGGTGGTGGGGTGAAATATGACCCATATAATATGGAAAATGACCGTCAGATGTCAGTAGGGAGCTAGGTGTACCCTTTTTCTTTAAAAGAAAAGTATTATTCAATCGCTCATAATTTCAGTCAGGTAGGCCTACATATATATTTTGTAGGCCTACGAACAGATATTTATTTTTTACCAAATACTACACCACCATTGGTCAACTCGTGAAATAACCCAGTCAACAGACCAAAACTCGTGAACCTTTGTCTATATATATTTTTTTGTATGTACCATACTGTGCACTACCGGTGTCTCTTTAATTTTCCCCCTTAAAAACATGAGACAATATGAATATTGTGTTTAGGTATTTATTTCTTAAAATTGTATCAGGGTGTGATACATGCATATCCTGGTCTATATTATCCATGCATGTTTTGTCACAGATTTGAATATCTTTAATACAATGTGTTTTATAGACAGCCATTCTGAAAAAGTATATTGATCCCGCTCATTGTCGGCCTAGTAGTATATGTATATATATACATAGATTTACCAGCAAGACACCAACTCCGAGGTGATAGTAAAAGCATAGATACGTATATTGTATATCTATGGTCAAAGTAACAAAGTTATATATATATTTTTTAAATATGTATTTGTACCAGCATCCGTTTTCAATGACATACACAGTACATCTTACTCTTATTGCAAAATATGGTATCTAAAATAAAATAAAGTACTTCTGCTGCATGCTAAGTGACAAGGTGACTATGGATGAATACCAGTAACTCATAGTCCTACCTCTTGTTGGAACTTTTGACAGAAGCCAAATACAAAAAGGTTTTCTTTAATAATCTCAAGTCAATACTGTTTCCATTTAAATACACTTGCTATCCTTTTATATTAACTGGGTAAATGCAACTGATCGGATTTTTGACATTACTGTGCCAATGTCAAGTATCCGAAGATAATTGTGAGCCCTAAACGTCAACTTTATTGAAGTACAACACATAAACACAAATGAAATATCAAGCAAAACTGTTCATACTTCCAACAGCAATTACCACTCAAACAGAAAGAAAACCAACATAAGCACCTTAGACCCATCATTGGTCTATGTCGATCTATTAAATCAGTTTTATATGTATCTACAGTATGACAATTGAATATGGAACTATACACTTTCTTTGCACATTGATAAACTGCTGATAATAAATCAACATACGGTATAGATTTACATGTACACGTATATACATATCATTACAATCATTTAGACAAACGAAAAATATAATACCGGTACTTGTTTTTTTTCATTGTAATATGGAGTGATCATAGAATAACTCTCCGTTCCTACATTCAATGTACTATAATTAAAGAACATTCATTGGCAGCTTTCAAACTTATATTGGTTAGCCACAGCATTATTTATCACAAAGTCCCAGTGTAGCCTTGGTAAAATATGTTAATCATGACTTCTGCACAGAGTGGGAAGATTTACCACTCTTAAATCATTTTTCATTAGCGGTCTCTTGATAATATGAGGTATCCCTCCCGGTATCTCTGATACGCGTGCTCAAAACATACCAATATATATAAAACATATATACATAAATTCACAATCATCTAATATCTGACATTTCTTATCACCCAAAACTATCTCGGAAGCACCAAAAACCTCACTTCTACCTCGTGGATTTACGCATGGGCGGGTCTATGACAATGGCCGCTGGGGCCAGCGACGGGGGGTATATATTAGCTTTGGCCGGGAATTTCTGCCCCGCAATGTCTATCTCATAGCGTGCGCCCTTCAGTATAAAATCATTGTTGATGTAGTTTGATTCTCCACTCGACTCATCGATATCCGAAACATAGCCGAGGACGACTTGTCGGTCTAAGGTGAAGCCGTAGGCTGTGGAGGTGGCAGTGCCTGCAAACTTGCCGTTGCGATAGATGGGTTCTCCACCCCATGGCCAGGGGTCGCGTTCCAGATCGTGGTTCTCCAATAGGAACTGGACAAGACGCTTCTTAACGCCTTGGTTCTTCTGCTGTAGCAGCGCACCATGCCCAATGAAGTTACCGACCTGTTGGGGAGCCAAAGGAAGTTTGGTAACAATGAGAAAGGTGCAAGATGATGGTTTAATGTGATTATCATTACAACCTTAATACTACCCGTAGGCTATGTGTTTAGGCCCTCTGATGAACCAGATACTACATTGTATATTGTACATACAGCAAGGCATGACATGACCTGACAAGGCATGACAATTTATAATTTTAGGTACAGTACATGTTGATTAAAACTACATAAATGTACCTGTATGTCTCTTCTCGTCTCTAACCTTAGAAACTGATATAATATATATATATATGTATATATATATATATATATATATATATATATATATATATATATACATATACATATATATATATATATATATACATATATATATATATATATACATATATTTATATATACACAAATGTGTATTAAATAGACACAAATTTCAACAATTGATATTAGTACATAAGCATGATATCTCACATCAAACTTGACTCTGTATTCTCGGCCACATTCCATAGGGGTTGTGTGGGGTGTGAGATCGGTGCCCCAATAGGCGAAGAACTTCTCCGTGCGTAGTGCGCGTAGAGCATAGTAGCCTGCGTTCCTGATACCGTAGTTCCTACCCGCTACCATTAGGCTATCATACACGTGAAGGGCATACTGAAAATATCAAACAAAATACATGTCACTTTTCAAAACACTTTTTTTTAAACCTTATGATCCAACAACATGGATAGTGCTGTATATAAACATAAAGTAAAGTTAATATCTCCACATTCAGATAACTCTAGCGTTGACATCACCTACCTCTGAGGGTATGTAGAGACACCAGCCGTCCTCCCCGGAGTGAGTCAGGCGCATCGCCTTCACTCCACTGGCCTGACCAACGTCAATCACCTGCAAAGAAAATCAACGTCATTGAAAACAAATTCTACATTCTTGGGACAAGACCATGGCATCATAGAGTATAGTACATAGGTATGTCTTGGACGAGTGGCCCTGACATGTCCTCATCTCTTAGAGCCAAGTGCACTGTGCAGTATGCTGTCTAAGAAAGACAACCGTCCTGGTGGTCTAGTAAGTCTTTGCATTGAGCACAAATTACTGGGAATTTGCTATTTTATTTAAATACATTTTTCGCCAAACTATGTTAACAATTTTGTTAAAGATCTGTCCAACCATACCTGCCGGTATTTCTTTCAGTATAGTACTGGGAAGTCAAAGTTCTTTTTAAGGTTTAACCAATTCAGTGACAACCCACCTTGCACGTCATACTGAAGAAGTCCTGTTTGCTGAGGGGCGTGTCGGTCAGCTCACTCAGCAGCTCCTGGGCCTTGGGACCGATGACGTTGATGGCCGTGTACATGGACGTTACGTCACTGAGCTGCACCGACCCGTCCTGGGGCAGGTGGTCCCGCAGCCAGGCATAGGCACGTGTCTGCTGTGCAGTAGGGCCGATCATGAAGTAACTGAAACAAGGGACATGGGTGATGGCAATAAGCATTACCGTAAAACCTCGCGTATAAGCCTAATTCACGTGTAAGCCGCACCTAGACTTTAGGCCGATCATATAAGCCGCAGTGGTCATCTGATTCGCATACTAGCCGGGGCTTATTTTATTTGTGATTATTTTTTTGCACAAGACGGATTTAATTCCAAAGTTAGGGGGTCGTCTTAAAGGCGGAGTTTTCCAAAATTTTATTTTAAAAATCTGGGGAAAAATGATCTAGAATGAAGGGGTGCAAAAACAGTTATTTTCTTATTTTTTAAAAGTGTTTTTTTGGGGTAATAATACGATTACTATAGTAACTGATAAAGAAAGTGAAGTATCATGTGCTACCATTGCTTTTTTTAGCTAGACATGTTGGTAGGAAGGAGATCTGGGAGGGGATCTTGAGCCCCAAATTATCTCAAAATGGGGGTTCGTCTTAAAGGTGGGGTTTTCCAAAATATCATAATTTTTTTGCACAAGACGGATTTTTTTCTGAAGTTAGGGGGTCGTCTTAAAGGTGGGGTTTTACGGTAAATGTCAATTTGAAACCTTGATATCTTTTAATTTTTATATTACTGGGTAGTCCCCAACCCTAGTTTTTACTTTATCCTCAGATTCTGTTGAATGCTATAATATACATGTTCTTCGGTTTAAATGACCACTTACTGGTTATCTGCAAGGCGTACAATACTGCAGTCATTCTCATAGCCGCCATGTTGGTTCTGCATGCCCGTGTGGACGACCATGCCGATGGCACGGTCTATGTCGTTAGAACACACCATCTGTAGGAAGTCAATCACCTCAGACCCTGCCGACTGGAATACACACATGGAGCAATTAGATAGGACCTATAGACCCATACATTAAAAAAGGTGACTTTTTCTTAAAATGTGTGTGTACATTAGTTTTAGCAGAATACTATTTTTGACAGCGCTAAAAAAAAAAAAAAATTTTTTTTTAGCAGAATACTAATAACATTGTCTGTAAGGGCTAAATATATATCAGGAGATTCACATATTTTTCTGAAATGTCACTCTTTCTTGCTGCATTGCTCTATAGCACATGGAAGGATATTGTTTGATAACACAAAAAAAACAACGTTGTCATCATCTGTCCATAAGTGGGTGTGTTTGGACACCCCATACATGTACTACATGTACAAAAACCTAAGTGGGATGAGTCTTTTATTCCACGTCTGACCTAGTCCCTTTTCTACAGAATTTATTTCTAGTACACTCTATTCAACTGAATCTCTTATTAATGCCACTGATCGACCTATATTTATATGAGGTTTGGAGAAACCAATGGTATTGTTTATCGTTTTTTACCACAAGAATTATATCTTTCTTTTCTAGTCTGCATTTGCTTAATTGAGAATCAGTTATGAATCTGACTGCCAGCCGATGCCTCGCGGACACAAACACCACAACCAATAGCATTTGGTTTAACCAGACATATATAGTATGCATGCTATGGTTTATGTCGGGTTTATGTTAATCTCCCAAGATATTAATGCTTTCACAGATGACATGTATGTCAATTGTCGTGTTAAACTTAATCCAACACCGCCAGTAGCATTATCATCTTAATTAAGCCGTGACTCAGAACACCGGAATAGCGTTTTAGTCAAGCGAGACCAATGTATTTGTATTTCAATTCATAAATTACAATTTGGTAGTTGGTTTGTTTAGGAGCGTGTTAAAGTGCCTTTCAGACAACTTACACAGGGGGTACTCTGGTAAATTTTAGAAAGAAATAAAAACTGTTGTTTATAAGAAGTAACAATAATTTACACAGACACCTATTGGTCCTACAACAATCAGTAATTGAATTTGAGATACAGTGTATCATCCTTTATCTTCTGTAGGTGCTGCAACATTGCATACTTTCACATATCTGGTTTCATATATCTCTGTATTGCCTTTTTGGACAAACAAACAGGTGGTTTAACTACTTGAACTTACCCTCAATTCAAACTTTGTAAAGGTGGACATGTCGATGAGGCAGACTCCCTCGCGGCATGCCCAATACTCAGACTTGACACGGTCAAACCACACCGGCTTACCAAACGAACCATGACTAGGGACCTCTGTATCTAGGTAGGCATCTATTAAAAGAGTACAAGATGAAAAAAGTAATTAGATAGGAGCGGGTAAAAGGAAAAGTTCAGTGGTAAATTAAATGGCTAAAGTGTTATCTTTTTGTATTAAGTGGATATGCTATCTTATCTGCTGTCAAACAGTCGATATTACATATAACTGATGTATGCAATGTACACCAGAATATCAATTCAGCTAACACGTACTTCAATTAGATTTACCTATAGAGGAGCAATCTCAAAAAGGAAACAAATCATATAATTTATACACAAGATAACAATTGATTTCTCTGGAAGATTTCAGGCAATTGCATGTTTATATCATACAGTAGGAGGGCATTATCTTTACTATAGCCTATTTTATAGAAATTCTCTGCCGAGTCTCTTATTTATCACATCATATTAAGTTGTCGATTCCTTTTCAGTGACCATTAGCAGAACTAACTGCTGAACCCAACGACTTATTGCGACGTAAAACGTATCTAATAACGTAATTGATAATTGCAGCATGGTAACCTAACTCCTTAATCTAATCCTCAAAGCACCTCTATTTACAGCATATCCAGGAGAGAGCAAGGGAGGGAAGGGCTATAGAGGGAGTATGGTGGACAGGGGAGGTGAAGGAGAGAGTTAATGGAGTTCACAGTCAAGGAGGTAGGTAGGGGGATGGTGGAAGTTAACTACTAATCAGTGGTAGAGACTGAAGTTTGAAACTAAAATATATATCACTAGAATGCCTGCAAAATATGCAGTGGGTTGCAGCCTGATTAATAGATCATATTGATAGATGGTGATTTCCAGGACCTGACACTATTGAATGTTACCAGAGTCTAACAGGTACTTTTCCTCATCAGCTCGGCTTTCAAACCATGCGGCCCGCTCATAGCCATGTGGGGTTTGCACAAAGCAACCACCGTCTGCTTCTTCACGTGCAAACAATGAGGTAGTGCGAACACGCCTTGACGATTGGTAGTCTATATTCCAGCTGGACTGTGGTGATTGGATGATAATGCCTAGAAATGTGGCCGCGTGATATATATGTTAACACTAAATCCTGTTTAATATTTACAGAATCGCTCAGTAACTTGCTTGGTATTTCACCCAGCGAAATTGCTGCCTGCATGTAGGGAATTAAAGCTGTTACTTTGTCTCAAGTTATCTGGCTAAAATGAAGTTGCCTTGACTTGACTATGTAAAAGGGAAGTACATTATATGATTTTGCATGTTGAAAGCAGGAATAGAAATCTGGATTACTGGTAAAGCAGTTGATTCTCCTATATTTACCATCAAATGCAGGGGGATTAAAAAGCAAGCAAGCAAGCAAGCAAGGAAAGAAGTAAGCAGGGAAGTAGTTTCCACACCTATCTTATTAATAAATCATGATTTCCAGGACCAGACACTATTGAATGTTACCAGAGTCTAACAGGTACTTTTCCTCATCAGCTCGGCTTTCAAACCAAGCAGCCCGTTCAAAGCCATGTGGGGTTTGCACAAAGCGACCACCCGCTGCTTCCTCACGTGCAAACAATGAGGTGGTACGAATACGCCTTGACGATCGGTAGTCCACATCCCAACAGGGCTGTGTTCTTGTCATAATGTCTAAAATGTGGTTGTATGAGATGTATTAGCTTCTTAGTCCTCTACAGAGTTAATTCAGACACTAAAAAAGCTGTTCTTGTCCAAGCAACTGCACGGCCTATATAAAAACATGTAATAATGTAATTAAGTCTTAAGACTCTAAACTAAAACTAAGCACAGGTGTATGCATTGACTTAAATGGAATATAAGTATGCCCATGCCTAATCAAAGCAGGAATCTAAAGCTGAATATCAAAGCTTTTCGATATTCCCCTTTTACCATTGAAGTCAAGATCTTGGTTCTCAAACCAAGTGGCCCTTTCGACACCACGCGTATTCTGAATGAAGCGAGCCCCAGCGGCTTCCTCCCGCAGGTAGAGAGCGGAGGTGCACCTCATACGTCCAGTTCTGGGTAGAGTGCCAGGACTGTTGGAAATTGCTGTGTAATAATGGTTGAAAGGTTGTCTTTGTTGAGACATGTCAAAGAAATTTGGCATGAGGAGTGAGCAATGAACTCATGCAGAGATCCATGCATATCTCTTACATGCATTGAACCATTTTGTCATGGAGTTGTTATCCCCTGTGGTCTTTATCATGGATGTATCAGCATGTGGCAGCTGTTGAGCAACTCTTTTATGGCTATGGTTCACTCAACAGAAACTTGGGTCTCCTCTGCTGTAAGAAATTTTGTTGCCTCAACTGAAAACTTATAATTAGAATTGCAATATGAGTGTTTCTTGCTATTTGAGCCTGAGAACAAACACCAAGCACAGGCAATCTCCTAATGCAGCTACTCTCCCTAATGTGACCACTTGGCTGAGACAAATTGATGTACAGCGTTCCTCCAGATATACTCTTTCCTATGTTCCATCATTTGAGAGCTCACCATGTCATGCAGTGTCAACCAATTCACAGTTTTAACACACAGGTTGGTGTCCTTTTAAGGAGGTGCTCAGATCTTCTGAACTTGTGCGCTAGCCTTGGTTCACAAACTAATACATTATATCTAAGCAAACATGACTAAGGAAAAGAGAAAGGAAACCCAAAATTGTTAGTGAGCATCATGCAAAAACGATTCAGCACATCACATGAGGCCATAATTACCATCATCGTCCAAACCGTCTGCATTACTGGACATGAAATAAAGGGGGCGTTCGTAAGCCATGGTTTGGCCAAAGACGGCATCGTTCTCCATCCGCGTGTAGAGGGGAGATGTGCGGAGCTTGCGGCCAGTGGTCAGCTCTACCGTCTGGGTGTCCCAAAAAGGGATCTTGGCTACATACCCTACAAACAGGACACACAGAGAAGCAAGAATTTGGTTTAATATCATTGTCCATCAATATGGGGGAAGGATCAGGATTAATGAATGAAATATGTACAAAAGTAGAGTTGAAAAAATAATTTCTAACTTATCTTCCAGAACCTTTCTATTGACAAGAACAAACACAAACTAAAGTTATTTAGTTATCCACACAGAAACTTGGCTGTTATTGATTTTTCCTATTTGCAAATACCATTTCTCAACATCCTATTCAATCAATAGTTTCATTAATGTTAGTAGTGTATGTCTAACAATAGTCAATTATTTTTATAGGAATAAGTAGCATCAAGCAGCCAGATCAAGCTTGAAGTATGCAAGAAAGGTGGTTAAGTAGGCTAAAATTTGGTATATTGAGCAAAGAAAGGAAAAAATGGAACCTGTGTTATCAAGATTTTAGATTTACTGAATAAAACTTTATAAAGCACATTCACCTTTCCCAGGCCATGCATTAAGCAAGGTACCTTTACATCTCTACTGTTAATAATGGGTATGTCTTGATCTATGTTAAAAAAAAACATCCCTAGCTTGTTGAATTTCTAACAAATCTTGATGCAAAGAAAGCTACTACTAGATGTGTTTCTAGTTTGTCTTCAAAGTTCCTCACATACATATATTAGAATTTATTCCTTAACAGAATTCAACATTCTTTTACGAAGAGAAAATGTATTATGTGCATGTCAATTAAAGCAGATGGCAGATTTAACACTCACACTGGTCTGGTGAAAACCATCAAGTTGAAAACAGATACCACACTATGCTACAGCAAGAAAGGAATGTATGTTGAAATTAGGGCATAGCTAGGGTATATGTATCTACAAAAAGATTTGTGGGTGGTGGGTATGGGTGAAACTTAAAATACAACTACAGAAAATAAACCCCTGAGACAATTGGTTAAGTCTGAAAATAATAATGTCTTTAGTACAAAGAGAATGTGGGACAAAAGATCTGCTGCGACTTTCAATAGTTCCACCAACAGCCTTGCCTATAACCGTACTGAATGTAACCTTGAGTATCAGATTAGTTTCTTATTCTACACTTCAACACATAAAAGAAAGGCAAAAAGATCCTGCAAAACGTATGTACACACTAATGTCTTAAGAAGTCAGTCAAACATGTCACGTCATAAAAATATATAGAAATAATCACTTTTCCAAAACAATAATCAAGAGTTAAATAATATATTTGAATTTAAAATATCTAGCTGTACCTATTTAAATTGACATTTTTGCCATGGGAATTGAACTGGAATACTTTGGTACAAAACATATAGGGTCTGTCTACCACAATTTCTTCACAAATATATCACTGAAGGGTTTGGTTTAAATTCTAATAAAAGTAATAGGCCTACTCTACAGTCTATATGTACCCACCTAGAATCTCTGTCACCCTCTCTCGGAGAAACTTCCTGTTGTTATGCATATCGACAAACCTACACACATCGTGCGACCACAGATTGGTCGATGTTTCGCCATTCACGATCCACTCCGACAGATATTTCCCCACAGACGGGGCAAAGGTGATACCCACGGAGCACATACCAGCACCAACAAAGTAGTTATCGACCTAGTTATCATGTAGAAAATAAATTAAAAAGAAAAAAGACGATAAGATAAATAAATAACAGTCATGTGGGACTGCAATGTCTTTTCATTCACAAACAAAATTCAAAAGATTTTTTTTTCTTTTTGCTTGAAAAATATCCTTGCGCTTTCCTGTTGAATAGTTGACTCTGTTCTTATTGCCTAAACTGAAGACAAATTAACAAAAACCTGAAGTTTGGTGGTCTACACAAGCTGGGATGTAGGATAAGGGGTAAGTGGTTTAGTGGACATATTAACTGAAACATAACATAAATGATGCAAGCAGTGAAGTGAATGTGAAGCAGTAAGATACAAGAAGTTACATGCACGCATGCATCAGCCGTTACACTGTGGCATCAGTGGGATTCACCATCAATGCCACCAACAGCCAAGCTCATTATACTCATCAGATCACCTCTTGCTAGCTCATTCCATTACAGACTAAGTAAAAATAGAAAACACATGTGTGGCTTTTTGCTGTTTTCTGGGGTCCTCTTTTATCCTTAGTAACTTTTTTTTGAATTTCAAAGTAGCCTTCCTTTTGTCAATGTTTTCTATCTAAAATAACATTCAGAAAAGAGGCCAAATCTAGGTGAGATGGCAATTCCACACATACACCAGTTTCATTATCTAGGTGCATGTGTCTGTATGCTCTGGGCTGTGTTAATAGAATACACCTTTACATATGAAAAGACACTAAAGATTGAAAAGAACTTCCCTTCCAAATAATTGAATTTTAGATACGAATGGAAACATTCAGTAGAACTGATCTGATGATATAATCCTGTCTCCTGGGATATGTAGTGAGCTACAGCCATGGACTGATAAACAATGGGGGCATAGTGAAACATCCAAACCAAAAACCATTGATTGCTTTTGTAGCATTTACAAGAGCATTTACAAAATGTGGTCTCAGCATCACACTTATAAGGCTACATATTAAATTTCTTACTGGTTAGTTAAGTGAAAATACTGAAACAATCGCTTGAATGTAACTTTCTTTTAGCTTTATGCTATTATTGATATCAAAGCATCCTTCATTAATTCCTGATGTATCTTTTGATCTTTTTCTATTCTCATATGCCAAAAATGGTTGTTGGTTTCTCAGTAGCTCCCAATATATAGAGGTTAGTAAAAAAGCATGCTACATCTTGCTGTATTCAATCTTATGTCACCTACCAAGAGACTCAGTCACTCTCTCTTGTAGAAAGCTACGGTTGTTATGTGTATCAACAAACCGGCGAACATCGCCCGACAGCATCCCAACTGTCAAAGATGACTCCCCACCCACAATCCACTGCGCGAGGTACTGCCCCACGCCCGGCCCCAGGGTCACACCTGAGGAACACATGCCCGCTGCCATAAAGTAGTTGTCAACCTGTTGGGAACATTGAGACCCCTGTGTCAGTAAGGGTTATATATATGCTTCAGGATCACACACATGAAGGGATGCAGAGTTATGTTATATGGGTTGAGGTCTGTGCTTGATAACATCTTTGGATTTGGAGAGTAAGTGGCTAGGCATTTCCTCTTTCCGCCATGAACCTGCAGATATAGAAAGTGTACATAATATGGGGGCATTTCACTAACAACCTCTCTTCCCTTAGAATGGAAACTGTAACAGGACTCAGTCAGAGACATGAGAGCATCTATCTAAAATATCTTTCTAAATCCTTCTTTTAAGAGGGGGGCATAATACTTACAATAAAAAATAAATCTCACGTAGTTTATGATCCGAAAGCAATAAAATTATATTTCCCAATTTTCTATATACATTGCTGAGAAACCAATACCCCCCCCCCACCCATCATCAATGTTCACCTATTCTTTCATCACTTCACACCCCCCATCACCAATGTTTAACTACATATTCTCACTTCTGGAAAATCTAGGTGGAAAAATGTGAAAATATGAGAAGCTTAGTTATGGTAAGTACATCTGCTTCACACACGGCTTTCAGTCAAAAATCACCACAAAAATCAATCCTTGATACTCTCATCTGGTCAAACATGCAGCAAAACTCACTATTTTACTGATAATCAAGACACATGACTGTTAGATGGGGGTCAGTACCACAGTCGATGCTACAGACAGGCCTCCTTCACACCTGCAATCCTGATGTAAGCAAATGTCATTATCAAGCAAATAGCAATTTGTGTGGGGAAACCCAAAGAAAATCTAATTAGAAAATAAATATTTGAGACCGGGTATTTTTATGGGATCTGTGGGTAAACATGCACACTGCATTGGTTTAAATATATGGGTATTGTCGCCAACCTTTTCATCTGGGATTGAATAATCAAAAGGGCATTATATATGCAGTATGGGTCATGTAAAATATTGAAAAGTACTGAATAAAGACTGTTAAATTCCTTCCAATACAACTAGTACCAGACTAGTTGAAGGACAGACTGTACAACAGAATTTTATTTTCACGATTATTTGTAATCTAGCTTTAATCAGCGACAATACCCTTTTCAGTGACACCACGCGTCACATACCCACAGTCTCCGACACCCGATCTGTAAGGAACTCTTTGTTGTTTTGGGTGTTGACAAAGCGGCGTATGTCGTAGAGGACCGGGTTCATGGCCGGGTCGCCATAGGTCATCCACTGACTGAGCATCTTCCCTACCGATGGCCCAAGGCCGAATCCTTCCCCATTCATCCCTGCTACTACAAAGTAATTGTCCATCTGAAATCAAGGCCTATATTGTTAGGTATACTACCCCAGGGATGCAGCAATGTTGATTTTCTGAGAACATCCATCTCCACATTAAACAGCCAGTAAGTGACTACATGTTTGGTGAATTTACCAAAAAAGGTTGAGACAAATAAGATAACCCCTCCCCTATAGCTATGTATACATTAAATGCCACCAAGAGCAACACCTATTTGAATAACCACTCTGTAAGTCCAATGTTTTGGTGATGCAATCCACTAGTTAGAATTAGGCCTTCCACTTACCTCGGGAGCTTCACCAATGATGAACTTGCCGTCCGGAGTAAAGCTTTCGGGCCCGTTTAGAAGCTGGCGCACCTCAGCGGTTTCCAGTGCAGGTATGCGGTGCAGCAACTGATCCAGCAGGATATCTGTAGGTGAAGGTATGCATATTGAAAGTGCTAGACTAACAATTCTAGACATAAGAATACATGTTGGTTGTATATCATTTGTCTTGTGTATACTGGAAAAATTAGCGAAGAATTGGGTGTCGTGAAATGTACATAAATATTGTGCAAAATCAGAATAAAATATTCACCACAGGATACTAAAGTTGCTTGCCAGATTATTTTGACTGTGTCAGGTAGACAAGAGATAGATATAGGTAACAGTAAATGTTTCCTCACGGAAGTGGTCCCAGTCTTCTGGCAACAGCTGGTACTCAAACTTGTCTGGAATACCGTCGTGGAAGACGGGCTTGGCTTTCGGCTCGAACCCCCCACCGAGGATGCCGCCGCTCCACTCTCGGATGTACACATATCCGTCATAGTCACGGATAACTGGGTTAAGATGGAAGAACGATTTTTTACAATTCAATCAGCACATGTCTTTTTTTATTATGGTTTTAAAATTTTGTTTCGTTGTTTTTTTGACAAATTTGCCTTCAATATTATTGATTTTTGTATTTAAGGGGCAAGATAAAATATTGAGAGCTAAATCTATGCCACAATATGTATAGATGAGAGGGGAACATTGGGGATGTTCTTCAAAGGTATACTTTATGTACTGACCTGGCATCATTCGGTCTACGTTATCCATAGGTTTGGTAACCATGTAGAAGTGTTCGCATGGGTGGAGAGGCACCCGGACCTTAGTCTCACTCAACTGCCCCAACTCGCGGGCCCACTGTTCAACAAAGGAAAGTAAATTTATATCAAGGTGAGTAATTTTGCGGACAGATTTTTTTGTCAAGAACCACTAGAACAAAAAGGTATTATCATAAGATATGAGTGTACATAACCCCCCCCCCCCCCCCCAAAAAAAAAAGATATCGTAAAAAGTAGGAAGAGTAAATACTCTTGCTAGATTTCAAATCATGCAAGAATACTGGTATATCAAATGTGTAACTCTGTCTTACTCTTAGTACTTCTCCCAAAAGGCCAAGTGTAAGTAGTACATTAAAATGGGCATTTTCGCCAGGCATGTGCCGTTAGGATGAAATTCACAATTCTAAAGATTGAATAGAATTGGTAACCCCTTCTAAACTTGAAGAATTGTGAACTATTAAGTAAGACTTACCATGCCAGCACAGTTAACAAAGTATTTACACTCGATGAGGCCTTTGTCTGTCTCTACACCCTGGACCTGGTTGTTCTTCGTCAGTACCCGTGATACCTTTGTCTTCTCGAAAAACTTTACACCTGACGATAACAAATCAATCATTTTGATACAAAATTAATACAATATTTTCAAATCAAAGGTATTTGTTTGTTATCTTGTAATATAACTCCACATAGTGTCACAAGCTGTTTTCATATCTCAAATTGCTTTAGTATTGGTAGTAACACAAAACTGCCATAAATTTAGATTCGATTTTAAGATGACAAATCTACAATCTTTGTTTCATTTCATAGTTTCATACTTACCATTTTCTTTCGCCTTCTTCACTACCGCCATGGTGGCATCGGTTGGATTGACTACACCATCTGTCGGGATATACACTGCTCCGTGTAGGTCTGCGGTGTGTAGAAGCGGATACCGCTCGGCCACCTGTTTCGGACTCAACACTTCACCCTCAATGCCGAACCGTCTGAAATGGGGGTAAAATGGCAGAGATATCAAAAGATACCCAGCAAAATGAATTACTTGTAATTAGTTCATTCAGGCACGGAGAAATACCTATTTCTAACTCTTGGTTGGTTATACCATCAGACAATATCAGTGACATGATTTAATATAGCCCAAGGAGCACTAATCAGAGTGCTTTAATTTATAACGGTCATACTTAGGAAAAAAGCAGTCTATTAAAGTGAAAATGGCAGACACTTACTGGGCTGTGATGAGTTGCCGTTTGTAGAGGATAAATCGGTCAATGCTGCGGGCCAAGTACAGAGAACCGCACTCCTTCCATCCTGTATAGGAAACATTGATAGGTTATCTACCATAGTAAATAATTGGTTGCCACTGGCACCTCACCAAATGTCCTCACTTATTACCTCTATTTTCAATGTTATTCTATGTTATTTCTCATATGTATGATGTAGAATAAAGGGGAATTCTAGGCCAAGAGTTCTCAAGTGAAGGGAAAATGACATATCTCAATTCAAATTGAAATTACAGACAATATGATACTTTTTTTCAAGTATAAATAAACATACTTAGATTAACTAAACTAATATAAATATTAATGTGGGGGGGGGGACATAACACAACTAGACAGCATTCAATCAAATACAACACTGTATCTTAATAACTACAGTATATATTCATCATAATAATGATCATGACAAGAAATATTCTATATCAGATAGGATGTCTTCACCTATGTCAGTTTCAAGATGCATGTCTCGGTAGAAGTTTTGGGAATAGGCGGCCATATGTATTTCTGTAGCATTCCCACTGAGGGCGCTGACTATCCCATCACCCCGCCAGGTGGAGCTACAGTCAACACTACAACCACAAGGAAAGCAGGGGGAAACGATAAGAGGGAGTTACAGACATAAAGGAAAGCAGGTGCTTGTCAGAGAAGGTTACACAGGCATAAGGAAAGCTCGGGGGGGGGGGGGGGTCCTTATGATGAGAGGGGGGTTCCCCTATGTGTGTTCAAAAGCGTTCAATTACTAGCGGAAAATATAACGTCGTCTGAGATGAGTGTTGTCGCTGCCTAAGTAATGCAGTAGTAAATTTAATTCAAGCTCTCTCTTCATGAACACACATTGGGTCGGACAGTACTACATTTATTGGATAAATAGTACTGGCAACATCGCACATAAAGGGTAGATAATAGGACTGTCATTGCTATCCAATTTGTCTCGATTCCGATTATCACTATTTTTGGTCTCGATTTTTCGATTATATCGATTTATTTTGATCTGAGATAAATAGTTAAGATATGCTTGAAAATGTTTTTAGTTGGTTATTACAAGAGCTAGCCCATACTATGTCAAGAATGGAAAGATATGGGCTTTATGCAGAACTTCTGTTCAATTTTGATGCACGTTCGGAAGTTAATTTCCCAAAATATTAGGGCTTTTATGTGCAACATTTTCAACTTAATAAATAGGTTAGTTCTAGTTGGACTTTTTACACAATTTTTACAGTTTTGCAAAGGTAAATTCCTTGACAACCTGTGGGTCATTGGGTGTATCGATATCATATAATGCTTTTATCGATGCGATAATCGCAGTTCTGTAAATGTCGGTGTATCGATTTGGGGGGTATCAATGACAGTCCTAGACTAGATTAGGGTCTTGATTACAGGCAGGTCGACTCTTCTATGGAGGAGGGGTAGAGGCAAGGTAGAGATAACTAGGGAATCACACACACATGCCTTTGAATGAAAGGACGACAACTTGTTTTAACTCTACAGTTTATGTCCTTGTACACATCTAGGAGGAGAAAACTCATAATAATTCAGTAATAAGGCCAGGAAATGGAGGAATTGCATGCAATGAAAACGGGATTTTTACTGAAAGGAACTGGAACTTAAAACCCATGAAGTTCTGAACAGATGTTTCTCTCACAATAACTATATCACTTATCAGAGAAGACTCTCACTAAACAGATATGAAGGTGGAATATGTACTACAGCCACTGGACAGGGCAAGATCAGATGACTTCCAATACTTTAGTATTGTAGAGGCCATATGTTCAGAACCTAACACTTAGACCATCGCCATAAAACAGCCTTAAATAACCATATCCGTCTACAAAATAACCTGTTGGGCGGCCCTCAGCCTCAAGCTCTTGGTAGAAAGTTTGGGCATAGCGCGCCATCTCCGTCTCAGTGGCTGTGGACTTGAGACTACCGAGAAGTCCCGCGGCATGCCAGGTCGTGCCACAGGACAGGCTGAAACATACAAATACTACAGCATTGAATTGGGAGAACAACTAGGGCAGTAGTACCTGTTCAGTATGGATGTACATATAGAGTAGCATCCTTTCAATATTCAGGAGTTGGCTTCGAGCCGTATATTATTTCATGAAACGGATCAACCAAGTGCCAGAGATGTAAGTGGGGTATGGATAGATTCCCTGAAAAGGTGAATGTGGCCGTGGACGGTTTTGTCTCCTGCTGCCAGCAGCATTTGTCACGTCCATGCATCCACAGACAGTTATCTCCTTGCAGCAGGATTTATCACGTCCATGTGTCCACGGACTGGTGGTGCCATCTGTGGATTTAAGGCTGCAGCATGAATATTAACCAATCAGGAGCCAGTATTCCTTCGTTTCCCCCTTGATTTGTAGTCCCTGAAATCCCCTGGCACTGGGAGCCTCATAGACACAGTGCTAAACCCCTGAAAGATGCAAGCTGGCCCCACATCAGTGTGAGCTTGCATGCATGTATGGTAGAGGAGGTTGTACTGTCATTGGCTCCAAGTAGATGAGAAGGGCAGGGGGGTGTAACACAGAATTGTTTACAGAATTTTGACAAAAGCTAATGGCTTTTGCTATTTAAAAGACATTTCTGGATGTCCTTCAAATCCCTATATTCAGGGAAATCCCTGACCACTTACATCTCTGAAGTGCAAAACAGTCTGAGGAGTCAAGAAGTGAACCTCAGTTTAGATCAATATACGTACATCTCTGTATTTATTTCATGTTTATGAATAAATCTTAATCATAATCCTTTCAAAAAGACATCTAAATTATCTTGTTTTGAGAGCGATGTTTATGACGTCACAGTGTATAACGTCACAGTGGACTTTCCCAGTGGGAGTCTCACACGTATCCAAACATACTGACTTGAATCTTAAGATGGATGGACTGACAACTGACCTGCCCTGCTCCAGTAGAACAACATCGTTCCATCCATGTTTGGTAAGGTGGTAGGCGACCGATGTACCGACGATACCGCCTCCACATATGACCACCTCGGCTCGTGCCGGGAACGCTGTGCTCTGGTACCTCCGCCCCGCGCCAACAGAAGCCACTGCGTTAATGCGGGCCCAGAGTGGTGTGACGGCCCGTCTGACCACCGCATGGCGCATGGCCTGTAGGAGCGTCATGGTGACGCGTCTAACCTAACACCGTCTTAGAAAGACCTTACTCTCGTTACCTGGTAGAATAGATGGAAAACTGTACATGAGACAAGAGTGGTATAGGGGGGGGGGTTTACATAATTTAGAGTTTATATTACATTTCAGAAAGGCAAGTTCAATAACACTTCATGTAGTACATGCATTTACAAATATACAATAGAATATGAGTGTTTAATGAATGTTTAGATGAAGAATCGCAAGAAATATCCGGTAGGTTACAAAGATACCCACTGGAATCCCCCCCCCACCAAAAAAAAGAAAAACACACAAAAAAATGAATGGTATAGGCGTTTGGCATCACATGTGACCCAGGGGAGAGGGGAAGGAGGGATGAGGGGAGGAGAGACGGGGGGCAGGAGGGACGGGGGGCAGGAGGAACGGGGGGCAGGAGGGACGGGGGGCAGGAGGGACGGGGGGCAGGAGGGACGGGGGGCAGGAGGGACGGGGGGCAGGAGGGACGGGGGGCAGGAGGGACGGGGGGCAGGAGGGACGGGGGGCAGGAGGGACGGGGGCAGGAGGGACCGGGGGCAGGAGGGACCGGGGGCAGGAGGGACGGGGGCAGGAGGGACCGGGGGCAGGAGGGACCGGGGGCAGGAGGGACCGGGGGCAGGAGGGACCGGGGGCAGGAGGGACCGGGGGCAGGAGGGACCGGGGGCAGGAGGGACCGGGGGCAGGAGGGACCGGGGGCAGGAGGGACCGGGGGCAGGAGGGACCGGGAGCAGGAGGGACCGGGAGCAGGAGGGACCGGGGGCAGGAGGGACCGGGGGGAGGAGGGACGGGGGCAGTAGGGACCGGCGGAGGAGGGACGGGGGACGAGGGACGAGGGGGAGAAGGGACGGGGGCAGGAAGGACGGGGGCAGGAGGGACGGGGGAGAGGAGGGACCGGGGAGGAGGGACGGGGGGCAGGAGGGACGGGGGCAGGAGGGATGGGGGCAGGAGGGACGGGGGATGGGGAGTTTTTAAATTTATAATTTAACAAAAAGATTTTGAAAAAATTTAAAAAAAAAAAATTTGAAAAAAAACCTCAAAGGGAGGTATCCCAAAGCGTCTCATATAGCGTCTCAGAAAAGCGTTCCCTTGCTGCTCAACATAGAAACCAATGGGCCTGACACTCTGGGGGAGGACATTTGGTGGAGGTTTTTCCTATACCTGCAGTGCTGAAGTAAAATGGCCAAAAAAACACAAAAGTGACACTTTTTCAAATGCATTTTTCAGGCATTTGAAGAAGGCTTTGATCGATATTGGAGCATCTATCAATAGGCATTTGTCAGATCTTCAGGTGAAGGAAACAATTGTGATCCTGCAATTTTTATTGACAGACTTATTGATGGTTGAAGTGATGTGAAAAATGTCTTAATTTTCTGCAGAACCGTCGTATAAGACCCTGAGGCACAGTAGTGCCCCTGGGTCAACAACTATGTACAGTAACATTTTGTGATGTCCAATATCTCTTCTCCTCCCCCTGTTGTGATCACTACTTAACTGTTCCTATCTAACC